>CP139508.1:162266990-162793410 GCA_021014915.2 Artemisia tridentata subsp. tridentata
GAACATAGCAATGGCTTGGGAAATCCTAATGAGTCAAAATCAGAAGTCAAGAGAACGAAGGCACCTTACTGAGAAGGGCAGAATATCTGTACCTTATTAGCAGAACACCATGATAGCAAATGACAAAGATCAAATTACTCATTCCTCGAACCTAAGGGAGTAGAAGACAGAATGACAAGTGGTTTTTAGTTATCTTTCCATTTTAAGTAACTTTCCTTGTTAGGTAACTTTCCTTATTTAGCAGGTTTCCCGAATTAGCAAGTTTCCATAATTAGCAGATTTCCATAATTAGAAAGATTATAATATTACCAATTTAGGTTAAGTCATTAATCAAGCCTTATTATGGGATTAAGGTATATTTTAGCAAGTTACAAAAGTCTAGGGTTATTTATGACAAGTTTTCATAGTTTAGGGTTTTAATTGTAAATTCACCAAATTCAAAGGTCTAATCATGAAAATACTTTAAGTTACTGATTTAAATACCCATGTTATTTAGAATGACATTTTAATCCCTTAAGTTTCACAATTTACACTTTAGTCCTTTTAATTTACAAAACTTATAATTAATTTCACGAATTATCAATAATTTCATATTAAGCCCACGAATATCCAAAATTACCTATTACATCTCTAATAACATTATTTACACAGAATAACCATGAGTTTCCAGAATTTTCACTTTTAGTCCCTTTATTTTAAATAAATACAAATCGTACCCTATAAATACAAATTAATTCTTTTCTTGCAATATTTACACTTAGGACCCTTATGTTATATTTTTCCTACATTCCCATAGACCTAATTAATATTACAAAAATATCCCACAAGTTTCAAAGTTGGCAAAACATACCCTTTTTATTTTATTTTCAAATCGGTATACTTTTAAATTACAAAAACTAAACCCTAGCTCCTCAAATCATCAATCAATCATCACCACATCATTATTACTGCATTAATTATTCAGATTCATCCTCAAAACCCTAACCCTAAATCGCATGCTAGGTTTTTCTTATTTTTCCTTAATTTTCATTAAATCCGATTACAAACTAAAATTAACCACGACAATTCTAAGCCTCTATAATTCGTTCCAATATTTTTCCAAGGTCATATTATTCGTATAGAGCTCAAATAAAATAAGTATGCAATCCATAAAATTCGTATACTCATATTTGGAATTTAAGTGTGTTTTAGCTCTCAAAAATTCGTATGATCATTCTAGCTTGCATGAATCGATTCTATCAATTTATATGAGTCTTTTATGATCTAAATAACATTAGAAAAATACTAATTCGAATTTAGAACGTGTAGATTGATCAAAATAATTATTTACCTTGCGGATGGATAAACCGAGCAAATAAAAAGAACTTACATCGAACCAAGCTTCCTACGATCCAACACCTATTTTTTTCTAAGCTTCCTTAGATGATGATGAACTCCAAAAAAATGTCCAAGAGTTTCCAGAAAGTCGAATGTAGGAGAGGGGATTTTTTTCTTTGTCGACTTTAGTTTTGTTTTTAGGGATTCGGTATAAAATAAAAGGAGAAAATATAAAACCGAGTATAATAGGGATAGGGGAGCAAAGATTTCGGTCCAAGATAGTTAGATGAGATCAAAATTTAATTTGGAAGATTTCCTCATTTATTTTGTGCATATGTTGTATTTATTTTGATTTATATTAATTAATAATAATAATAATAATAATAATAATACATAAATAAATAAATCGGCCCATATATATATATTTGTGTGTGATCATTAATTTTTGTACATTACAAAATGTCAAGTTGTAGTAATAAAAATTTCTTTGCTTCATATCTTGCTCATTCCCGAAGGTTTGGGATTTATTTGGTATTTTAAATGCTTTTTAATTAGATTTTAAAATTATGGGGGCAATTTGGTCTTTTTGCACGTTTTAGATTTTTGGGTATTACAACTTCAAAAACAATAAAGAACCACGCCGAGCCAACTCAACTCGTGAGTTGACTCGGATGAGTCATGTGACTCGGTGACGAGTCGTGGTGTATAAACATAGATCCACACGATTTTTAACTAAAATAAAAAGGTTTTAACAAGTTTTATTAATAAAAACGTTTTTATATAAAGATTAGGGTTTGGGGTTTTCGGATCTAAAAGAAATGAAGGGTAGAGGGTGCGTGGGTTACCAAGAAGAAGAAATAAGGTGGTAGGGTTGCGGCGGTGGGTGGTGGCGTGACGGTGGTGCTTCGAACACGGGTCAAACGGACTTCATGGGTCTTCAAACTTTCCATATATGATCAGGGGAGCCTGATCTATGTTTTGGTGTGATTTGGTGGTTGGCCGGTAAAATTTTCGGCAACGGTGGTGGCCGAAGATGGCGGTGGTTGGTCGGAGGTGGTGGTCGGACGAGAGTGGGAGAGAAGAGAGAATATTGTGTGATATGTGTGTGTGTTTTTATGAATAAAATATTAGAAAAATGGCTTTTATACTAGCCTAGGGACCAAAGATGGACAATTAAAAATAGAGTGGTGTGTGGTGTGTGGTGTGTAGTGTAAATTAGTGGGCGGGGGTTATAAGTGTTAACTTAGTAAAACTTTTACAATAAATTCTGTGGGACCCATTTGACGTACCAAACGGACTCGAAAAATTATGAAACTTGCGCCATTGTTCTCGAAATAATTTTTTTGATAAAAATGAGTATAAATATGCATAACTTTCTCGAAGTTAATTTATTTGGAAAATTCGATTCGTTTCGTGTTTTCTAGGTTGTGTTACAGTGTATATTAAGGGCTGTCCCTAGTCAGTGTTAAAATTCTGATTTTTCTTCTCTGCGTTATCTGTTTCATGCCTAATCTATCTGATTTCAACTTCCTCATCTCCACGGGCATATCAACAGCCCGGGCTATGGCCGCCGCACCAGTCCACGCCCCAAGTCGATCGGCGGACCGACTTACATCGTTCCACATCCGACCGGGACGCATCGTCGGCCCCCATTCGCTTCCCTTCCGACAATTTCAAGCACTCTTTGAGACTCTTTTCAAAGTCCTTTTCATCTTTTCCTCGCGGTACATGCTTGCTATTGGTCTCACGCCAGTATTTAGCCTTGGACGGAATTTACCGCCCTATTGGGGCTGCATTCCCAAACATCCTTCGGATTGTGTCACCTATCCCGAGAGGTGAATCATTGGGTATGTTAGACACATCCTCAAATCTAGTTTGAGCATCTGTGCCCCCCATGGTTTTCAGTTGGCTAGGACCATCACCTGAATCAGTTCCCTGGGAACTTCATTCATTAGATGTTGCCTTGGATTGAGTCTTATTGCTATTACCACTGTCCTGGGTCGTGCCTCCGGCGCTGTTACTTTAAAGAAATTAGAGTGCTCAAAGCAAGCATACGCTCTGTATACATTAGCATGGGATAACATCATTGAATTTCAGTCCTATTACGTTGGCCTTCGGGATCGGAGTAATGATTAACAAGGACAGTCCCCGTCTATAAGACCCCCTAAATTGAGTTAACAGCGTAAGACTAATCAGGATATTACGGGGAGGATCGAAGTCATAATCATAGAAAATGGCTCAAATGAGGCGTTTTGAAAGTACTTGTCTTTCATATGACGATTCAGTTACAAAAGTGAAATATCAGAGTGCGAAATCCCACAAAAGGATGTAGTAGTTTGAACTGAATGACATAATTTATTTTACACCATATAAAAACTATAAGTTTATTGCCCACTCCATGACTTGACTGCTCCGCTAATTACCTGAGATAAACATGCTAAAAGTCAACAAAATTGTTGAGTGAAATCATAGAGTTTGAAATAGTAATCAGTTCGAAACCAAGTGTAGGATTGCATGTGAAATACAATCATTTGAAATGGTAAGTTTATATATATTGCCCTAAGTCTCATGATACGCAAACATAACAGAGTACCGGGATTCGGTGGGGAACACACCAAATTAATGGAGTGAGTTATGGCCCTCGGGTAATAGGAGATTGCCATCTTCCTATTTCATTCAAATATAATGCATTGCGACTAATCCGACTAGCAACTAAGGCTATCCGTCAGGTATTAGTGGAATAGACAGTCAGCCTCCAATAGATCTGTTCACTATATTCGCGTTCACTCGCAAGTGATTAATGGTTCATGATATAAGGGGCTTGTGGCAATAGTGGTAACTTAGGCAATATCAATCAGGTGTAGCATACATAAAATACTTGTGTTCTATTTGTAACATGTATCTCCCCCACGGAGTGTAAAGTGATAAAATGAGTAAAAGTGGGGCTATGACTCACCTTGTGTGTAACTGGCAAGGTGAAATTTGAATTCAAGTGAGTTACGGGTACGGCTCCAACACACGACCTGAATAACAGTGAAGTCTTAGAATTGGACTTAATATGAATAGTGAGTGTGAAAGTGAGTAACGGATAACGATTTGATTGGTGATATGAGTGTGTGATATGCTTAAAATGCTTAAAGTTCAAAAATAATATTATCTTGTTTTTATGTCATTTAATCCATAAATATCGTTTTCTCGAAAGTGGTGAAACGAAACATTAAGTTAAATCGTTAAAATTTGTTATATATAAATATAACGTAACGTGTTTAAATATATTGAACGAAATGTAAAAATGTACGTGATTGAGTTAAAAAGTGTAAAATATGAAATAGAAATGAAAATGAAATAAAGCTACAGTTGGTCCTTGAACTTTTACCAATTTTACACTTTTTACCCTAACAGAGTTAGTGTTGCACCGTTAGTCCTTGGTTAACTATTTATTACATTTTTAGTCCAAAAACTTCCAAAATGACATTTCAAGCTTCATGTTTACTGTTTTAACATTTTTTACCCTTAATTTACTGATTTGGCAGTTTGGGGACATAATTTTATAAAACTTACACTTTTAACCCGAATAGTGAATTACTTTGCAAACTTAGTCCAAAATTTACAAAAAAAAGTAGGAAAAATTATCCGAGAGTTTTACTAACTTTATATAGCTTATTCAAGTCTTAACCAACTACTTATTCTCGATAAGTGCTTATTTTTCACTTAATGGGCTTTAACGAGCCAATTTAAAAGCCCATTAACGTTTTACGATCCAAAGGGTTTTAAGGGAAGTTGGGCCTGGTCTTGGGCTGTTTTTAAGGTTACAAAAATATATTCAAAAGGCTTATACGACCAGCTTATCGAATAAGCTTATAAACTGCTTATTGGGCTACAAAGCCCAACCGAATATATATGTGTATATTAGAACTAGTCCGGGTGGCGTTTACTTTGGGGTTCAAAAATGGCTTATATGAACTTATTAACGAAAACTTATAACATCAACTTATTAGGTGAGCTTGTGAAGAATCAAGATAAAAAATAAAATTTATATGTTGTGTGTATGTTTCCGATTTTATGTAGCCATTTCTTAGTCGATACAGTAAGGTGTTCAAAAAATAAATATGACTTATATAAGTGTTATATTATTATACGATGCAACATCTAATAAAAATGGTTCTCGAAATGCATAAAAATGAATATGTAAATGTCGTGTGATGGTGTAACAATGATTTCTAGCCTTCCATCAATAGGAGGCAACCATGTTTATGTGAAAATGAAATAATAGAAAGCGTAAAAATTAAAAGAAAGTTATATACGTTCGAAAGAAATATAGAACCATGCATGGAACCATAAAATCGATAAGAAAGAATAGAAAATGGATTGAGTGGACTTACAACACCTTAAATGGTGGGAGTTAAACGTTCAATATGGACTAGAACTCGGATAGAACTCGCGTAACACGTTAGGTTCGATCACAAAGGCTTCGAATGGACTTGAATGGTTCGAAATGAGGCTCGAATGATTATGTAAATTGTTCCTGGTCTTCTTGAGGCTCGAAAAGGAAGTGAAATATTTAGAAAAATATGGTGAATAACTTCAAGTGTGAAAGGGAATTAATGTATATGAAATATGTGTATGTGTTCGACATATAAGTGTATATATTGGATTTTTGACACACAAGTTGACATGTACAGGAATGTGGCAGAGATTTAGGACTTTTAGAAGATTTGCAATCGAGTTCTAGGACTTTTAGAAAGGCTTGTGTGTGTAGGAGTGGTTGTGAGTCAAATAATGTACATATATGTGAGTGTCAACATATTCAAAGTGTCCAAAACCAAAAGTAACGTGTGATATTGTTGGAAAAGGTGAGAGATGAGCTTGGAAACTCATATTCGAACATATAACATCAAATGACATAGGTGGAATTTAGTTTAGATTGATTTGGTTAAAATGAATATAATTCGAGTGAACTTGTACATGTGTTGATGGTGATTTACTTTGGACCTCGTTAGGTGATCAAACATTCGAATGGGGGAGTGGATGTCGACATACTAATTCTTTGGTGTGTGAGGAGTCGAATGGTGTAAAAAGTTGGGTGTGTTGTGTGTCGAAATCAAAAGAAAACGAGGCCAAGTTTGGGTGAGCTAGTCGAGTGATATAAATGAAATATATAAAACTTAAAAATTTGGGTTGGGCTGGTGAATAGTACCAGGCCATAAAAATTGGGCCGAGAGTTGTAAATGGATTCGTTTAGAATATATTGAGTGTATTTGATTTGTCGTGGTCCGTGTGCGAGCTCGTTCCAATGTTTGGTGAATCACGTATCAACGTGTTTGAATTATTATAATGTAATAAACAAAAAGTTCAAATTTTTCCCATAAAAAATGGTTAACAGAACAGTAATGGTGATTAATACTTGATTAACGTTTACAAATTACTGGGGAAATTTACAGATTGCTACAGTACCCACCCGTCAAACAGAATTCCGTCCCGGAATTAAAGTCTAAAGTAGTTGTTAGGGTTGTCTATGGAAATAAATGCGGGTATTTGTCGCGGACTTGATCCTCGCGTTCCCATGTATACTCTGGTCCTCGCTTAGAGTTCCATCGAACTTTGACAATGGGAATACGGTTTTGCTTTAGCTGTTTCACCTCCCTGTCCATTATTTCTACTGGTTCTTCTGTGAATACGAGTTTGTCATCGAGTCAGATTTCTTTCATTGGGATGACAAGAGTTTCATCTGACAAACATTTCTTCAGTTGTGAAACGTGAAATGTGTTGTGCACTCTGCTGAGTTCTTTTGGGAGCTCAAGTTTGTAAGCAACTGGGCCAATTCTTTCAAGGATTTTGAATGGTCCAATGTACCTTGGATTCAACTTTCCACGCTTTCCAAAGCGTACCATTCCCTTCCATGGGGAAACTTTTAACATAACCCTGTCACCGACTTGAAATTCCATGGGTTTCCGCCTTACATCAGCGTAACTCTTCTGTCTGTCACGAGCGGCTTGTAGTCGTTGTCTGATCTTAAAAATCTTCCCCGTTGTTTCGTGTATCAGTTCTGGTCCTGTGAGTTGTACGTCACCAACTTCAGCCCAACAAACAGGCGATCTGCACTTTCGACCATAAAGTGCTTCAAAGGGTGCCGCCTTGATGCTGGCATGGTAACTGTTGTTGTAAGAAAATTCAGCCAATGGCAATTGTTTATCCCAACCTTTTCCGAAGTCTATCACACATGCCCAAAGCATGTCTTCTAAGGTTTGGATTGTTCTTTCACTCTGCCCATCAGTCTGAGGGTGATAAGCGGTGCTCATATCTAAACATGTACCGTGAGCTTTTTGTAGAGCTTGCCAAAATCTTGAAGTAAATCGGCTATCTCTATCTGATATAATAGAGATTGGGACTCCATGTCGAGTCACTATTTCCTTGATATACAACTGTGCGAGAGTGCTCATCTCGTCAGTTTCCTTGATTGGTAGGAAATGAGCGGACTTGGTGAGACGATCAATGATGACCCAGATGGTGTCCAATCCAGTTGACGTCTTTGTTAACTTAGTGATGAAATCCATAGTAATTCTTTCCCATTTCCATACTGGTAGTTCAGGTTGTACAAGCAATCCCGACGGCTTTTGACTTTTCGCCTTGACTCTTAAACAAGTCAAACATTTCCCAACATACTCAGCGATGTCGGCTTTCATGTTTGGCCACCAATAAATCTTCTTGAGATCCTGATACATCTTGTCAGAACCTGGGTGAATAGAGTACTTGGATTTTTGGGATTCATGCATGATAAGATCTCGAATACCTCCGTAGAGAGGAAACCAATTTCTTTCTTTGAAACACAGAATTCCGTCAGATCTTTTCACGAAACCGTTTTCATTTTCTGGCATGCCATAAATTTTCTCATGGGGTCGGTTTTCTTCTTTGAGAGCTTCTGCTTGGGCTTTGAGTGGTCATTCCTAGAGATCAGACTCTGAGGGGTTTGATTCTTTCTTTTCTGCTCAAGGCATCAGCCACAACATTCGCTTTGCCAGGGTGATAGCGAATTTCACAATCGTAATCGTTGAGCAATTCTAACCATCGGCGTTGTCTCATGTTCATCTCCTTTTGATCCAGTATGTGCTGAAGAATCTTGTGATCGGTGAAAACCGTGCACTTGGTACCGTACAAGTAATGTCTCCATATCTTAAGAGCAAAGACCACTGCTCCTAATTCTAGATCATGAGTGGTGTAGTTTTCTTCGTTCTTCTTGAGCTGTTGTGAAGCATAAGCTATTACTTTGCTTCTTTGCATTAGTACCGCACCTAAACCGTGATGTGATGCATCACAGTACACCACGAAGTCTTCACTTCCTTCGGGTAGTGCTAAGATGGGTGCTTCACAGAGTTTTCGCTTTAAGAGTTGGAAAGCTGACTCTTGTTTTTCTTCCCAGATATACTTCTTGTTCTTCTGGGTGAGTTCTGTCAAAGGCTTTGCAATCTTTGAAAAATCTTCTATGAACCTTCTGTTGTAACCAGCGAGACCTAAAAATTAACGAATCTCGGTTGGGGTTGTAGCAGATGCCCAACCTTTAACCGCCTCAATCTTGGCAGGCTCTACGTGGATACCTTGACTGTCGATGATATGGCCAAGAAATTGTACCGTTGGAATCCAAAAATCACATTTGAAGAATTTAGCGTACAACTTTTCATTCTTGAGCAACTCCAAAATGGTTCTCAGGTGATCAGCATGTTCTTCCTTGCTGCGTGAGTAGATTAAGATGTCATCGATAAACACGATCACGAATTTGTCCAAGTAGGGTTTGCATACTCGGTTCATCAAATCCATGAACACTGCGGGTGCATTGGTGAGACCAAATGGCATTACTTGAAATTCATAATGCCCGTACCACGTTCTGAAGGCTGTTTTGGGAATGTCTTCTTCCCTGACCCTTAGCTGATGATATCCCGATCTTAGATCAATTTTCGAGTAGACACTGGATCCTTGCAACTGGTCAAACAAATCATCGATCCTGGGCAATGGATATCGATTCTTCACGGTGAGTTTGTTCAACTCCCTATAATCAATACACATTCGGAACGTTCCGTCTTTCTTCTTGACAAATAAGACCGGAGCTCCCCAAGGTGATGAACTTGGTCGGATGAATCCTTTATCTGACAGCTCTTTCAACTGCTCAGACAATTCTTTCATTTCAGAGGGTGCCAATCGATAAGGTGCTTTTGCAACAGGTGCTGCTCCAGGCACCAAATCAATTTGAAATTCTACTTGCCGAACTGGTGGAATACCGGGCAAATCTTCCAGAAATACTTCAGAGAATTCCTTGACTACTGGCACTTCTACGAGATGATGTTGAGTTGGGTTTTACTGTGATCGCCACGAACGATAAGAGTTTCACCGTTGAGTGGAATTTGGACGACCTTCTCGTCACAAATGATTCGGGCGTGGTGCTTGGATAACCAATCCATGCCAATAACGACGTCAAAGCTACCGATTTGAATAGGCATGAGATCAATGGGAAAAGGTTTGTTTAGAAGTGTTAGGGTGCAACCTTGGATCATTGTGTTGGTGCCTATGAGGTTTCCGTTAGCCATTTCAATTTCGTACGTAGTGTCTAGTTCTACTGGGGCAATATTAAGCAGTGAAGCAAATGAAGTAGACACAAAGCTCTTATCAGCTCCAGAATCAAATAATATTTTAGCACTTTGTTGGTTTAGTAAGAATGTACCCGTGACGACGTCGGGGTCATGTGGTGCATTTCCGTCACCAAGCACATATGCTCTCCCACTAGCAACATTGTTCGGATTCTTTGGGCAGTTGCTCTTGTAATGCCCTTTCTCGCCACAACCATGGCACACTACTGCTATCGGCTATGTATTTGCACCTGTGGCTCTGCAGTCAATAGTTTTATGACCCACTTTTTGGCAATTACCGCACATTGCACGGCAAGGCCCAGTGTGATGTAGTTTACATCGGTTGCACTGTGGTTGTGTTCCCGTATAAACCTTTTCTTCTGTGGGTGCAGCAACATAAGCTCTAGCAGCTTCCTGTCTGCGATTCTGTTGGTGGTGGTGGTTGTTGCGATTCTGCTGGTAGTTTTGGTTTCGGTTGTTGTTGTTGTTGGGGTTCCTGTTTTTGTTGTTGTTATTGTAGTTGTTGTTGTTGTTGGGGTTCCTGTTGTTGTTATTACGGGTGGTGGTTCCATGATTATCTAGACTTCGTTTGTGTTCATTATTTCCTGAGGTAGAACTCCGTTTGATTACCCGTTCCAATAATCGTTGAGCTAGTGCGATAGCTTCCTCCAGAGTTGCTGGGTTTGACGAGGTGACATATCCTTCGATGCTTTGAGGCAGTCCTTCGACGTACCTTTCCAATGTCTTTTTAATATCCGGCACCATAGCTGGACATAGTACCGACAGTTCTTGGAACCTTCTGTTGTAGGTTCTTAGATCATTCCCCTTTACAACCAACTGGTGGAATTCCTCCTCCAGTTTCCTAATTTCCGTACGCGGGCAGTATTTCTTCAGCATTTTTGTTTTTAGTTCAACCCAGGAAATCTGATATACTTCTTCCACACCCATGGTTTGGGCGGTAGCGTTCCACCATGATAACGCATCTTCCAGAAGTGTCCCCGTAGGAAAGGTGACCTTGCTGTTATCTGGACAGTTGCTTCTCATGAATACCGTCTATGTACGCTCAAACCACTGAGCTAGTTCGGTCACTCCTTCTGAACCTTTGAAGGAAGTTGGCTGGCAACCTATGAAATCTTTATATGTGCACTTGCGAGACGCAGATGCCTAGCCTCCAGTTGTTGCCCTGTTGTTGTTACTTGAGCTGGCTAGGGTAGCTGCTTGAGTTTCAAGAGCCGCAACAATGCCATCGGCTACCAGTTTCTGAACAGCTGCAGGAGTTATTGCTAATACGGGAGTGGTAGTTTCCTTCCTTGTGCGAGCCATAGTTCTATTAATGCCACAAGAAAACACAGATTTAAAATTCACATAATGACCATGTTAGAACAATTTGAGTAATAGGGTGATTGCAAACAATTCCTAATAATATTGTCACAATGTGAAATTACAACAAATTAAGAATCACAAAAATCACGACATGTTTGGGTACTATCGTAAATAAGTGATCAATTCTTGGTATAGGTTTGTTAAGGAACAAAGTGATTCATCATCTACAAAAGTTGAAGTTCAGCAACTTTCTTTTCATTCATCAAGTTTATTTGAAATTTTCTTTATTTTATGTTTGTAATTACATTCTAGTTGTAATATTCAAAGAACCATAACAATCACAAATAACATCACGACATGTCTGAATACAATCACAATACACATGAACAACCACAGTAAGATAAATCGACATCAATATATAGTAAATCATAACTAACAACATATATTAATAACTTGATCAGTTGTGTTACATAACAGAATGATACAAGATCCTTTATTAATGCCACACGCGGCTGGCTAAGATGCCTCAAAACTATACATGTCTTCCATGAGATTCTCTAATGTATCGGCACTGTATGTCAGTCTGATGTTGGACCTGCATGTTTTCCATGATATTCTCTAATGTATCGGCTCTGTGGCGTGCTTTTAGAGCTTCCTCCATCTGTCTATGTCCCTCCCTTTGTAGGACTGTCATGTGGGAGCGTGTCTCAAACATCTCTTACTGTATCCTAGTCAGACCGTCCTGAAGATCCATCCTATTGGATATGAGGCCATGTAGGGTGTCGTTAACCATGAGTGGTGCTCTGTCAACAATGCTCCGAAGTGCATCAATCTGCTCCTCATGATGCTCCAAACGCGTAGGGTGTTGTTAACCATGATGGTGGATGGGGTAGGTGTGTGGGCAACTGCTGCTCTGGAGCTCTCTCCAGTCTCGAATACTTAGGCTGGAGGAGTAAAACCAGGTGGGAATAGTAATGATGGTGAAGATGGATGACTGGGGCCTGATGTACGGGCTCAGCTCTGAGAGGGTAGATCCTCCTCTGGAGCCAGCTCCCGTTGATGGGGTATAAATGGGTAAGTCTGGGTGAGTTGGTTGAATAGGTGGTCGGGTCGCAGTGGTGGTGATGCATACTGATACTCGGGTAATGATAGGGGCGTCATCCTGTTCATGTCTAGGGGTGAAGTAGGAGAGTAGGGTGGATATGGTGGTATAATCGGCACTATTATAGGTGGGCGTACCCTCTTGCGAGGTGTATGCTTCTTGATAGGGCCATTGGGATGGCTCCGAAATAGTTTCATAAATAGTTCGGGCTCATAGGGTGCTAAGATCCTGACTTTTCTGCCCCGGAATACCGGTGAAAGCAGGGGTGGTGGAGTAGGTAATGGTGTGTCAAAATCTTCTGCAAGCAGCCATTGCCGACTCTGCATGTACTGATCCTCAGTAAGTGGGGTGTAGGCGGGAGAAAAGGGACGGGTCTCCTGGTGTGGTGGTGAGATATGTGCCCGTGTAGCTAGTATATATGGGTCTTCAGATATGGGTGAGTCCAGGTTACCTATTACAATAGGTGACATGGGTGGCGTAGCGACAACTTCACCCTCCTCAAAGGGCTCTGTTTCGTCTGATGGGGTGTTCGACACTGTAGCAGTCGACATGCTGGGAACTATAGGTGAGGTGATAGATGATAAGGTGCTCTCGGACTCCATGTCCGATGATGAGGTGCTAAGGTGTGAGTCTGTAGACATGTTACTGTAATATCCCGTAAATAGTAAATGTAAGTAATCAATAACATCAAGGGTGTGAAAATAAAGGTGAAATAATCAAGTGTGTGAGAGTAAATGTTAAATAATCTCAAATGAGGCGTTTTGAAAGTACTTGTCATTCATATGATGATTCAGTTACAAAAGTGAAATATCAGAGTGCGAAATCCCATAAAAGGATGTAGCAGTTTGAACTAAATGACATAATTTATTTTACACCACATAAAAACTATAGGTTTATTGCCCACTCCGCGCCTTGACTACTCCGCTAATTACCTGAGATAAACATGCTAAAAGTCAACAAAATTGTTGAGTGAAATCATAGAGTTTGTAATAGTAATCAGTTTGAAACACAAGTGTAGGATTGCATGTGAAATACAATCATTTGAAATGGTGAGTTTATATATATTGCCCTAAGTCTCATGACACGCAAACGTTAATAGAGTACCGGGATTCGGTGGGGAACAGACCAAATTAATGGAGTGAGTTATGGTCCTCGGGTAATAGGAGATTGCCATCTTCCTATCCGTCAGGTATTAGTGGAATAGGCAGTCAGCCTCCAATAGATCTATTCACTATATTCGCGTTCACTCGCAAGTGATTAATGGTTCATGATATAAGGGGCTTGTGGCAATAGTGGTAACTTAGGCAATATCAATCAGGTGTAGCATACATAAAATACTTGTGTTCTATTTGTAACATGTATCTCCCCCACGGAGTGTAAAGTGATAAAACGAGTAAAAGTGGGGCTATGACTCACCTTGTGTGTAACTGGCAAGGTGAAATGTGAATTCAAGTGAGTTACGGGTACGGCTCCAACACACGACCTGAATAACAGTGAAGTCTAAGAATTGGACTAACTATGAATAGTGAGTGTGAAAGTGAGTAACGGATAACGATTTGATTGGTGATGTGAGTGTGTGATATGCTTAAAATGCTTAAAGTTAAAAAATAATATTATCTTGTTTTTATGTCATTTAATCCATCAATATCGTTTTCTCGAAAGTGGTGAAACAAAACATTAAGTGAAATCTTTAAAATTCGTTATATATAAATATAACGTAACGTGTTTAAATATATTAAACGAAATGTAAAAATGTACGTGATTGAGTTGAAAAGTGTAAAATATGAAATAGAAATGAAAATGAAACAAAGTTACAGTTGGTCCTTGAACTTTTACCAATTTTACACTTTTTACCCTAACGGAGTTAGTGTTGCACTGTTAGTCCTTGGTTAACTATTTATTACATTTTTAGTCCAAAAACTTCCAAAATGACATTTCAAGCTTCATGTTTACTGTTTTAACATTTTATACCCTTAATTTACTGATTTGGCAGTTTGGGGACATAATTTTATAAAACTTACACTTTTAACCCGAATAGTGAATTACTTTGCAAACTTAGTCCAAAATTTACAAAAAAAGTAGGAAAAATTATCCGAGAGTTTTACTAACTTTATATAGCTTATTCAAGTCTAACCAACTACTTATTCTCGATAAGTGCTTATTTTTCACTTAATGGGCTTTAACAAGCCAATTTAAAAGCCCGTTAACGTTTTACGATCCAAAGGGTTTTAAGGGAAGTTGGGCCTGGGCTTGGGCTTTTTTTAAGGTTACAAAAACATATTCAAAAGGCTTATACGACCAGCTTATAAACTGCTTATTGGGCTACAAAGCCCAACCGAATATATATGTGTATATTAGAACCAGTCCGGGTGGCGTTTACTTTGGGGTTCAAAAATGGCTTATATGAACTTATTAACGAAAACTTATAACATCAACTTATTAGGTGAGCTTGTGAAGAATCAAGATGAGAAATAAAATTTATATGTTGTGTGTATGTTTCCGATTTTATGTAGCCATTTCTTAGGCGATACAGTAAGGTGTTCAAAAAATAAATATGACTTATATAAGTGTTATATTATTATACGATGCAACATCTAATAAAAATGGTTCTCGAAATGCATAAAAATGAATATGTAAATGTCGTGTGATGGTGTAACAATGATTTCTAGCCTTCCATCAATAGGAGGCAACCATGTTTATGTGAAAATGAAAATAATAGAAAGCGTAAAAATTAAAAGAAAGTTATATACGTTCGAAAGAAATATAGAACCATGCATGGAACCATAAAATCGATAAGAAAGAATAGAAAATGGATTGAGTGGACTTACAACACCTTAAATGGTGGGAGTTAAACGTTCAATTGGACTAGAACTCGGATAGAACTCGCGTAACACGTTAGGTTCGATCAGAAAGGCTTCGAATGGACTTGAATGGTTCGAAATGAGGCTCGAATGATTATGTAAATTGTTCCTGGTCTTCTTGAGGCTCGAAAAGGAAGTGGAATATTTAGAAAAATATGGTGAATAACTTCAAGTGTGAAAGGGAATTAATGTATATGAAATATGTGTATGTGTTCGACATATAAGTGTATATATTGGATTTTTGACACACAAGTAGACATGTACAGGAATGTGGCATAGATTTAGGACTTTTAGAATATTTGCAATCGAGTTCTAGGACCTTTAGAAAGGCTTGTGTGTGTAGGAGTGGTTGTGAGTCGAATAGTGTACATATATGTGAGTGTCAACATATTCAAAGTGTCCAAAACCAAAAGTAACGTGTGATATTGTTGGAAAAGGTGAGAGATGAGCTTGGAAACTCATATTCGATCATATAACATCAAATGACATAGGTGGAATTTAGTTTAGATCGATTTGGTTAAAATGAATATAATTCGAGTGAACTTGTACATGTGTTAATGGTGATTTACTTTGGACCTCGTTAGGTGATCAAACATTCGAATGGGGGAGTGGATGTCGACATACTAATTCTTTGGTGTGTGAGGAGTCGAATGGTGTAAAAAGTTGGGTGTGTTGTGTGTCGAAATCAGAAGAAAA
Organism: Artemisia tridentata subsp. tridentata; assembly: GCA_021014915.2. Lineage (NCBI taxonomy): Eukaryota > Viridiplantae > Streptophyta > Magnoliopsida > Asterales > Asteraceae > Artemisia > Artemisia tridentata. The sequence goes on from CP139508.1 coordinate 162,282,905, forward strand.
CGAGGCCAAGTTTGGGTGAGCTAGTCAAGTGATATAAATGAAATATATAATACTTAAAAATTTGGGTTGGGTTGGTGAATAGTAGCAGGCCATAAAGAATGGGCTGAGAGTTGTAAATGGATTCGTTTAGAATATATTGAGTGTATTTGATTTGTCGTGGTCTATGTGTGAGCTCGTTCCAATGTTTGGTGAATCACGTATCAACGTGTTTGAATTATTATAATGTAATAAACAAAAAGTTCAAAATTTTCCCATAAAAAATGGTTAACAGAACAGTAATGGTGATTAATACTTGATTAACGTTTACAAATTACTGGGGAAATTTACAGATTGCTACACCGTCTCTTAGGATTAACTAACCCATGTGCAAGTGCCATTCACATGGAACCTTTCCCCTCTTTGGCCTTCAAAGTTATCATTTGAATATTTGCTACTACCACCAAGATCCGCACCGATTACCGCTCCGCCCAGGCTCGCGCCCTAGGTTATGCAGCGACCGCCGCGCCCTCTTGCTCATCGGGGCCTGGCTCTATTAGCTAACTTCGCCACTGTAATCCGTCCACCGATATAATATAGAGAGATCGAGAAAAGTTGAAAATTTTCTTTTGTTTCGTGTCGTTAGTCGCAAGGGAAACTCTTAGAAAACTCCAATGTCTCGTCTTTTGACGACGCTTCAACCGCGACCCCAGGTTAGGCGGGACTACCCGTTTATAGATTCTAGAACTTGCGTTTGTGATGCATCCCGAGATCGCTAGTGAGACTACATTCGTGTAGTTAGGATTTACTAAATGATAAGAGGCATTAGGACCTTTTTACTTTCTTTCCTCCATATTTACTTCTTTATGCTTCTTAAAACATGCACTAGGGTTAGTTTCTTTTCGACACTCTTTTTGTTTCGACAAAAAGGGGGAGAAAAGTGTAAAAGCCTCGATTTTATTGGAAAAATTATTTTGAACGTAACGGCGTAATTTTCGTACCTTGAATCAAACGTTTGCTAGCCTAAACGAGTCCCGAACTTAAATATCACAAAAGATTGCATAAATTATACATATGGTCCCTGTGCAGAAAGTTCAGCCGCCGCCCCTAATATTTGAGTCTCTCCTTTTCCTAGCTCATAAAACTTTGGTTAAGACCCTCAGCTTGTCAAAATACTTTCGTATGTCCAGTTTTGACCGTTTTTGGAGTCGGGTCAAATAGATCGGGTAAAAATACTTAATAAAATCTATAAAAATTATAAGAGATTCCTATGATACTGTATTTTAACATATTGAATATAGGCGAAACCACGAAACATATCATTCTCATTAGCCAATAAAATTCAAAGTAATTTTTGCCTCCCACTCAAGAATTTTTTTTCCTTGCATGGTTTTGGGGAGTCATTGGGTTAATATCAAGTTTCCTCTTTTTCCTAACTTTACTAGGGTGACGGGGAACCATAAACACCCTAAGTTTGTTCTTTCCTGTCCTTAGTATCATTACCCCTTTACCACATTTAATAGTTGCTCAGGATGTTGGTCGATTAAGAGAGCAGGACGGTGGTCATGGAAGTCAAAATCCACTAAGGAGTGAAAAACTAGCACTCGGTTTCCATTGAACTCTGTCGTTAACCTTTGTAATTTTCATGACTTGCACATTCCATATAGTTGTGAACATTTAGTTGTTGTTAAGAAAGCATTAGTTATGTAGGCGTTGCATTGATAATATATCAATATTATGGTCAAAATTTTATTTATGTAAGTTCAAGTGAGAAAGTAAAAGTTAGATGAAAATGAATTGTTCAAAATTAAATCATCTTCAAAGGATTCTACCCGCCACTTGATGGGAATTGTACTTTATGGCGGCCCAAAGGACTCATCCGTCACACGAGCTTAGCCCACGACACGTGCCTTTGAGGGCCGAAGCCTTGTTCCTTATCACAATACCTCTTTCATCCATTTTACATCTGAAAACCCATTTAGTACCAATAGCCTTTTTACCACTAGGAAAATCTATCAGAGTCCAAACTTCTTGTAGCTTGAATTGTAGAAGCTCTTCTTGCATAGCCTCCACTTTACACAAGTAACTAACCATGAACTTAAATCTACAAGGTAGGCTCAGGTGTAAGGGTGTAACGAAACATTTAAATATTGGTGTAAAAAACGAAATAAATGGCTCTGAGGGTTTTTCTAGGGGTATCTTATTGCTTTACGTACGACTATCCATTTTTCTTCCTAACACTGTTGTTCCCTAAAGGTTAGCTACGCAAGAACCTTCAACAAATTCGAAGAACAACCCATAACAAACAGAGGAGCAAGTTTAAAGTATTCAGAAGTTGATAATTAGATTAGCAAGTTTTTCTGTATCTAAAGAAGATGAGCCCTTAGGTTATGTACCTAAAGATTCTTTTGACCGCTTTGCGTTTTAATTGCAAGATGTGAAGATTTATGATCTTCTTGAAAGCGAGCGCACATGCACACACTAAAAATAATATTTGGCCGACTAGCCTTAAGATAAAGAAGACTACCAATCATACCATGGTACTTGGCATTGTCAATGGATCACAAAGGTCGATATTTGAGAGCTTTGCGTTTTAATTGCAAAGGACAAAAAATAATAATAATTAAAAAATCTACACGGAACCATAAAAATCGACAAGTTAGATGCATTTTCAAGTCATTATCCCTTTTAGTAATTTACATATTTGTGTTGAATTTATGCTAGATGAATTTGGCTGCCTGGTTTAAAGGAATGGTAACTAGTCGTCCAGGAAAAGGAGGCCTGACGGCGTCACAATCCCAACGTGACGGCCTAGAGCTGACGATTTAGATACAATTTACAAGGTACGGTTCAAATAACAGTGACGGCCTAGAGCTGACGGCGTCGCTAACAAAGGAACAGTGCATGACGGTGTCACAGATTACAAGGTGACAACATCACAATGGCGGGCACACGCGTCGCTTCTAGCTCGGATTCTGACTTAGAGGCGTTCAGTCATAATCCAGCACACGGTAGCTTCGCCCCACTGGCTTTTCAACCAAGCGCGATGACCAATTATGTGAATCAACGGTTCCTCTCACGGGCGGTGTATACAAAGGGCAGGGACGTAGTCAACGCGAGATGATGACTCGCGCTAACTAGGAATTCCTCGTTTAAGACCAACAATTGCAATGATCTATCCCCATCACGATTAAATTTCAAAGATTTCCCGGGCCTGTCGGCCAAGACTATATACTCGTTGGATACATTAGTGTAGCGCGCGTGCGGCCCAGAACATCTAAGGGCATCACAGACCTGTTAAGCCGCTCTAATCCTAGGTAACACAATCTCCCTTCTAGAGCCTTCAAATAATCTATAGTTAAGACAAGATCACTAAGTTTAATGTAAATTATTCTTTGATATTGACATTATTGAAAACACGAATTAATATTCTAGACCTTTTCCTCATGAAAATTTCCATCCAAAGAAATGTACATACTGTCAGAGTTTTTATGGTACATTTATTAGGTCTTTATTGTGAGGGTAAATTTTAGATATTTGTTTGGCCCGTTTGAAAGAGAACAAATATATGACATAGAAGGTAATTTAGGCAATTTTTTTTCTTTCAGTAAGATGGTACGTTCACGATCATGTTGACAAACAAGGTACACACACTAATTAACATAGTGTGTGTGTTCATTGATCCAAAAACTAGTATCTATTGAAGATCTAAGTTCATGGTTGGATACAAGGTTATTAGACTAGCATCAAGGTGCTATACAATGATGTGTAATGTGTTTCTACTTAGAGGAGATCAGCTTTATTGATCTCTTGGGTTTCTTGCATTGATCGGGTGTTGGTGATAATCTCCGGTCCACTGAGCAACACCAGCTCACTCATCCTGTTATCACCGAAGGCATCCCATCAGTACCAACAACAAAAACACCACCAACAACAACAACAAAAACACAATCAACAACAACAACAACAACAACAACAACAACAACAACAACAACAACAACAACCCCATTCATAACTCACACTCCACAGCGACCATCATCATCAACTACACCTTTAAAACACATCCCCACAACATCAACATCAACTCTCTTTCAAAGAATCCGAGCTGAACCAGTCCCATTTGTCACAACTGCAAAATTCAATTTAGTAATTGGAAAGTTGACTGCAGAAATGAACGAAAGATTCTCAGCCTTCAGACAACATAAATCACAAGCTGAATCTTTGACATCATCAAGAATAATCTCATTAGACCATCTCTCTGAGCTTATGCTCGATAAGTTCTTGAATGACTCATCTCTACAACAAGCTCACCCAAACATATACAATAGACTTCTGGATCCCGAAGCGGAACCACCAACTACACCCCGAGGTGATCAAGCTTAGTCTTTCCGCCATAAATTATTGTTCAATACAAATTTAGTTTAAGATATTATGATAAACTTTAAATAATTCATTTTTTACCGTTAGTAGTTGATAATCGTGCTTCTTCTTTTTTTATCTGAGTTTTCGACTCGACATTGTGAGTCGACCAATCTTAGAGCGATCACTCTTTTGGATGGTTCGAAGTCGGCGCAGAAAACTTCCGTAACCACAAAGGGATTAATTTTCTCCCGTTGAATTCGAACCTTTGACTTTCACTTTAAAAAGCTGGTATTTTTACCGCTAGGTCACCCTTTATTATTGTCGATAATCAATTTAAGACAACTAAAAGACCATTGACAAATAATTTGCAGCATATGATATATGCCTATGACTAATATCTACATGATCTTATCTATGTTCACAAGTTAGTTAAAACAATTTAATACTTCGATCTGTTTCACGGCGTGTGGCCATGCAATCACAGGTTACAACAAAATAAATATATATATATATATAGGGGCGTTATTGTGGTGTACAAGCTTAAAATAGATAAAATAGGTACACACGTGGACCGTTGGATCAAACATGATAGATGAGATTAGAGATTAAGTAGATGAGTGGTACAATTGTAATTAAGTGAAAAACAAATGGCATTTGTGTACCATTTTTTTATACGAGCTTATATCTTTTGTTGATCGTCATTAAGGTATCAGCTACAATAAACATGTTAGGTAGCCACAATAACGCACCCCCCACCGCAAGTATGCCGGATATCATGCTTTTCAACATTAAAATCATAATCCCCAAAATCGAGGAATCAATCATCCATCCCCATATTTTCGTTCTACATTTTTACTTTAAATACAGATAGCAAGGTGTATATGCAATCATAAACAAGAAGAATGGCGATTTTTGAACCCGTAGTGATCGAAAACGGGAATGAAGAAGAAATAATTATTGGTAATTGATACATTGTTTGTCTCTTTTATTTTTTAATCAAATCAATATAGAGTGTTTGTTAATTAGTTGCTGGTTTTTGGTCTCAGTCCGACGAAGTGGAAGGTTGTCAAATATTAGACGACCAAACAGAGATAATGAGGAATATGAAACAATCGATCTAACTCTTGATGGAGATAGTGAAGACGAACAAGGTATTTCTTATTAAAAATATACGTTTTTTAATCATTGGGTTGTGATTCAGTTGATTTATGTGTACTAGCTACATGTTGTGTATGACTTAAATGAGTTGTATAAGCTGCTTTCCTAACTTATGTGTATGAGTTGACTGAGTTGTATAAGTGATTAGATGATTATGTGTATTAGTTTTGAAAATAAGCTATTAGATGTTTTCAAAATAAGCTATCAGTTTCATAGTTGTTTGAAAATAAGATATTGGATGTTTATGTGTTTTAGTTTCATATGGTTATTTTTGAAAATCAGGTATTTGTTGATTATGTGTATTGGATAGTTAGAAATAAACGTGTGATAGCTACTTATACTCATAAATGTTGTGTATTAGCTACCTATAGCTGTTTTTAATTAAACTAGTAGGTGAGTATGTGTATTAGCTACTTATAGTTGTTTTCGAATAAGGTATTAGGTTATTTTGAGTGCTAGGTTCATATGGTTGTTGTTGAATAAGATGTTATTTGAGAATGTGTACTAGTTAATTATGTGTACTAGATGAAATAAAGGTATGTGTATTAGTCGGTAATGATACGTGTGTATTAGTTGTATCCGTGTGTATTAGTCGGTAACATCCATGTGTATTAGTTGGTAATGATTCATGTTCATCAGTTGAGTATATGTGTTGTGCTAGTTGAATTTTTGTGTATTAGTTGATATCAGACTACTCATAAAAGAGTTTTAAATAAACTAATGTGTATTAGTGGATAACTTATGTGTATTATATTGTATTGGTTCATGTTGTATATAAGAGTGTAATTTTTATTTTTTTTCATGTGATCAATCAGATAATGGTGTGCAACTTAAAAGAGAAAATGTGGATAATGGAGTGGAGAATCCCAGAGCAAAAGAAGAAATGGATGTGAATCCGGATAAGAGGATGGAAGAGCTGGGACATAGAAGATCGGCAAATGGAAAAGGTAATTTATATGTAATGGGTGAATTGTTTGTAGATTTATGTGCGGCAACTTTCTATAAACGAGTGTCAAGTTTATGAATTACTTCAGAAACATAAATCCAAATGCTACTTAAACATAAAGCCATAAAGCACTGAAACATATAACGCGAACAATTTAGTTATTGGCCTTTGTTCTTTAATGGGCAATTCCTTGCATCATGATATCCGTACTTGCCACAATAACGACACATTCTCTTGTTATTGTCGGCTAGATCCGTATCAATAATGGTGTTTGATTTAGGCACATGGACATGAAGAGTTTCATCCTCAAAAGCTGTGATAAACATACATGGACAACAAAATAAAAAAGGAAAAAAAGATTATGAGAACAGACAACTAGGATCATGCATCATTCTAGACGATACACATAAAACACAAGAATATTACCTTAGACGCAATCATTACTGACTGTATATATGTTTACTGATTCAAAGGTGAATGTTTGTGTGTGAATTCATGTTTCGTTATTTTGAAAATTGTGTGGTGATTATATGGTGATATATGTTATTTGTAATGGAGGTCAGAGGTTATTTAAGGATAGTTATGATAGTGGGATTTGATTCTAATAAATCAAGAAATTTTAAAAAGGAATGATACAATATTAAAATGTATAATGGCTAATAATGTGGAAAATTAGTAAGGATTTGCACATTATATTGAAAAGGAATAAAAGAAATTAATACAGATGGTGTCTTTTCAACTGGTGAAAATATGTATCAACCAAACTACTTTTTTTTTAGCAATAAAACAAGCCACTTAATACATCTAATATTGCAATACACATAGCAAATTTGCATCCCAGTAGCTGTTATGATAGAATAATAAACACCTGTTATTAAACAAACTAAGTTTCGAACAATAAAGAGAAAGGTGAACAAGAAAAGTACTTATTGATAAGTCTAACATAACAAGAAGATTTTAAATAATTCAAACTGAGTGGGAATAGGTAGCAACGAATACAGAAACTAATCACTATCATCCATGAACTGGTCTACGTCCTCGTCTTGAAGGCCCTTCTTCTTCTAGGGACAATTCCTAGAATCATGCCTAGCCAACTTGCCACAAGTTTTGCACATTCTCTTTGGCTTGTCGCCTAGTTCCATTGCAATTTCGCTCTTTGATTTGCACAAGTGCAAATCACTTGACCCTTATTATTAATATCTGTAGGGGTAAAAATAGTCAACTCTGCAGGTTCAGTTACGCCAAGCGTTCTTGCGTAAGCTTCATTCGTGTTCAGCTTAGGAGGGTTAGGAACATCAAGTTTGGATTTTTTTTCATCAATGTTGTTTGGTCGTCCCTATATATGTGAAGCTTTTGAATGTCACGAACCAAATGATGGAGCGATTCTTCAACATTGCTGTAAATTTCTCTTACTGTAGCATCAACCACACAATCTAAATTTGTTGAGCTTGGAGAGGCTTTATTAGCATCAATAGATTTGTGACTCATAGCGTGCTTTGACCATCTATTATCCATGTATTGTTTTGGGAAGTGGAACACCTTGGACATACGGAGCACGTAAAAAATGTGATGACACAATAAACCATAACATTCGTACCTTAAACAAGTGCACTGAGCAGAGCATTGATCAGGTACATACGTAACCTAGATAAAGGATTAAAAAGAAAATTCACACAATTAGATCAATATGCAGTTATTCATACATTGGTAAAGTAAAAAATATAGAGTGTTGGATGTTTATTGTTACCTTATACTTGGCTTGCACGAATGAATCCTTGATTCGGTAGTCAGCTTCTGTGTCACGAATCACAAACGTAGAACAAGAATCAGATTCTTGTACACTAAGTGAACAACAATGCATCAACGATGAGAAAATCTCATCTTGAACATCATAAAAAATTGTGTCTGTGTAGAATTCCGCAGCTTCCTTTTCAATTTGCAAATGAGTTTTTAAAATCAGGAGTCTTGTAGTTTGAATTATGTGTATTTTTGCCATATATGAATCTTTGTGAATCAATAGCAGTATCATAATGGCTAAGAAATTCAACCAAACTCAAGTGCGGGTTAGTAATTTGCCCAAGAAAGTGGTTTTCACTCTCGGACCTGGATGTGGTGCACATAAGGCCAGACATGGATTCATGACGGAAGTATGCGGGGATCCATTTAGTCCGCATTCCAAACATATCGTACAACCATTTGTTGTCATTCAAATTGAAGTCGTTCATGACAGATTCCTATTCGGACTCAAACACATCGGGGTCGATTTTGTCAGTCCAAACAATATCACATAAGCGTTGCTTGAAATTGGTGTTGCTCCATAAACCTGGGCCGACCTACAACAAATGAAAAAAAATAATTCATATGATATTCATCAGAAAATACGTGAACTGATCTATAATTATATAGTGACTAAAATAATACATTTCCACTGAGTTTTTGCATTATGTGCCACATACATAGGCGATGCCTTGAATCAGAAAATAACTTTTCTATGGCAATCTTCATTGCTGGGTCTTGGTCAGTTACGACTACCTTTGGCGCATTACCAAATATTTTCTTAAACCTTTTCAATAGCCAAGTATACCGCTTGGCTGCTTCGCTTGCTAGTAATGCAGCACCAAAGAGAATGCATCGATTGTGATTATCTATGCCCGTAAAAGGAACCAACACCATCTTGTACCTGTATGCCCGCAAAAGTAATTACAGTTTGTCACACAAAGATAAATACATCGGGTTAACCGATACACTATCGAATGAAGAAACTGGTGGAATGAATGAGGTAATTTATAGGCTATACACTATCACATGAAACACTCACTACATGCTTTCATGAACCTGTTATGGCCTAAAATAGTTGAGTTCAATTTTCCTTAATGGTTTGTGCATACATGATTACTGATGTTAAAAACTTAAAATCTGGTGTTAAAAACTTAAAATCACATCGACCAGACTACAAAGAACACAATATGCGGACTACAAAACATGGACTTGCAGACTAAATAACACCTCATTTTTTTGTTTAATCTTTTTTATTGTTTATCGGGTTTGTGCATACACAATTACTGATGCAATACATTACAACTGATGTTAAGAGGCACATGGCCCAGACCAAAGATTTCAAAATACTTAAAATTTCATGGGTTCACAAACGGGTCTACATGTTCACATCAGTTCAAAAATTTTATCACAACATGCAGAGCACCAAACACAATAGTTGTTGCAAACACTGATTCACTGTACCAAACACACAAGTTGGAAAATACAGAATACATAAGATGCAACAAACACACAATAGAAACACACGTTGCAGACTACATTTCCCTATACTATCATTTATAGTAGATGTATCAGTTTACCTGTTTGACCTAAAGGTTGCATCAAACGAGACCACATCACCAAAAGCAGCATAGTTAAGCTTTGCTTGTGAATCTGCCCAAAACAACCCTATCAAGGTTTTAACATTCTTGTCTTGCTTGTATTCAACAGAAAAGTCGGAGAAAAATTCTTGTCTACTCAACAGCTTCTCGACAACCATCTGCGCATCCTGATTACCAATGAAATTATCCAAACCTCGCCTATAGTTGCTGCACTCAACATTTGTAACCCCGATGTTTTCAAACCCGCCATACATTTCTTTCATTACTTTCCAAGCTCTGATGGGACCAATATTACCATTGGAAAGCTGCCTCAACAACTGCTGTTTAGAAAAAGTAAGTTTCCTCGCAGCACGAAGATACTTGTAATCATTTTCATGAACCAAACTGTGGTTATGTTTTTCAAAAAAAGGTGTACACAACATACTTATTTTCAGGGGTCTTCCTAAGACGAATTAGAGCTTTGCATCCACAACGTTGGGATGCTCGTTTCCTTCTTTTAATCACCTTTACTACTTCTGCGATATCAGAGATGATGTATCCGTCTTTTACTTATCTTTCTTTGATGGTTTCATGCCTTCTCTAGAACAACAAAAGTATTTCAAATCAGGATTTTCTTTTTTTTTCCTGTTAGATTGTTCACCCCTCCTAACTTCGAAACCACCTTCCCTCCCATACTCTTTATAGAACTGGAAAGCTTGTTCAATTGTATCAAACAAGGTTCCGTCCACGAGTTTTTTCTTAGCTTCGGGAATCCAAAACTTACTACCTGGCGGGGTTGGTTGGTAACTCCCAACTTGTGGAACACTTTCAGCATCAACAACATTGTCTTGCACATTATCAGTTGATCGTGGAGTTGTTGGCTCACCTGCTATCAAATAAACATTATGTATTACTATGAATCGAAAAAAGAAAATAAAATCATCCAACTGTGACACCTTAAATAAATAACTATGGATCATATCATGAGCTATTCAAGAGGGTATTATAGCAATGTCATTCTATTTCATTGTCTACTTCTTAAAAACATACCTATCGTCACACGTAAAATATACCAACACTTAAATGAATAACTATTAGATTTGATTTCAATGTGTACAGCTTAAAAACATACCAACACACGTAGAATAAAGTATAAATTCGTCAAATAATTCCCTAATGACACACATTCCAATTTTCATGCATCTTACATTATTTTAACGTGGCACTGAATTATAATCATAACCTAAGTCACATGAAACGCGGTATGCTCCGGTACGGGAATGAGAAACGGGAACGCGGTTCGCTAGGTCCCTAAAATTTGGTACGAAGGGGGGTAGGCTCATTTCGGTACGCTCCGGTTCGCTTTGGTTCGATGTACCATATAATTTTGTACGATTTACCCAATTTGGTACAATGTACCACATTATATATATATATGTTTTATTAGGTATTTATATATTTTATATACATATTTATAAACTTTTATTAATTTTATTTTTATATTTAATATTTTTAATTATATATTTTATAAAAATGTTGCAAAAAATTATATATTTGAGTAAAAGCTAACATGAACCTTAATTTTAGTTAGCCCATTTATACAAGTTATTAACTGGCCCAAAAAATAAGAGTAAAAGGTAAAGGGTGGCCCCAAAAAATAAGAGTAAAAGGTAAAGGGTAATAGAAAGTCTCCTTATTTTCAGCCGCTTTTCTTTTACATACTATAGTTTCTTCTCTTTCTTCAGCAAAACACATCAATTTGGTACGCTTTTTATCTTTCTTTCTTTCTTCTCTTTCTTCATATTTTCCTTCTTTTCTTTCTTTCTTCACCCGATTCACTTTGGTACGAAAATCATAACACTAATTCTGTACCGATTCACTTTGGTACGCCGTAGCACTTCAATTTGGTACGCTGTACCGATCCATTTTGGTACGTCGACCCAATAGATTTGGGAACGCCGATTGATGTTGTTTGGGAACGCCGGATATAGCGATCCAGATCGCGATCCCGAGCAATCCGAGTCGCGATCGTACCGCGTTTGGGTACGAACGATCCGAAACGCGAAACGCGGCCGAGTCAGCGTTTCCTGTGACTATGATCATAACGACTTCAATCTCCTTAAAATATTTACAAATGATTAACAAAAGTAACTAAAAGGATAACAAGAATCACACACAGGAATACAACTTGTATATTAATATTAAGAAAAAAAAACAAAAAATCATAGCGATTGAAAAAGAATGATACAAATAAATCATATATTTACCTTGCATGTAATCATTCTCGGTTGTATTAGACATACTGGTAAATTGGAATATGATGTTTTTGTGTTGAAGATGTCTTGTGGTGAATTATCGTTATGTTGTAAACGAAGAAAAATTCTTGATCTATAACGTATCAATAACTAGGGGCGTTTAACATGGGATTACATTGGAAAAAATCAAAAAATGGGAAAAACAAAGTTTACTATAATACCCTTATAGTAAATATCTAATTAACTAATATTATTATCTAATTAATTAATATTATTTATTTTGATCTCGTCTATCAAGTTTGATCCAACGGTTCACATGTGTACCTATTTTATCTATTTTAAGCTTGTACACCACATGAACGTAAATATATATATATATATATATATATATATATATATATATATTGAATAAATCTGGACTACATTATAAATCAATTGACACCTTCTTAAAATGGATGCTTTAAGGGTTGTTTGGTTTGATGATAGAAATCACAATTGGTATGAGTTTGATAGTAGTGACATGGGCCCCTTAAGAATGATATATTCATACTAAGGTCCTTTGCCACCTTTGATGTATACCCAATATATGGATTTCACCATACCGATTACCATGAAACAAACAACATATATCATTCCCATACTCATTCCTTCATTCTCATACGTTCAAACCAAACGCACCCTTAAATTACTAAGCTAACACACTTACTTATTTTGAAATTGTGTTGATTTTGCTATGAAATCAATAAATTTCAACATACTTATCATAAATAAATGCCAATTTTGATAAGTATATCTATAATATCATTATTTACAACACTTTAAAACATTTTTTGTAAAAATTAATTAATATAGTACAATGTAATCTTTACATATATATGAGGCTAAGTACGACTTGTACTTGCCGCTATGAATGTTGTACAATGACATGGAAATGATGACAAAGCAATATTAATGCCACCTCAATGCCATGATGTACAATTTAAAGCCAACTCAATGTTGACATGGCACACACATTACACCCGAATTACATGAAACAGCCGTATTTTGTTTTTAAAAAATTGATCATTATAGGATTCGAACCCCGGTCTCGACAACCACAAACAAACGATTCAACCACTAGACCAACGAGGCTTTCGTGATGGAAATTTGAAAACAATAATGACATGTTTTATTAACTCCGCTAAGCACATTCTTCTACTCAAATCAGTTAAGCACAATCTGCACTTTTAAAATTTGTATCATTTCCATAAACTAAAACCCTAACTTTTCTCAATCAGTAATGTCTACTCCTAGAAATATGGCATTTCCTCTCAATTAATAACATCAAAATCAATCCATTCTACCTATATCACCACAAAACAATCATTACCTCTACCCACATCAGAACAATCACCACAATACATCGCCGCCTATCTAATTCAGTTTTTACTGATGGGAAACGCAACATCTTATCACGCTTTGGCTTGGTAAATTAAATTACTCAAGTTTACGGTTTTTTTTTAGAGGTGGCAAAACGGGCGGGCCGGGCGGGCCCACGGGATAGAACGGGCACGGGCTTCAACGGGCACGGGCTTAAACGGGCACGGGCTAAACGGGCACATGTTATACAAATCGCTTTATAGAAGCCGAAAATGACGAAATAAATTCCTTAAACGTAATACCTCATTTTTATTTAAAAAATTATATATATATATATATATATATATATATATATATATATATATATATATATATATATATATATATATATATATATATAAGTTTTTCTTCAAAAACCATTATAATGTTCTCTAATTGAGAGAAAATATGTGCCCGTTGTGCCCATTTAACTTTTCAATGGGCTAAATGTGCGCATTTCAATAAAAGGATGGGGCTAAATGTGCCAAAATCTTTTACAAAGTAGCCAAAATTAGCCAATTTTTTTTTTATTTTGAGCACAAATTGCCACCTCTAGTTTTTTTTAACAATTAAAAATGACGGTCGATGATTATCAAATTTGATTTCCAATGATGTTTGTGATTTTCATTTTGATTACTTGAAAATTGAATAAGGTATGTTAATTTTGCATTTTTTGTTTTTCATATTTTAAGGGTTCTAATTTATATATTATGATTCATATGTCAATTGGATTCTAAATTTCGAAACCCTGATTTTGGTTACAGATTTTTTGCACTTATTTATGTGTTATTGATTCAAATATTAAAATTATGTGACATGTATGTTTCCCGTTTCCATAATTATGTACATGTGTTTACGTAAAGCTTATGTTGAATAATAAGGCTATTGATGTAAATGCATTAGAGTAGATAGTTTTTGATATAATTTTTTCATTGCAGATGGATATAAATGATAAGCCTGCATTGGAGGAGCTTCCGCAAAGTAAGTTACTTTTTCACAAATTCTTCTTATACCATGTCATTGTGTAAGCTTCTTGCAAACTAACCATCATTTTGTTAACCTCATTTTTGTGGTATTTAGATGCCATGATTCATTTTTCTGGACCAAAGGCCATTGGTGAAAGTTTGCGGAACCCTTGATGTATTATGACAACGATATGATTAGTAATTTAAGATGGTTGTTTGGATGTTTAGTCAAGCTGCCACCTGTTTTTGTGATATAATGTTCAGTTCCAAGAGCCATTGCTATCACCACAGGTAATTGTTTTAGCTTTATATTCATTCTCTCTATATATTATGGGGCGTGGCCTCGAGCGAAGAGTAATAAAGAAACGTTTTCTTGAGCGAAGAGATATTAAAATATGTTTTGTTCTCGGATCTTTTACTTTCTGTCGGATCTTATGTTGGCATAACGAATTTTAGACCCGAAAGCCTATTACTAATATTTCTTTTTTCTTTTTTTCCCTGGGAACTGTTTTATTAAACGGATAACTATAATGTTTGTACCGAAACCACACCGCCTCAAACAAGACCTGCTCCTTAGATTTACGTATGAGCTTTGTTTCTTCAATTTTTGGTATATTTGGTTTCTATGTTTCCTCCTCTTCTCTTTTGTTGTATGTACATATTTTTCTTTCATAGCGTATTCAGCTCAATTTATCTTTTCCTGTAATGTATTTCTCTTCAGTGGATAAGAACATTGGTTCTTAGGACTAAAGGAGAAGGTGGGACTGGTGATTCAAGTATTAACAGATATGTAAGTTTTGTTTTGTGGGTATGGTTTAATTTTATTTAATTCATAGTTTTTATAGGTTGAATTAGGATTTTTGATTTCGGTAAGTGAAAAAAATCCATGATTTTAAGGTTTAATCCTGCAAATGTCGATGTTTTGTTAAGGGGTGTTTGGAGTAGCTTATTTTCCTCTTTGTTGGTGATAGTTCTATTGTAGTTGCCCTCTGCTATATGATGAAAAAAAAGTGATGAATACATGTATACGTATCAGTGGCTGATATCAATTCTACTTTCAATTGTTTTAGGTTATTTAGGAGCTGACATGAAGAATTTAGTGATAGACGCTTCCATTAGTCCATTGAGAGAGGCTTTATGAAGAGGCATCGAATTCGCTAAATATAAAAAGGAGGATATTAGATCAGTCACTCTTCAAGTAAACCAAATGGGTAGCCTCTTTGCTTTGAAATCATAGTCAATGTTTTAAACTTAGATTGCTTAGCAACATATTGCCAAAAGCCATTATCAACTGAAATTTTAGAATTAGCAAAATAAAAATAGGATGAAAATATTTCACACAATCAAACGGTTAAATTGGAATTTGGGTAAATATTCGACGTCCAACAATGGGTATACATTTTTGGCTAATTGCAACTGCTACATGGAACGTTGAAATGTAGCTTCACTCCTGATGATCTGGGCATCTGGCATAAAAAGGTGGTTACAAGCTGTGTTTAAAAAAACACGCATCAGGCGCGCCTGATGCGTGATGCGTTGCGATGCGCGGCTCTGTTGCATCAGACACCCTGATGCAGTGCGTTTACGGGATGCAAGGTGATGCGCGCGCATCATGCACGCATCAGCGCTTTTTTACGCATCATGTACTTTTGGCCTTATAACATAAAATTGGACTTAATAATGTGTATTGGGCTTCTTCTCATGGGCTTTACTTTTAATATATGGGTCCAATTGACCAATTCCTTATAAACGATAAGACTTTTGATCTTAGTTTTAGACTATTTATGTATTTTAGTGATATAAAATCATGAACTATGAACATGCATGGTATCTTTTGACATTAAATGTGGTATAAATGTGTTATTAATTTGTATTGTGCACTATATATAATTTAAATATTTTTTTATAAAATTGTCGCCTCGGGTACGTGATGCGCGCGCATTCGCCTTGGCGACTCGCGCATCGGCTTTTTGACCCTTGTTTCATCGACGCGCATCACGATTTTTAAAACCTAGGTTACAAGGTCCGCCAACATGTTTTAGCTAAGGTAGGTGGTCTGCACTTCTGATGTCAGATATAGATGCTTTGTCAGAGACTCAGAGATAGGACAGAGGATAAAATAGTTGAACTTAGTTGCATAAATACTCTTATCATCATCATATTGCGACTTTTTTGTTAAAATTACTACATGTATGTATAAAAAAATTATTAGCACTAAACAAAAGCTTACCTATTAGAAGATATAATATATGAGTTGGGTCACTTTAATTCTTTTCAGGTTATCGTTGCAGATACTAACGAAAAAGCTTAAACGGATCGTGTTTCCCAAATTACTGATAACTGACGCAATCGTCCACTTGGTAGAGGTAATTATATTCATGAGGTTTTATGCACTTGCTTTGTTGCATATACGATGTCGTTGCTACTTTACGCTACAGTAATGTTTTTTATACCGCTACTATTACAGGTATGAATGAAAGGCCGGATAATGTGTATGTGTCTGGAAACAATAAAAGGAAGCCGCTTGTAGTTTGCAACAATAAAATGTTAGTGGCATATATCCAAGACTGATGGGCAGCTGCACAAGAAACGTTTCACTAATAAGATTGTTGCTTACCACTGCTGAAAAATACTTGGCCGAGGTAGTTATATTCATGAGTTTTTACATAGTTGGTTTGTTGCATATACGATATGATTGTTGAGTTACACTATAATATTCCTTTTCAAACTGTTGTTGTTGCTGTTCCTACTGTTATTACATTTCTACGTGCTCAAAAGTTAAGACTCGAGATATTGATGCACTGACAGGTATACATGCTGTCATGGAGATTGCAAGTGATATGGTGGATGGGCAGGCGACCGGGTATAGAAATGATGCAATACTATTTATTAGTCAATCCGGTGAAACAGGTGACACATTGAATGCCCTTGAATATGTGCTGGAGAATGATGCTTTTTGTGTATGGAAAATAACGCTTTTTGTGTGTGCATTACAAATACCATATGTAGTACTATTTCCTAAAATATAAAATATGATGTAAATATAAATGCTGGTATCATTTTTTTTCACATCTTAGCTTTATAACAGATGTCTCTATGTTGTGTAGGAATGGATATTTATGTTTTTAACCATCTTTAGAAAAGTTAATATGTTGCTAATTATCGAAACTTTGTTTCAGTATGCAGGCTTCTTCTTAATTGAATTTAACGGGTTGCTTTATGCTAGATTTTATTTTATATTAAACTTATGTCAGGTTCTGTTTTCCAAATACATTTTCATCTGATTTAAGCTGGAAATTATCGAAAAAAAATACTACCAAAAACCGACACAAAAAGACTTTTGGTAATCTTTTTTGGATGAGGTTGGTGTAGGAGTGAATGGAAGCTATTAAGTAAAGTGTAAATGATAAGTTATGATGGTCTCAAAGAAATGGGAGGTGCCGCCGTTTAAAATGCATTATCATCATTAGCATGCACCCTAAAAAGAATTGGGCTAATAACTCTTAAAGGTATACTTTTGAAAAATTTTGTGACTCTAATGTCATAGCAAGTTGTACGTTGTTAGCTATAAGAAAAATAAATGTTATGAATGTGATGTTATGACATACTTTAGTGGTGGAATAGTTGAAAGACATCAAAGACTATGACATAAGAATTTTGATCTCAGTGGAGCTGAGACTCCTTATTTTTGGGCATTTGACGTTGTAGATATCGATCCTTCACCAATCTGCAAGGACATTAAAGCAAAAAGGCTAAGAATTTCTGTTACTAGGATTTGATTCATGTAATTCGTTTTCGTCAACTTCTGTTACCAGGATTTGATGTAGGACAATAGTCTATTAAGTTTTTTTATGTGATTTGGCTTCTGCATTTTATTTTTGTGTTCTGAAACGCGTGAAATTTTTGCATCTTGCAGTTTTTTGTTACAAAACATTATGAGGGTCCAGAAGTTGGTCAACGGGTGCTTTCGGGAGTCTTCTTCTTTTATGACCTCTCTGCAGTTAAGGTATGTTTCATTTTAGTAGCCACATTGTTACGGATAAAAATACAAATAACATTATCATTTTGTGGGTCCTATTTATATGTTACGAGAGTAACAGAGAAGTTACTGCTTCCAATTTTCAGAGTATTAACCCCTGCTGAGGTGTTGAAGTTACCGCTTCTAAAATATACTTAGATTTATTACTTAGTGCATACTCTCTCTCTCTCTCTCTCTCTCTCTCTATCTGTTTTTAAAACTTTGGATTTTAACATTAAAATAAAATTAGATTTATGGTTTTTCAGTGTTTTAGTTCCTTTTAGTTTATTTGGTTTCATCTATATCATTATAATATACTCCATTTTTACTCACAACACGATATACTTCGTATGTTGCTTAGGTCTAATGTGTTCAGCCTGATGTGACCACAATTAAAACCAGCTGGTCGTTACCCTGCTGCATTGACCTATGCTAATTAGGTATCAAAACTGCTACTTAATGTGTTGTGCATGATATCTAAATCCACCTTTGTTATTAAATTATTATCGACAATTGGCCATCGGGTTGACCTTATGCTAATGCGCGTTCATGCTTTTCACCAGCAAGTCATGAAGTTTGGCCCGCTTAAAGGACTGTAAACAACTTGAAGTGAAGGCCACTAATGGAGCAGATCGTGAAAATAATGAGTTATAAGTTAGGTAAGCTGTTTTTGTTTGGTATCTTAAAATGGAAAATAGGATATTGGAGAAGATCATGAAAATAATGAGTTCTAACTCATGGTAATTTCAACTGCGGTGCAATGCCTTTAAGCGGTTATTGGTATGTTGTTGGAAGTCACCAAGTCCTTAATTTTCACATGAAAAATCTTTTATCACTGCAAGAGTTTATTATTTTGAGTGTGTATAAATGCTTATAGACTTATAATTGTTTTAGTGACCTGTAATTGGAGTGGTTACTGGCCGTTACATTTGTTGGAGCAATAGATGCAACCCTCAACTACCAATGGGTAAGCAAATAACACTAGGTTGAGTAGGCTCTATCAGTTGTTTATGCGTTCGACTTTACAACTCATACTAATAGTATTTGTGTACTCTTACTATCTATAATATAACATGTCGTTGAATTTATTCGCAGACTAGAGCTTGGATGAGGCTCTATTAGCAATGAGAAATGTGAAACTGATCATGTTAGCACTCGCATTCAGATTTCCAAGTGACCTATGGGGAGATAGTAGCATCCAACAATTTAAATTGGGACATTATAGTCCTAATATATGAAGTCTTTAGTGGCATGGTGCATTAAATTATTTTCCTGTGATTTAAAGAGACCTTGGTTGTATAGTTGAGGCAATTGGACATTTTGTTATGTGTTCGAATTTTGTTTAAACCCAATAATTTGTTATGATTAAATATTTAATATCGACTGATTTTGTTTTGTAGATATAATTGGGCAATAATTCCATGTGATGAGTTGTACAGTTTTGACCGCAACGGGAAACTCGATAACAAAACAAACCTTTAACAAGCTCATATGCTCAAAATTTTGATCTTAAGCATATCAACTTGAGCTTATAAACGCCAATTAGCCACAAGCTCGCATTGACAAGCTCATAAGCCCAAAATTTTGATCTTAAGCATATCAACTTGATCAGTTAAGTTCTGACCAATTTCAAATATAATCTATTACCAGGTTCAGTTATGAGTCTTATGACCAATGCTTGCATGTTTCTCGTTTTTTATCCATAACAATATTTCTTCTCTAAATAAGGTTATTGAACACAAGCCTCATATTTGACCTTATTCATAATTTAACATATTTTGCCGTTATTTATTATTTACTTACGTCTAGTTAGATTTTTTCAAACAATAATATGAAGCGAACCCGCCCATCGGGAGGGTTATGAAGCTAGTTTAATATACGAAGAAAAAAGACGTCTACAACTATAACTACCTATTAACTTTTCAACTCTTTTAATAAATGTTATGTTTAAAGTACCTCTAAAATGAAAAAATACATGTTATTATACATATTGTACGAACTAATAAAACACGCAAAAGTTCATACAATTTATATGCAAACAAGTTGATGGTATACATGGTTTTAAAAATCGGATTGGACCAATGGGTTCAACTGGTTTAACCGGGAAATTGAGTCGCCACCGGTTCGGCTAACCAATAAAAGCCCTCCAAAAATGAACCTGAGAAGACCGTTAGAACCAGTAAAAATGGGTGAACCGTGATCATTTTCTTCCTATTTTTCTCAGGTTAATCAGCTCGTCATTATTATGTTGTTGGTGCCTAAACTTTAATCATTGGGTACCTGTCGCCGCAACGCTCATATACCCTGCTAGTATGGATAATGGATTCAAGATATACAAAGGATAATTTGTATTTATGACACCTAAGATGACAATTATTTCTAACTTGACTCACTTTTGTGTCATATTACTAAGAAAAATGATTGATAAGCCTAAAAGTGTTAATACGAAGATATTTAAACTAAACGGTCTTTTATGTTTTAATAATGACAAACATGTAATTTGTAAGATATAACGTAAATTGCGTAAGTTACTCGTAACCATAAATCGTAAAAAACATATATTCCCCAACACCTCTCGACGTCTCAAGTCTTCTTGTGCTTCAACAAAGGTCTGAATACGTTTGTTGTGCTGCATTATGATCAAAACAGCTAACAAACCATTAGGTATGTTTTAAAATATATTTTGGAGTCATTAGTATTTACAATTCCAATCATTCTCTTTCGAAGCCTATTTTACGTTTCATACAAGATATAGACATGATTTTACAAACTAGTTTAATGATCAAGGTTACATTTATTTCATATACATAGCATCAAAACACTTTCATCATCTTGTAAAATCTCTTGCATCATTTTATAATATGAAAAACAGATTTATATGAAGCTATTTATAGGGGACCATACACCTTCGTAACAACTTCATAACATATTCGCAACTAAACTGACATTAACTTGGCAACAAAATGAGGCCAACTACATATATACCCTTCCAAAACATGCAAAATTGCATATAATCTAAAACATGCATAAAAACTATTGTACCCGTGCATTGCATATTTGCACCAAGGATATATATATATGTCAATTATTCACCTTCATAAAACGTTCGAAAATAAATTTGTGAAAAAAATAATATAATAATATTCAGTAGTTGGTAGTAATTATAAGAAGATATACAAATTTCTTAATGCACATAAATTAAGTACATCTACAATACATTCGCAGTACAAATTAACTAAAAAAGCAATTACCTTGACATCTTGAGCACCATCTTTAACATTATAAATCATTTACTTCTTTTCAAAACCACCTTTAAAGAAGCATCAAAACTCAAAATAGGTCTTGTTTCACTTGTAAACAACCAATTCCTGGTTGTAACTTGGTGCGCCAAAAATAAAGTACTTTTGTGCAGCTGCATATACCATCAGAACTTGGTGAACACAAGCATCGATGCAGAACCCATGTAGAAAATGATGGGCATAATTCATGTTCATTGGAATCATTGTGGGTCCTTTGAACTATGTTGTTAACATTTGATAAAAACATCTAACATTTTATGGTTGTTAAAGATATTGATGTGGTGATATATGTGTTAGTGCAAATATTACGATATTTAATATATACAGTCTCGTTTGTTTTGATTGATAACAAACCATGTAACTTGTAATACATAACGTAAAATGTACAAGTTACTCGAAATCATATTTTGTCTCAACATACATTCAACATCTCTCGATGCCTCAAGTCCTTGTATACTACAACACAAGTTCGTACATGTTTGTTGTGTTGCGTTATGATCAAAACCCAAATAAACCATTAAACATATCTAGTAAAATAGTTTATATAAAACTAAAACCATTTTTATGAAACACTTATCAGTAATATTTATTACTTACATTTTCATAAAATACATTCTTTAGAATCAACTAGTTAAATGTAATATAATAATAAAATGGCTTGGACTATTCATAACCCAAAACCTATGACCCATAACCCATGACCCATGTGCATTAATGTGCATTACATCATGCATGACATCACAATGGGTAAAACCCATGACCCAAAGTCCATGACCCATGACTCAAAGTCCATAACCCATATCCCAAGATGTCTTTGACATCATGTTGGGTACCCATGACCCAACGTCCATGACCCATGACCCATTACTTATGACCTATAACCCAAATAAAGAGGAGCGTCGCCGGATCCCTCGTGGATCCCTTGGTTTACATGGGCCGGATCCCTTTCAAAGGGTCCGGGTGAACAGTAAACAACTTTCCCTTTTGCCTATAAATAGCAAACAATTTCTCACCATTTAGACACACCTTTCACACACTTTCTCTCCACCATTTCTAACACATTTAGATCAGTAGGAAAACATGTAAAACACCTTCTTTCTCATATGATCATAATGCTTCTAAATTTCATTTTGTTGTAAGCATACACCCGAAGTGATCCTCCAAAGCAAGCCTAGAGATCTTGCATCCTTACCTACTGAAGTGATCCTCCAAAGCAAGCTTAGAGATCTTGCATCCTCATCCACCACAACCATACATACATGAAGATCTATCACAACAAGCTTAGGGAACTTGTGATCTTCATTGAAGGCTTTCTATTAAAGGAAGTTCATTTAGTTTAGTCATTTATATTCATTAGACACATTGTCTTTGATCTTCTCTTGTATCATCTTCTTGTGTCTCCAACTAGATTAGTTGGTTTATGTGTTTGTGCCATAAAACACAAGGTTTGTTATGTTGGGCCACAAAACATAACGGGTGTCATAGATGTGTTGTGTAGATTGGTGTAGTAGGGCGTTGGTCCCTCATGATGTGTTGTGTTGATCGGGTAGTGGTTCCTCCTTTGTAATGGAACCCGGTATCTAGCCTTGTACCGGATAAAGTGTAGGCGACGAAGGTTTGGCTCTACCTCGTGGAAGAGCTCGGTATCTAGCATTGTACCGGATAAAGTGTAGGCGACGTCGTGTAAGGTTTGGTTCTACCTTGTGTGAAGGACCCGGTATTTTGCTTTGTACCGGATAAAGTGTAAGCTATGTTGTGTAAGGTTTCTCCGCCGAGAACGGAGCTTGTTGATCTAGTGAAGTAACTTTCGAGTTGGATACTCGAGGAGTGGAGTAGGGCGAAGAGGAGCTTCGTGACCGAACCACTATAAATCCTCGTGTTGGTTTGCGTATCCTTCTTACTTATCGCTTTACTTTTATTCTTGCTTTATATTGTTGAATGTCTTTGTGTTGACACTTTACATATTACGTCAAGCTTGATCGGCAATTTGTCATAAGGATTTTTTTTGAAAAGAAATATAAACCGGACTAATAATGGCGAAACTTGATTTATACTATATTTGATACAAAAGTTTTTAAGTTTGAAACGAAAACGTATTCACCCCCCTTTATCGTTTCCATACCGTTTCCACAATATGATTCATTGTAATGACATGGTAGGATGGCAAGATCTGACTATATAAATTATTTAAAACTGGATGAGTACATATGTATAGGCAATTCACAATGTCTACTTTTAGACTCTAACTTATAATTTAATATTTTTATGGGAAGGGGAAGTCAAACATTGTCAAATGTCGCGAGGCTCACACGGTTCTGTTGAAACATTTGTAATCGATTCGCAGGATGTCAAAGTATATAAACCGTTGGGGGGTGAACGGTGTCCCGTTTCTTTATCATGTGCCCATCACTTCACAACTGGATCACAACATCTTCAATTTCATTCCGCTCGTAATCTGGTGTGTAGGAAAGGGATGAAACGGGTGCCATTATGATCGAAATTAGATGACGAAAAGTACGGTGTAATGGAGGTGCGTGCGAGGAATTATAGCTGATTATGTGACACTGGGGTTGAAGTAGATTATTAAATAAAATGATAAATATGTGTGAAATTGATGTGTAGCGGGTGTAGAAGGATAAACTCAAAAAAAGGTGATTCGATGTTCTAATTTAGAAAATATGCCACAAAGTTAAGTTAAGCTAAAAGTAAGTGGATCTACATGCTTGTGAAATTCCCGTACAAATTGTCAAATGAGATATTTTTTTAATTTAATATGCTAAGGCAAAATTGACCCTACAAAAAGAAAATTGCACATAAAGATATTTGATTTGACAAGGGAAGTAAATGCACATAATTACTGTACATAATTATATTATCATATATAGTTCACTTTTTCCTCAACAAGTCTAAGTTAAGGTCACACATTTTTTTTTGTTTTGCTCAATTCAAGCTTAAAGCAATGAGAGAAGTTATACTTTGAGTTAACTTCAATATAAAATTTCCATTTTGTCTCGCTCATATATATATATATATATATTTATATATATATATATATATATATATATATTATATATATATATATTATTATTTTTTTTTTTTTTGAAAGATAGCTTTAAAATTTGGTTAATGCTAAATTTAGATTTTGGCCATACTAATTAAATAGAATTATCCTCCAATTTCCTTCAAAAACAATAATCATTTAAGCCTTACAATTACATATTTTCAAGCAATGAGAGAGCTCATTTTTTGCGTGAGTTCAACATATTTAGAACAATATATGTACTTATTTAACTTCGGGTCTATCATTCGGGTCCTTAAACCACGATTAGTAAAAATCACAGACACAATCAAATCCATATTATCCGTTCTGTTGGCTAACTTTTAATGAGTTACTTTAGGTGGCTTTTGCTTAGAGTAGGCGGAGTGGGCACGGGTTGACAAACGGGTTGGCTCAACCCATTGAGAAACACCGCTGCCTCTACAAAGGGCTGGCCAAAGGGTTGGAAATTGCGGGTTGCTAAGCCCGCTGCTGGTTGGAGTGATATGCATTGTTTCTTCTTGTATTCTTTGTTCCAAAATTAAATGGGAGGGTTGAAAATTTGGGAGGGTTGAAAAAATGATGAATGCCTAAGAATTATTGTAAGGGTTGGTTGAGAGGGTTGGAAGGATAAAATGAGTTGTAGAGATATTATTGGTGGAATTTGGGAGGGCTGCTCATGTAGTGCTACATGACTCCGCCTACCCTTAGATCTTTAAATTTGATGCTATGGGTATTTGACATTTCTTTTGGGAAGCCATCATCAAATTTGGTTATGTTTATATAACTCCTTGATTTTGGCTTTTTTTAAGGGAAAATTCCTTAAATGCCCCAAAGGTACAAGGGTCTTTACCCTATATGCCCCAAATTTTTTTTTCTTTAAATACCCCAGGGGATCAGGTCGCTCAACAAAACTTGGGCGAATCTCATATAATGGTGACATGTGTCCCTATGTATGTCCCCACTAAAGTACTAAGATGTACTTCTTGCAGTATGTACTTCTTGGGCGACTGAGACCTACATAACTTGAGCGACTTTGGATTTTTTGTCTTTTTGTCAAAAATTTAATAATTGAGTTAAGTACATTTCTGGTCCTTCTGGTTTCATTATTGTTTCATTTTTTTTCGTACTTTTTCTTTCTCTTTTATAAAACACAAACATATATACACAAACATTTACATATCCATTTCCAAAAACAAACACAAATCTGAGAAACACAAACACAATAACTCAACTCCAGTCTACATTTAATATTGACGAATGAAAGTTGGGATACTTTATGGTAGTTTGGATTGCTTTTTGTGTAAAAGTTTCATTAGCTTAAGTCATGTCATGTTTTATCTTTGTTTTCTTAGAGATGATGGTCGTTTTCTTAGTGAAATATGGTAGGATAATAACCTGTACTCATCTCATAAATTCTTTAGGAAATATAGACATAATTATTTGTGATGGTGATGGGTTCGGTGGTGGCAGACGTTGAGATGGTGATGGTGGCGGAGGTGCTATGTGGATCTGTGGTTATTATTATTATTATACACCACCACCGGATCTGGGTGAGGTCGATGGTGGTGTCGAGTATGGTATTTGGACAGTGGTGTCGATGGTGATGTTTTGTGTGGATGTGGTGTGTCACGGGGTTACACGGCGCGTCGAGAGCTCACGAGCTCCAGAAAGGTTCTAGTTACACCGATCTATCGAATCGGCAAAGAAAAGGTCTCGCCGGAAAATTTTCCGGCAATGGTGGTTGCCGGACGGTGGCGGCGTTTTGGCCGGAGAAGAAGGTTGCGGTGATATACTATTCGGATATGTTGATATTGATATTGATATTGATTCTTTGAACCAAGCTAACTTTTGTTAGCGCGATTCATTCTACTTGTTTTTTTTTTCATTGTTTAATGATACATTGTTCTTGTAAGTATGAAGAAGTTACAGTATGTGTAAGAGTTACAAAAATGCGAATGTAGTAGACTTTTGTCAAACATAGTTTGTGGCTTCTGTGTTTTCATTTTGGATGAAGAATTTGTTATTGAAAAAGATGAATTGTATTCAGCTACTAAACTTTTTTCTGGATTTGTTTTTTTTTTTTTGTTTTTTTTTTTTTTTTAATGATTTCTAAGGTTTGGGTATAATAATAATAATACTAATCACAAGGACCAAAAATGAAATACCAAGCAAACTACAAGGATCAAAATGTAGTTAATCACTTTTTGACAAAAAGACAAAATCCAAAGTCGCCCAAGATATGTGGGTCCTAGTCGCTCAAGAAGTACATACTGCAAGTAGTACATTTTAGTACTTTGGTGGGGACATATATAAGGACACATGTCACTATTATATGAGATCCGCCCAAGTTTTTTGAGCGACCTAATCCTCTAGGGTATTTGGGGAAATTTTTTTTTGGGGCATCTAAGGTAAAGACATTGTACTACTGGGGTATTTACATACTTATCCCTTTTTTTAAGTTAGTCTTGGTTTAGAGAAAAGGTGAATGAAATAAAATTACAAACATTATTATGTCAGCCAGTTTCAAATATCTAGTCTTAGTTTTGTATTTTCTTCGCTCTAAATTTATCGTTCACTTTTCTTTTTTGGGTTGTCTCAAATTACTTGTCTAGTTCTAAATAGCTAGTGAATTTAGATCAATTTACCATATTAGCCTTATTTAAGGTTATTATTACGTATAATATTTAAAGAAGTTATAAATTAATTAGTTAACGATAAAATTGTCATTTTGTAAAAAGTAAGAAAGACAAATTTGTAATGATTATGTTTTTCTTAAACTGTGTGTTATTTGTCGATCGATAATTAGTTTGGGACTAGAGGAGTACAATTTTCTATATTTATAGTGCACGGAATTATATATATGTATACTAAAAAGCGTGTAACAGTGGAGCCAAAACACTGTAGCTACAGTAGTCGCGCAAATTTCATTTTAGACCATGAGGTTAATGATCCATTGCAGAGTTAGTCCTTAACGGCCGTTACTTAACAGTCATTATTTAAATTTGCAACGGACCAATAACTTTAGGGACTGTTTCTGTGCAAATATTGAGCAGAAACAGCCCCTAAGGTTAACTTTTAATTTCAAAGTTAGTCCCTAAGGACTAACTTTGCAACATACCGACACTTTCAGGGACTAAAAAGGAAAATATCATTGCTACAGTGCATAACAGTACAGAACAGTGCTTGCTACAGTGCAGAACAATGTTTACTATTCATGAGCAACTGTAGGAAAAATGGCACGAATAGTCCCTCAGGTTACGTATAAATTACAAAGTTAGTCCCTAAGGACTAACTTTGCAAAATGCCGATAACTTTAACGACTTTTCCCGTAAAAAATCATACTATTTTCAGAAATACTTAACGAAAATAGTACTTGCTGTTATTGATCTTTTGCATATTTAGTCCTTAATAACAAAAATAATTTTTGAACAATCATTTCATTTCGAATTTAGATTAAACACAACATTCCCGCAGCAACGCGCGGGTACCCCACCCGTAAAATTCTAAGCATTGATGCGTTGGACCACTCCAAATGGAACCATAAAATTTGACAACTATTTTGTTTAAAAAAATAAGTTTACTCTTCATATATGGAGGTCGGAGGTGCTATTAAACAAACTTTTTATTACCTTTTTTTGAAAATTAAACAAACTTTTTATTACCTATGTGTACACACAAAGATTAAACAGTGACGCTTACAAGGTTTTGAGGCCTATAATGAACACTACAATTATTCTACACCCTAATATTTCATATTTAGTTTTCCAAAAAAGTTCTCATTAGCTAATAACGAAAACAAAGATAAACCTAAGCACAAATACAAATATCTAGTTTGGGAGGAAGAAAATAGTTTAAAAACATTGTTTTGCTAAAAAAACATAGTTTAAATACAAATATCTAGTTTGCCAACAAGAAAATAGTTTGGTGATCAGTGACAGTTATTTACAAGTGTGGGTACAAACTCAATATACATGTCTACGTAGGCACGTAGCCTGTGGGCTATCCTTAACATTTTACTAGAAGGGAATCGATTTACATACTCTCATTTGTTATTTGCACACTCAAATACACAAATTGCTAAAACAAAGTATAATAAATGTACAATTGTAGAATAAAAAATTAAAGTGTGCAAATATGAAATTAGAATGTGCAAATCATTAGCCTTACTAAAAACATCATCAACATAATCATCTTTAGCCTAGCTGCAAAACTCAACACCATTAGGCTGAAAGTAATGGTGCCACCTCTCACTTTAGACATTAGCACCAACTTATTTTTCGGTCTTCTCTCACTACCTTTCACTCCCTCTCACCTTTCACCCGCAGTGGTTACATTCCCATCACTTTTCATTAAAATAACCATTTTATACTAATATAGCTCACTAAATATCTCACACATTTACAAACCAAATAAAGAAAAAACTTAAAAAAAAAAAGAGGCTCATATTTTTTCAACATCACCAAAGTGAGCCGGTCACTTTTCCTCTCCTTTTCTTTATGGGTCACCCGCAAGGTTATAAATAGCGCGAGGCGTGGCGTAGCGTAGCGGCATGACCAAGGCTTACGCCTTAGCGGCCAAGGCGAAGCTTTTGTGTTTATAAGGCGTGATATAAAGCGACACAAAATATAAAAATATTTATATATTTTTATCATATTTTATATATATCGAGTTTACAAAAAAACGTAGTATAAGGCGGCATAACGCATGACGTGACGGCATGACCAAGCCTCACGCCTTTGCGAAACTTTTAGAACCATGGTCACGCGCGAGTTGATGTGAGTATTTTGGGGATGCAGCGTGAGGTGAGGCCTCACATCTACACACGACCATTACGTGTATTCTTACAATATTCAGGGTGTGTTTGGTATGCTGCCGTAAATGACAATGGGTATGAGTTTGATAGTAGTGGTGGGTCCCTCACCTATGAAAGATTTATTCCCACCTCTCTTGATGTATATGAAGTACGGATAATTTCTCACTTTTATAGTCATAATGGTTGGTCGTAATTTGATTCTCATAGTGGGATATCAAACGCACCCTTTCCAAGTGTATCAAACTATCAATTAACCCAACACAATTAGCTGCAATAAAAAACTCCAAAACCCACTAAAGTCAAACCAAAAAACCTGTCTCACTTGTAAAAAAATCACCGCCTTGCCTTCCATCCATTATTGCCGCTCTCTCAAACCAAACAGCCGAATATACCAACAAGTGGACCCCACTCACCCAACAACACATCTCTTCTTTTTCTATCTCTCTTTATTATTGCTTCCCCCAAATATTTTACAAAATCATTTCTCCTTAATTTATTTCAGATATTTATATCACTTATAAAAATTTCATTTCAGTTAAAGCGTTAGATCGATTTTGTTTGCATAAGGTAAGGTTTAATTTTATTAATTATGAGTTTAGAAATGATGACTTCAGCTTATGTGTTTTGATTTTTGGTGTAGTTTTGTTTTTGGAAATTGAGGCGTGAATCGATGTCTGGACCACTCGATCGATTTGCAAGGCCATGTAAGTTTTATAATTTTGTGTTTTTATAATTTTTGAGGTGGAAATTAGGGTTTTACTGTAGCTAGGTTATGTAATTTTGGATATTTTTGTTTTGGAGATTATTTTTTAGGATTTGGTTGTGTTAAATGGCGAAATCTGATTGGGAAATTAGGGAGTGTTTGTTTCGCCTTATATAGCCGCTTATTGCTTATTTGGTTTTGTGCTTATGTTTTATAAGCTCATTTTTTGTGGCGTATTTTGACACTTAAATAAGTTCATTAGAGCATAATGAACTTAACTAAGCCGGAAAGTTTCAAAATAAGCCACAAAAAGTAAAACCAAATAAGCCATAAGCCGGCTATATAAGCCGAAACAAACACCCCCTAAGTATGCCTCAATATTTAATATCGTCAGACCTTCTAACACCAACTATTGTTAAAGAAAATAAGTTTTTTGTTAAACATAGGTGTACTAAAACACGCATCGGTATAAGTATAACCAGCTCAAGGTGGTTAAAGTAGTATTATTGATGCGTGTTTTAGTCTCTTAAACATGGTTCTAAGGGGTATGTGTATCAAATTCCCTTTTTTGGTAACAAACACTTGTGCTGGATGGAAACTTTCCCTTCTTTCTTTGTTGGAAGGGGTAATCATATTGATGACTGCAAATTTTTAAGTGATTCTGTAAACTAGTGATGGGGGTTTAAGATTCTCTAGTGGAGACCTAAGTTCAATCGTCTCTCTGGTGTGTAGCTTAGTGGGTTCCGTTTGAGAGGATTTTGCAAGTAAATAGTTATGTTTCTTGGTATGGACGGTGACTCTCCTGAGCTGGCATAAGCTCATCACTGCCTTCCACATATTGTTCTTCGGGCAGGGTGCATGTGACCGTCGCTTATCAATGTATTGCAATAATGCTTAGCATAGTTAATTTCTTGTTGATCTAAGAAGACTTTGTTGCCATTAGTATAGATTAGGTATTATATCTTTTGCTACACCACAACTGTTAATGATATATAAGTGATGGTAAGGTATTTTATCGGGCCAATTTGTTGATTTTTTGATATCCTGCATGTGGTTTTTGTGATCTGATTTGAGTAAGTGAATAATAAATACTCTGTAGAAATAGTTGGCACCATTTGTAGGAACGTCAGTAGGTGTAAAAAACATAATTTTTTATGTATTTGTGATTTTATAGGCTTTGAGGGGTCATCGGGCAATGATGAGAGATCTGAGAGAAGAGAAAGATCAGAGAGAAGAGAAAGATCAGAGAGAAGAGAAAGAAAGTCTGATTTTGAAAACTCAGAGGACGAAAGGAGGACAAGAATTGGCTCACTGAAAAAGAAAGCATTAAATGCATCTACCAAGTTTAAACATTCGCTTAAGAAAAAGAGCAGTAGAAGAAAGAGCGATGGAAGAGTCAGCTCTGTCTCGATTGAGGATATTCGAGATGTTGAGGAGCTACGAGCTGTTGATGCATTCAGACAAGCACTCGTATTGGAAGAATTGCTGCCAGAAAAACTTGATGATTATCATATGATGTTGAGGTAATATTTTATTATATTGTAGTTTTGATCTTCTCATAAATTAATACAGCTTGTTACTGAAAACAATTATTATACGACGGGGATTATATGCTTAAGTTGCATGTCCTTGTCTGACATCATGGTCCTACATCTATATGTACGTGTTCCCACTTTGTCATTTCGGCTTTAGTTAAGCTCGGGTGCATGGGTTGATTTTGTTATTTCAAAGGATGTCTCTCATTTTCATTGCTGCAAGCAGTGACGGAGCTTGACCAAGTTTACCGGAGGGGCCGAAATAGAATTGTTTCATTTTGGAGGGGCCAAACTCTAAAAATATTATTTGTAATAGTATACTCATACATAAGATACAATAGAAAATATACATGGTGGTCATCTTTTTGGGGGGGCCACCACCCCTGCTAGCCCCTATAAAGCTCCGTCAATGGCTGCAAGTCTGCAAGTTCTGGTTTTCTAGTCTTACATATATAGTTTATGAATAGATAAAATATTCATGCTCTGGCCTTTAAATATTAGGTCTTTGACGTCTTGTTTTCTAGTTCTATCATTATGTTTCTAGCTCATTGCTTAGCTATGCTGCTTGTTGCTTCTGGTCTACATCTGTTCTCCCTATTTCCTTGGTTCTCTTGTGGTTATGCTCTATACACAAAGCTTGTCTATATAATTTTGTATCTGAAAACACATATGGAGTCTGAACAGAAGATCCTGGATGAATTGTACCTGTCCGACTAGTAATGGTCCAAATTGTGTTTTCTTGTTGGCATATATATGATATGCACACATAAATACATATGAGTACATGCCATGACTTCAATAGGTCTCAAAATACAAATCTATTTACTCAGTACACATTTCTCGTCCCTTGCGTTCTAGGTAGTGAGTTAGTGACTGAAGCTAAATACCTTAATCAAATATTTTTCTTGGGCTCGACTATAAGCGTTCAATCTGTAATGTGCAAAAAGAAATTCTATTGCAGATGAAGATATACGCTTCTGAACAGAATACCTTGCAATTCCAGTTTTGTGTTTCCTTGGGTTTTAAAGGCTAAAATTATCATTTTATACAATTAATTTGCTTCGTTTTCCATAGAATTTAAGTGTTGTAACTTATGCCTGCAGTATCTATGATTTATGCCGTGACTGCTAATACAGTTACTCCGTTCAAAGTTAAAGACAGTTTTGCTGTTTCTTGTTCATTGCAAATGAGCTACACAATTTAGTCAGGTGCATTGAACAAAAGGTTTTTATGAGTTCTAAAAGCAAAGTTGACAGCCATATGCGCTGAATCAGTTTTAGATTTGCTTGCCATGCATTATTATTTTTCACTGACAAAACTGCATTAGTACATACCTAAAACATGCTATTCTGCTCATCTATGTGCTGATACTTTATTTGCTTTAGGTTTCTGAAAGCAAGGAAGTTTGATATTGAAAAGGCAAAGCAAATGTGGGCTGATATGATTCACTGGAGAAAGGAATTTGGCGCTGATACTATTATCGAGGTAAATAGTTTCCTGAATATCAAAATTTGCTAGTTTGCCCTATAATATGTCTGTAATTCGACATTAAAGACTGATGTTCAATAATAATAATAATATGGTCTTGTTATATTTGTCTATCATTAAGTTTCTTAACTGATTTTCTTTGCTCAATCTTATCAGGACTTCGATTTTCAAGAGTTGACTGAAGTTCTGAAGTATTATCCCCATGGTAATCATGGAGTGGATAAAGAGGGAAGACCTGTCTACATCGAAAGACTAGGGAGAGTTGATCCTAACAAACTTATGCAAGTAACAACCATGGACAGATACGTAAAATACCATGTGCGGGAGTTTGAAAAAAGCTTTGCTTTTAAGTTCCCGGCCTGTTCAATTGCTGCAAAAAGGCATATAGACTCTAGCACAACCATTTTGGATGTTCAGGGCGTGGTATGTTCTACTTTGTGCTGTATTGTGACACACTGGTGGTATCTTTCTGTAATCATCATTAATATATTATTTTCATTCTGAATATTTTAGGGGCTGAAGAACTTCAGCAAGAGTGCTCGTGAACTCGTTACACGGCTACAGAAAATTGATGGTGACAATTATCCTGAAGTAAGATCAGTCTCTATATGAATGAACTTTATCATGCTTTGTTTACCCTTTCCATGTATAATGAAATACTTTTTTGTTCAGACACTCCATCAAATGTATATAATCAATGCCGGTGCTGGTTTTAGACTGCTCTGGAGTACTGTTAAGTCATTTCTAGATCCCAAAACGGTTGCCAAGATTCATGTAAGCTTGATGTTTTTGGTGTTGGTGTGTATAAAAATAAAAGCTTTACCGTATAAGCTTGTTGAATAATATGATTTTTTTTATTTGATCTCTCTCAGGTGTTGGGTAACAAGTACCAGAATAAATTGCTTGAGCTGATAGATGCCAGGTAATTTCACTAAATATTATTATAAACCCTCCTTTAAGGCGTGTATGGTATGTTCGAAATATTGTCTATATAAATACTTGAAAAAAATGTCATGTGTTTTTCAGCGAATTGCCGGAATTCTTAGGTGGCACGTGTACCTGTGCAGATCAAGGTGGCTGTATGCTATCTGATAAAGGGCCCTGGAAT
This sequence comes from Artemisia tridentata subsp. tridentata, assembly GCA_021014915.2. Taxonomy (NCBI): domain Eukaryota; kingdom Viridiplantae; phylum Streptophyta; class Magnoliopsida; order Asterales; family Asteraceae; genus Artemisia; species Artemisia tridentata. The sequence continues at coordinate 162,317,325 of CP139508.1, forward strand.
AATCCTGAAATTATGAAGGTTAATTATTGTTCTCAAAGCATTTCTAAAATTATTCTCAAAATGACTTCGCTTTTTTTTCCCCCTTGTTTAAACGGAATACTGAATCAACCGTTGTGGGGTAATTTACTGTAGTTGGCTCTTAATAGTGAAGCACGACGTGCCAGACAGGTGGTTAAAGTTTTAAATAGTGAGGGAAAGATTGTTGCATATGCTAAGCCTCAGCTTCCTTCGGTAGGAATATCAAACACTTATAATTGGTTTATTACTGCTTCATGTTTTCAGCTATTATATTCTTTTATTCTTTATCATTATTAATTTGTGCAGTTAAGAAGCAGTGATACATCTGCTGAGTCGGGCTCGGAAGCTGATGATATTGCATCGCCCAAAGCAATGAGGAGTTATTCACATCTTAGGTTAACTCCAGTTCGTGAAGAAGTGAGTATTCATCTCTATCCTTGATTGATTACTGTTAAGTCGCGTATATTTTGCTTTCAAATATTGAAACCGCACGTGCCCTATATGCTTTTTGTTATACTTTTAGTTTCTTGGTTTCATATTTCAACTGTTATTTCATTTTGCTCAAATTATTTTTTAGTAACTATTTAAGTTATTTCGTGTTGTATAATAGGCCAAGACAATTGGAGCTACAAGCTTTGCTGGTCAATTTTCTGGATACGATGAGTATGTTCCCATGGTTGATAAAGCAGTTGATTCCATATGGAAGAAGCAACCTTCAACTCCAAAGCCTTGTGACCTCAAAGGTTAGATATATGTGTTTAGCATAGTGTTCACAGTAGGTGGAATAATGAGCGATTCAGATGGATGAGTAACAGTCCAAAAGTTGACCAACATGCCTTTTTTGAATTTTCATTAACATATATTATAAAAGTTAGTGTTTTTACAGAGCTTTTATGCATCAAAATAAATTTTGGCTGAATTTTGACCCGTTGCTTCTAAGCTACTCTATGAATGTTACCCCTTTGACACGTCAAAGATGAAACATAACAAGAATCAACCTTTTTTTTAAGTAAAATGGGTCGATATTGGCCTCTTTAGCTTTTTTAATTGTATCACTGGTGCAAGAGGTTAATGGGTTCCAATTGTTGTTTCAGGAACACTTATTGAACCAACTGCTCAAAAGAGGCCGGAAAAACTTCATTTACAGATATGGTTGATGCTTGTGGCCTTCTTCATGACCATATTCAGCCTCTTTAGTTCAATGATTAGCCGATCAACTAAAAAGCTTCCTGACACAACATCTGAGCATGCACAAAACACTCAGGAATTCTCCTTTGATGCATCAACCAAGGAGGAATTTCGGCCTCCATCACCAACTCCTTCGCTTAAAGAGGCAGAACTTCTCAGTTCTGTTATGAAAAGATTAGGTGAACTTGAAGAGAAGGTTGACACGCTCAATGCAAAGCCGTCAACGATGCCTTATGAAAAAGAGGAATTACTAAATGCTGCTGTTTGTCGTGTTGATGCTTTAGAAGCAGAACTGATTGCTACCAAGAAGGTAACCATTTTTTATTTTTCTCATTCTTTTGGTTCAAAAATTAGATGAATATATGATAGTAAAATGGGAGATTGGGAGGTCAACAACACACGCCACACACACCACACCCCAACACACCTTGGTTTAAGCTATAAGGCAAGAACTAGTCCCTCTATAATATGAAGGTTCTAATATTAGATTTGACATATTATGCAAGTAAATGTTTAACTATTTGTGAAATACCCAGGATACGCCTCTCTCCATAGGGTCAGATAAATGAATCTTGTTGCTCCAAATTCATTTAATTAGATGGGCCCTGCATGACTTCAATTAGATAGGGTCAGATAGATAGGGCCACCTCTAATATTTTGCCAATCAGATTTAACTGTTCTACTTCTGTGCAGGCCCTGCATGAAGCTTTGATGAGGCAAGAGGAACTACTAGCTTACATTGACGGTCAAGAGGAAAAAAAGTTCAGGGTGAGTTGAAAATGACTTTTAATATGTTTATTTAAGCATAAACATGAGATGGTTTATTGATACGATTTACTGTTACTTGTATTTGCAGAAGAAGAAATCTTGCTGGTTTTAGAGTGTCAAATTTGTAAGGATGTGTATGCTACTGTTTCCTTTCTCACGTTCTCTTTTAAAAATACTGTATACAAATATGTTGAAATTCACGCGGAAAACCTGTTGCTCTAACCGTGTCGACTTTGAGAGGGATATTATATGTGTTAAAATTTGCTGTGATTATTTTAAGTTCACTTTGGTTTTAAGTTCACTTTGTTCAATAGATTTTCGTGTCAAGCCCCCGTTCACCTTTCTACGTCCCTGACATTAAATACAACCAAATGCAGATGTCTTCTGCATGCATGCAAGAGCTCTCTTAAAACTACATTATGAACGTTGGTAATGTCATTCTTAGAAGTCCTAAAGTTATCTGATTTCACTAAACTAGGCCGTCCAAGCCTGCGTTACACATAGATAAAACTAGCACGTTATACGAGGGTCAAGCTTCACCATGAGATGTGCACTACACATCAGCTATAAAGTCAAATGGGGCAGGATGCATCAGTATTTTATAAAGAAAAATGATTCTTATGCCTAATTAGCAGGCCTAAATAGCATTACTCTTTTATAAAGAAAAATGATTCTTATGCCTAATTAGCAAAGTGTAACAAGACAGCCAGTGAAGGTCGAGTACTTCCATTACATACATAAAGAGATCTTGTGCTAATCAATCCGAAATGACTTTATATATGAAAATCCTTTGCCTATGACACATGTTCATACTAATCAGTCATATTCCCTTTATAACAACCATCATATATTGGTTATGAAACCGTAAGAAACACCAAATCAACTTACCTTGAGTATAAATTCATTGTGGTATTCACTCACCCTTTTTATCTGAAGATAGTAAGTAAATTTTGGAATATCATAGTAGTGATTTTTGTTATACTCTGTATGGTGAACAAACTATATGATTACAAGCATCCAGAGAGTATCAAGGCCAAATTCTATTAAGTCGACAAACACAGATGTATGAGGAGTTGCTACAGTGATAAGATATAAAGTTATCTGTAAATCAAATGTTCATTCACAAAGCAATTTTACGTAGGTATCATCTGGTATGATATTGGACGCATAGTTCAAAAAACAAAGAACTTTTTCTTCCTCCTTTTCTTATGCTTCTCAAGGTACGCCACCAGCTCTTGTTGATGGGTTTGAGACTCGTTTAGAGTCTGCATAATCAGATAAAGAAAAGGTTAATACGTTAGCGATCACAAAAAGTTAGCTTTGAATGGTCTCTCTAGATTATTTTTGCCTGCTCATGTTCAAATAATCATCCATCTTGGCAAACTGTTGAATAACAACAGGCAACAGCTACTTTGTCTTCCATTATCATATGTGTGATTTATGATCCAACAGTTTAAATGCTGATAGACGTCACTGTACTAATTGTCCATGAACAGATGATTAAGGATGATTTAAGAGTATTTCTGTTAGAGGTGGCTGTTTCAGTTATTCTTTTTTCACGAACAATTGATTTATAAGCATTTCTGGTAAAGGTGGATAATCTATATTTATGAAAAAGAGTCAATTCGGGCAGTATTTTAGTGGTAACGGGTCAAATAGGTAATATGTAAAAAGTAGCTAAAAATGAAAGGAGTCAAATGGGTTCTGGTAAAAAGTCACCTGATTTATATTAAATGCTTACAATCTCCTAAAGTTTGTTAATCATACCAAAATACTGTTGCCGGCTTGGCCGGACTGATTCTTTAAGGGGCAAGAGGTGTTTGTGGCCTCCCAAATCCAGGACCATAAAGTATAAACTTTTTGTAATTTACATATAATTATTAAATTATGAAAGTAAAACTAACTTCGGCCCTCTAAGGACATTGCTCAAGTTCTGTCCCAGTAAATGCCAGTTCTGTTTTGACTCGCACATAAAAATTACTCGGTATACATTTTGACCTGAACCAGTGTGACCCATTTACCTAACCCGCGGGTTTTTTGCCTTTAATTTCTGTATTTGATGGCGAATTAGGTTGGCTCAGAACAACATGCTTGTTCTGGTTTACATTATTTACTAAACAAGAATAAATATAAAAGTACCTTCTTGGCCGCAGCAAGCTCCGTTTCCAAGGCATCAACACGTTTCAAAGCATTATTAAGCAACTCTTCTTTATCAGGTGGAAGCTCAGATGATTTCTTGTTCAGAACTACGATCTTTTCCTCCAATTCGTTTAAGCGATGCATCAAGGTTTGGTACTCGGGTATGGATATGGTGGATGATTGCAATCTTTTCTTCTTTCTATTTACCATATAATCTTCTAAAAATCCATTTGAGTATAAAGTGGCATTTGTAAGCTTTTTTGGCATGCTACCAGTCATACGGATCACCATTATAACTCCCATCATCAAAGTCATCATGAACGTTAGCAGGCGGTTGGTTATCTTACTAGTTGATGTAAACTTGCAAGCATCACTATCCATATCTGTTGTTAGCAAGAATTTAAAATTCTTAAAAGGAAATTCTTTCTTGTAGGTGGCTTTAACTAGTTACAAAAAGGACAAAAAATCAGTAATCAAACTAAACAAAATACTCATCATCTTCATACTTCAAGTAACGACTACCATGAAAGTTATGGCCAAGAGCATTTCAAATAATAAATAATACTAGCATTCTAATAGAGGAGGCAATGGGCGTTGTGGGTGGGTTGAGTAATGCATCAAAACGAGCAATTTTTTTGTATGGCTCGGCCGCTCGGGTTTGGTTGACCTGAAGCACTTTTTTGTTCAACAATATTGATGTTTTTTAATAGATAAGTAATCTATTTTTTTGAATGATATGTTTCAAGTGGTTTCACTTTTGTGCATTAGAAAGAGAGAATTCCAATTCTATGCTTGTTTTTAAATGCATGGACATAACTATTGTTTTTATCTCGCAAGCCCCTCCTCCCACCAATTCTCATATTTCCTTCTTTCTTTTCTAAAATGTTTCCTCTATTTTTATGTTTAATATAATTATAAAGACTCAAATTGTACTAAAAATTATATTATATTAATTAAATTATATTGAGAATTCAAGATGTTATATGGTTTTACTAAAAATCATTGTACTAACTTATGTAGTAGAATTTATAAATTACTTGAAGTTGTAAAGTAAAAAACTAAAACAAGAACCACCCTTTTAATAATGGGCATTAGGAATTTTTAAGAATAACTCATTCTATGACATCATTACATGTTTTTATACATAGTTGTAGGTTTCTAAAATATATACAGAGTATTAAAAGCATAAATTATAGAAATAATATTTTTAAGTTATTTTTGTTCTTCAAACATAGCTACTTTACTTTCTATTTAATCATGTTATGATTGTGTATCTATGGTTTCCAAGAAAAATAGATGGGAAAAGATGGAAGGAGGGAGTAATGTTATAGATGGAGAGGAGAGAGCACATTTCTTAATTTTTATACAATAAGCATACTTTTGGAATACTATACTCAAACAAGCATACTTTTAGAAATACTTGGAATGACTTTCTACTTGTTCTATCCATCTCCTTTAAAGCTAGATTGTTTGATTGTACCGATTTGACGTGTTGGAGATTAAGTGATCAACATTACCCGAATCAACCCGCTCTTTAAGTAAATGAATAAAAAACTCTGTGAATAGCCATCTCTATTGAATATCAGAGAGTTGCACAACACCTGCTGAAACACACGACTTACAGGAACACAAGAAGTACGTTTGACAGAAAGATCTAAAGTTGCCAGGTAACACGCAAGACTTTTATTGAAGAAATCTTAACTCTAAAACTTCAATTGATACAAAGGTAAATCCCTACCCTTCACGGTATATATAGACTAACCAATACACGTTAGACTATAACTAGGATTGTATTAAACCTAACCTAAATCAACAAGGATTACTTCACGCTAGGATAAACTTTGGATGAGTTGGACTAGCACTCCAACTGTGATTTGTATTACTGAATCTGGTACACGCCTTAGCCACAACCAAACTCAGGAATTCACCAACAATCACCCCCCTGAATTTCTGAGTCGAAGAGGGTAACTCTTGCACACCAAGTAATGATCTCATCTCCTTGAGCCTCATACGTGCCAAGGCCTTCGTTAACGGGTCTGCTCTTTGGTTCTCTCTGGATACATGCTCAACAATTACCTGCTCATTCCCAGTCACTTCCGCCAATAACTCTCTTAGCCAAATTGCTTGACACGCAGCTGCAGACCTGTAGTGGCTGTCATAAACTCAGCTTCGCACGTAGATAACGCCACGGTAGTTTGCTTTTGTGAGCACCATGTAATAGGCGATGTACCAAGGTATAAAACATGTCCAGTAGTGCTTCGTCCATCATCAATATCAACATTATGCCGCTGTATCCCACCAGTCTCATGTCATTACAACGATTGTATTTAATACCAAACGAAGTCTTACCTTTAAGATAGCGTAGGATTTGCTTGATAGCACGAGCATGTGATTCCTTTGGACTTTTCATGTATCTACTAACCACTCCAACCGAGTAAGTCAAATCTGGACGAGTGTGCAAGAGATAACGTAAGCAACCTACTACCTTTCGATATTGAGTAGCTTCAACTTCTGGTTCATCCTCAGCTTTTGACAACTTAAGATCCTTTTCCATTGGATGTAAAGTTGCATTGCAATTTTCCATACCAGCTTCTTTTAAGATCTTCAATGCATACCTTTCTTGCTTGATCTTGATGCAATCTTTTTCTTGCGATACTTCAATACCCAAGTAACAAGTTAACTCACCAAGATCCGACATTTCAAATTGAGACACCATTCTCCTTTTGAACTTATTTATGAGGTCTAAGCTCGTCCCAGTCACGAATAAATCATCCACATTAACCGCAACAATGATAAATTCTCCATTGGGCACCTTTCTATTGATCGCATTTTCGTGCACGCATTGTAGAAAACCCATCTTTTTTAAAGTACTATTGAGCGCCTTTCGATCACCATTTAGAAGAGTCGTTTTCATATCCAAGTGATGAATCTTCCATCCTTTCCCGGCTGCGAGAGCAATCGAGAGTCGTATGGTCTCGAGTCGAGCTACCGGCGCGAATACTTCATCAAATTCAATAACAGGTTGTTGTTCATCTGATTCTCGTCCCACTTCGTTTGTATCTTCTTTACCAACTTTTAGTTGAGTCTTATAAAGACGATTTGCACTTCGCGGGACCTTTATAAGTAAATCTCCACAACTATCTCGCATGGATGAGAAATCACCTCGTATCCTAATATCACAACCGGATATTGAAGCTTGTCCAAGACTTATTACATTACTACGAAGAGCGGGAATGTAATAAATATCTTTTAGCAACTTTTGTTTCCCATTTTTCCCTTGAAACAAAATCGAGCCTTTCCCTTTATGCTCACGCACGAACCATCTTCGAACCTAACACGTCCAGTAATATTTTCATTTAATTCAGAAAAGTAAGTGTAATTACCTATCATGTGATTACTTGCACCGTTTTCAAAGTACCATACATCGTCTTCATCGGTATTTGGCTTGCACTTTGGTGGAGTGTACTTTTCTTCATTCATGAAAATCGTTTCTTGAATATGGTTCATCATAAAGAACGTACCTTCCTCATGATACGCATCTTTCTCTTGCGTCTCATTAAGGTTAACTTCATGGTTTCGGTTTCGTTCAGGGCATCTTGAAACAAAGTGTCCGTACTCATCACAACGGTAACACTTTATATGTGAGAGATCACGTTTCTCATGTTGTTTACCCTTTTGTTCATTATCTTCACGGTTTTTCGAGGAGTCACGTTGACCATGATTTTGAGTGTTGCTATGTCCACTACCTTGACCACGACCATGGCCACGACCTCGAGAGTATGAACCACGTCCTCTTCCTCTGCTTGAGTCATTATTTCCGTTGGAATATTCAGGCCTAGCATAAAGCAAATTCTCTTGAGCATCGTTTGCTTTATCTTCTTCCTTGACTTTTTCTTCATACGCTTTCAATCGTCCAACCACATCCTCAAACCCCGTCGTTTTAAGGTCTAGAACCTGCTCTAGGGCTGCCACGATATGGAAAAATCGTCTAGGAAGGCTTGTGAGAAACTTCTTTACCAGCTTGTGTTCCGACATGACTTCTCCAAGCGTGGCTGACTTAGAAGCAATACCCGATAACTTTGCAGCATATTCGTCTATGGTACCGTTATCTGACATCTTCAGATTATCGAAATCCGTAATTAGGGTTTGAAGCCTTGCTTCCTTCACACGATCAGCCCCTAGGTTATGGGTTTTTATTGCATCCCACATCTCCTTCCCGGTTTTCAAATTCCCAATTTGTAAAATCAATTCTTCTGGAATCGATTGAAACAATAAGCCTTTAACTATATTGTTTTTCTTAGCATCGTCTGAGCCCGGGTCTACCACATCCCATACTCCATGAATTCCAAGAAGAAATTCCATACGCATCATCCATATGGTATAGTTTGTTGACGTTAACAACGGACACTGAAACGTCAAAGTGGTATCCTTTACAGGCGGTTGTGAGCTTTCTCCCACCACCATCCTTGTTCTTTGTTTGGACCGCGAATACGTTTGCAACGGGGATTTATCCAGCCCTTATCACATGGCTAGATTTGTTAAGCTTAGTTTGTGTTGAACACGCGTAGGATAATCAATGGTATCCCAGATTCACCCTACTAAAGATTCAACAAATAGCGAGACAATCAACAACCCAATGGACTGTTTCCAATTTACTAATATAACTGGGCTGGGCTGGGCTGGGCTTTAATTAGTTTATAAACTGATTAATGAACACAATAGTGATACAGGTATCACACGACTTAAACCGACAGTGACACAGGTTTTAAGTCGATCTTTTAAGGTTTCTGTAACCTAACTCGTTGATACTCAGGTTACCAACTCTTCACGAAAGTCTGATGCACGACTCAACCTCAAGACGCAGGTTAAAGTCCAATGATGACAAGGTTTCTGTATCCCTCAAGACACAGGATCAACACACGACTAACCCCTTATGCACATGTTAGTTTCCAGGATCGTGTTTGGTTTTTGTGTAACCCTTAAATTGCAGTTACAAATCACCAATAACACTTCGAAGCTCTTGATACCAATTATTGAATATCAGAGAGTTGCACAACACCTGCTATATGAAACACACGCCTTACAGGAACACAGGAAGTACGTTTGACAGAAAGATCTTAAGTTGACAGGTAACACGCAAGACTTTTATTGAAGAAATCTTAACTCTAAAACTTCAATTGATACAAAGGTAAATCCCTACCCTTCACGGTATATATAGACTAACCAATACACATTAGACTATAACTAGGATTGTATTAAACCTAACCTAAATCAACAAAGATTACTTCACGCTAGGATAAACTTTGGATGAGTTGGACTAGCACTCCAACTGTGATTTGTATTACTGAATCTGGTACACGCCTTAGCCACAACCAAACTCAGGAATTCGCCAACAATCACTCTCTGAATTTCTGAGTCGAAGGGGGTAACTCTTGCACACCAAGTAACGATCTCATCTCCTTTATTATTGTTACCAGTTGATTAAAGTTGACCGTTGGTACCAGTCCCATAGTCGACCGTTGGTACGGTTTTGTTACCAGTCGACTTAGCTGAACGTTGGTACCAGTCGACTAAAGTCGACCGTTGGTAGGGTTTTGTTACGAGTCGACTAAAGTTATGTTTGTATTATGTTAATGTTTTTTTTTCTTCTTCTTTTATTTTCTAGTTTACTACTCCAGTCCGAGCTTTCGTGATTTCGCCGCTCGGACTGCAGGGGAGTATTAGATGATAAATATGGCTCAAGCCCGGTTGTGGGCTTAGGGTCCATCATGGTTTAGTGTTTTGTTATGTACTCTCTATAAATATTGCATGAATAATAAAGTTATCCTTACGGGAAATTATGTAGTTTAACAACTATAACTAGGATTGTATTAAACCTAACCTAAATCAACAAGGATTACTTCACGTTAGGATAAACTTTGGATGAGTTGGACTAGCACTCCAACTGTGATTACAGATAACACGCCTTAAGCCACATCAGACTTCAACTCCAACTTGTATTAGTATTACTGAATCTGGTACACGCCTTAGCCACAACCAAACTCAGGAATTCGCCAACAATCTCCCCATTTTGACAACACAAATAAGCTGTTCAGCATTTTTTTTAGAAACTTAATATGTAAAAAATGTCAAGTTGGCATTCATTGATGTTTCCAAAATCGACGAATGGTTTGTTATCTGTTTATATCTTAAGTAACCCTCTTAAATATAGTGAAATTATACTTACAATCTTACATGGGATGCATTTTATGACCTTCATGACATAAATGTTTTTACCTTTAGAAAGGGAAAGGTTCTCCTCCGGTTTAGATGAAGTTTCATTAACAGCCTTGTCAACCATATGCGAGCAATCTTTGATCTCATTCCCACTTCGTATGTTTTTGTTTGTAGGATCCTAAATATCAATATAAATAAAATTTCTAAGAAACATAAAGCTAAACTGGAATTGGGAGTCACTTTAACAAAACTGAGTTTCATGCATATAAGCGTATTTCCCTCCACATATTTTGGAAAGAGCACGAGTTGCAATATGAATGAACAAGATAACTTACTTCTTCACATACGGAAGGTAGATGTCCTGGCTTCATTTGTTTGGAAGCTATTTGCTACATTTATTGAAGAAAAAAATGTAAACAACAAAAAGAAAAAGGAGACTGAAAAGGAGAATTTGTAAATTTCTACTAAATACGTAGGATACCTTGTTAGCGCACTCATCCTCAGAAATGATTTTCTCTTCTGGGACTTCATGCTCCAAACATTTGTGTTCACCATTGCGGACCATCTATAAAACGAGTAGACAATACTTAAAAGTAGAATTTAGGACTTAAGAAGAGAAGAATTTCTTTGTAATATGACAATAACCTTCATGATATCTGGATCTTGCCATGGACCTCTATCAGAGCGCATGCAACCGCCCCTATCTTCACAGGTACACAAACCACCCAAGAATTCTGGAAGTTGACTGCCAACATAAAATATATTGCATATTGATTAGAATAAACGTCAAAACATTTACCTAACATAGGAAAGAGTCAACTGAATCGAATGGGTTTAATTTTTTGATTGCATACACTTTTTTTTTAACATATTTGAGACACAAGTTATTTAAAAAAAAAAAAAAAGAATTGATGGACAAAATTTTTTCCAGGTCAACCCACCCCGACCCATTTTGACCTAATAACCAAGAAGCTTGACCTACCTATCTTGTCAAATCTGATAACGGAACTTATTTAAAAGAAGTACCTCGCATCAATGACTCCGAGGAGGTTGCTCTGGTATTTGTTGCCTAAAACCTAGTCAACAATGTGATTCACTTAGTCAAAAGTTCAATAAAAGTGGTCATTTTCTATGGTAAAAAAATTGGTAAATACTTTACATGAATCTTAGCAGCAGTCTTTGGGTCAAGGAAGCATTTCACTGTGCTCCACAACATCCTAAAGCCAGATCCCGCGTTGATTATGTACATGCGACATAGAGTCTATGAGGCAGATTAAAACTAAATAAATGGGTGAACATATTTTTGATATAGCTAGATGCACTAAGAAACATCAGATCATTAACTTAAGATTATACCTCAGGATAATTGTTGCCATCAATGCTTTGTAGAATTTTGATAAGTTCCCTAGATGCTTTGTTCATGCTTTTGAGCCCCTGTGGCATTGCCATGGGATAATTTAACTAGCTTTATCATCACATATATCGGGACATTTACTGGTATAATAATAACTTACCACTCCTTGTACATCAAGAATGGTGGTACTTTGATCAATGTGTTTTTTAGCAAAAATCGAGCAGGCTGGGAACTTATCATTAAACGTCCTTTCAAACTCCATTACATGGTACTTTACATAACGCTCGAGGGTTGTGGCTTGTAAGAGTTTGGTAGCGTCTACTTGACCAAGTCTTTCAATGTAGACAGGTCTTCCATCTTTATCAACCCCGTGATGTCCGTGAGGATAATATTCGACCACATTTTCTTTTTCTTTAAACTCGAAATCCTAGACAAATGTGTGAAATGGAATCATTAATTTTCCTTGAAAATGTCATTCTGCTATTTTGGCGAATGTTGGTTGATTGTATTCTAAAAAGTACCTCCATTATGGTATCTGCACCAAACTCTTTTCTCCACCGAAGCATATCCGCCCACATTTGCTTTGTCTTCTCAATATCAAATTTCCTGGCCTTTAAAAATCTGTAGTTTCATGCCGAAAGTTACAAGTGGAAAGATGGTCGGGCTGTGCAGCGGGTAAAGTTAGGTTTCGATGAAACTAGTCAATTTAGTATGTGTTGAAACTAGTAGGGTTGACATGGAAACACTTTTTACCCATTTTTTGAATATTTAGTGAATAGTTGAGTACTTATGATTAGAAAAAGATTTTTTTTTACAACAATAATCTAAACGCCTGAATAAAACGATCAAGGAAGTTGTATGCATGAAATAGGGCTCTTAACTATTTTTTTTTACAACAATAATCTAAAACCCTTATGACAAGTTCCCTCTTAACTATTTATTTATTTATTTATTTTTTATTATTATTTTTTATTTTTAATTTGACCTGTTTACAATAAAGAAAACCCAAAACGATCCATTCATAAGTAAATGACTCAAAGTTGCAGCCGCAACCTAAAGTTGAAGAATCAATGGTGTAAAGTCCATTCATACTGAGCTATTATACAAGTTATTAATTGAATTGCCAGTTTTTGATACTAGAAAAAGAGAAATGGTAAAGTATAAAAATATTGAAGGTTGAGTACTTATAGAGAACTTGTTAACCTTAACATGGTATGATAATCATCATGCTTTGGGGGCAGTAGTTCCTCCAAAATCAAAGCTTGACGTAATGCATCAACCACCTTCAATTCTTCTGCATCATGGATATCTTCAACCACAATAGACCTGACTTTAATGTTCTTTCTTCCTTTCTTGGCAAACGAAGTTTTGAACCTCTTAGAGGCACTTATCGCCTTCTGTTTTAAAGACTGACGCTTTGACTTCTTTTTATCATCAGGGCATTCTGAATCGAGTTTATCCATACCTATACATAACAAAATTGTTAGTTAGAGTGACTAATGTAATACTACATGCTGGCTAAACATGAAAATTGTACCGAACATTTTTAGCCTTTAACTTAAAACAACAAAATTTGAATTTACTTAAAAATTCTCATGGCAATACCAACATAACACCACGAAAAGGCAACGAGCCAGCGGGTAAAAGAAGAATAGAAAGAAACTATGGATAAAACTTACTTGATCGATTGGGGCGGTCAAGAGGTCCGTGCATATGGTCACACATTGTTTCAGCTTGTAAGTTCGGTTCCGGTGCCGAATGTATGGTTATTGTCAAATGCCTACACCTTTTCGTCAATCACATGTTAGAAAAGATACAAAATCAACCAAATGATAAAATAGTTATAAGAATCAAACGCGAAGGGAAACCTAAAATATCATACCAGCGCTATCACATAGGCGCACATGCTGCAAAATCGGATCCACATATCCATAAACACACAAAATTTACATCCCATTAGCATTATAATTAGTCAATTATCACAATCTTTTACTGAACTAAAAAACATGATTACCCATACATTTCGAACAAATAATACCAATTTCTCACATTTTGATGGTGATTTATACAAAGTTTTGATTCATATTAAATCACATGCTCATCACACCAATCATTCAATCAACCAAGCATTATTTACACAGAACGAACGCGTGCAAAGGATATGAACACACACACACGTAAAACTAACAAAAATGAAGCATAAATTAATTACCATTGACAATTAAATTTTGCAGGACCCCTTGGACAGGAAGAGGGAAGGGTGTTTTAAAATTGCATAATCTCATCAGCCATCAAAAAAATCAAAATCCCTTAAATTTTAAAAACCACCCATTAGATATATTGAGATATATTATGCATGCTGTTTTTATTTATTTATTATTGTTATTTTTTTTTGGAACTTTACATTAGTTTATCCAGGTCTTCTCTAGTCCAGATAATAAATTGCCATCTTCTTTATCGTCACATCTTCATTTGACGAATACTGTACTTCTATCCTATATCATAAAACATTTACACTTATATGGTTGATAGCAATTCCAGGAATAACAATTCGAAGAAATGCTTAAAACTAATCAGGAATCACAATGAGAAAGAATGAGATTCGAAATGTAGTTTTATTGATAGTTGAGAGGTTGTTACAATGAATTGAGATACAAGAAATGAGTTAAAAAAAAATAAATGCTAAATGAATTACATGATAGATGTGGTTTTTATACAAATATGGTTTAGGCGGGAAAAAAGGTTAAGAGTGTGGAGAGTCACATGTGCACCTCACATGCCTGGTTAACAACCATTCATGTGCACCTCACATGCCAACACACTTAAGCACTTATCATTCCCCACTCCTTAATATGATTCTTGTCCTCAAGAATCAACATTAAAGTGAGGAAATTTCTCAATCAAATCATCTAATAGCTCCCAAGTGGCATCTTAAATGCTTCCATTAGCCCACTGAATCAAAGCATATACTGCAACTGCGTTCTTTTTCTTAAGCATCTTCCTGTCCAAAATCTTGACGGCTCTAGTAGACTTAACATCATCACAAACTGGCAGTTGCACTTGGGCAGCTATAGTCACTTCACCTTTAAACTTCTTAAGCTGTGACACATGAAAGACATCATGTATAGTGGAATGAGCAGGTTGTTGCAATCTGTAGGCCACCACTCCAATCTTCTCAATGACTTCAAAAGTGTTAGAATTAATAGTACTTATTATTAGGCCCGTATTACATTAGTTTATTGTTATGCCCGTTTAGATATTAGGTTTTCCACGTTTCTATATATTCTCTTGTAATCCCTATTATCATTATCAAATCAATACAATGTAATCGTTTGGCTCATTATCGCCTCCCCCAACTTTGTTTAAATGGTATCAGAGATTGGATAAATAAATTAAAATTAGGGTTTTGTTCTCGTTAGCATTCTAGTTTTAGTATTGAAGAAGGTACCTAGAGATACCTAATCAGTTTTGAGAGCACCCATTTAGAGTGCGTTTTACATCCAGTGGTTTTAGCTGATGATATTTTCTAGATACCTTTTTTTGTTTTGATTCCGACTAGAACCCTGGTAAGATCTTGTCAAATCTGTGAAGTCTTTTTGTTTCAATATTGTTAGGGTTCTTTGGTTTTGGTTTTGATTTGAAGGACGGTATTTGCTGTTAATTCTGAGTTTCGTGACTGATTATTGGTTAATAGTTATGAGGCTTCTGATTATTGGTTACGCTGATTGAGATGATTTTGATCGTGAGAATCTTAGATTTGGGGATCCGAATTTTTGTTTACTTCTGATTTCGGATTATAATTCTGGATTTGGAATATTGATGACTTAGTGTTCGATCCGGTGAGATCTGTTAATACAAATATCATCCTAAAAACGTTATTTATATTTTACGATCTTTGCTATATTTTGTTAATGACAATTATAAAGTTTATCTTTAGCAAAACATAAATATAAGTTAAAGTCTTTTACATTTATAGTAATAAACTTTTAAAACTCATCATATACATGCTACATGATCACTAGGATACATGTTACATACATATATACATTTACATTATTTACATTTCAAATCTTAAAATGGAAATATATACATGACATCATGGCATACATCATTTGGATATCTTGTAGATTTAGTAAAATATTTTGGAAAGATCTTCAAGCAAAGAATTGGATTGTGTAAGATCTTGGCAAGATATGGAAAGATTTGTAAAGATATAGCTGTCATGTCCCGGCGGAACCAAACAGCATAAAGGGCGGAACCCAGAATTTGGGTCCGCCAAATCCGTGACCTGTTTGATCAATTTGCCTATAAATAGCAAGCTGATCATTCAAGTTCACTCATCACTCATATAACATAAATTACATATACATTCTTTCATACATTACTAACCCATTCATTTCATTTGTAGTGATCTTTCTTTTGTAGCAAAGAGATCAAGCATCAAGGTTCAACATACTGTTGCAAACCTGTTAGAATAGTCACTGTGTGATTTAGTTGTAGTTCACACATCATTGTTATACCAAACATTTAGTAGTGATCGATCAGTGTTTTAGTCCTCAAAACACATAGAGTGTCGGGAGTGGTTGTACCTTGTAAAGAACTCGGTATCTAGCTTAGTACCGGAAAAAGTGTAAGCGACGTTAGGTTGGTTCTACCTCGAACTAGAACTCGGTATTTAGCTTTGTACCGGATAAAGAGTAAGCGACGTGTAAAGGTTTTCTCCGCCTAGAAGGGAGCTTGTTTCTTAGTGAAGAAAAACTCTCGAGTTAGATGCTCGAGGAGTGGAGTAGGGCAAGGAAGAGAGTCCTTGTAGACCGAACCACTATAAACATCCGTGTTGTGGTTTGATTGTTTCTTTCCTTACTTATTTCATTTATATTGTTTGATTATTTGCATTAAGTTGAAATCACGTTAAGGATTCAAAGCGAATTATTTTTAAAAAGGGTAAAAACTATTCAACCCCCCTTCTAGTTTTCCACAATTGGCATCAGAGCTACGTTACTCAAGATTTTTAAAATATATTGTATTTTAAAACTTGAAACGATCAATGGATTTTGTACAAAGAAGGGCAATCTATGAAAAGACCACCACTATTTGAAGCAAATAGTTTTATATATTGGAAAAATCGCTTTGAAACTTATGTGAAGTCTAAAGATATAGATCTATGGTACATCATTGTAGAAGGTGACCATAAACCTATAATTAAGGATATATCAAGCGGTCGGGATGAGGATAGTTTTCTTACTCGTCACAGTGATGAGCAAAAGAAATTAATTGCCAAAAATAATGAAGCTAAAATGATGCTTTATAATGCTTTACCTAGGAAAGAATATGAAAGAGTATTTATGTGCAAAACCGCTAAAGATATTTGGCAATCCTTAATTATCACTTACCAAGGGAACTCACAAGTAAAGGATAACAAAATTGATCTTCTTATTCAATAATATGAACAATTTGTTATCCCTGAAGATGAGACCATTGATAATGCATTTGCTAGGTTTAATACTATTGTTACTTCTCTTAAAGGACTTGACGATTCTTTTTCTAGTAAAAACTTTGTCAGAAAATTTCTTAGAGCACTTCATCCGAAGTGGAGAGCAAAGGTGACGGCCATTGAAGAATCCAAGGATCTTTCAAGCATGCCACTTGACGAGCTCATAGGAAATCTCAAAGTTCATGAGATGGTCATGGAAAAAGATTCAGAGATAGTCAAAGGCAAAAAGGAAAAGTTCAAGTCCATTGCCTTAAAAGCTAGGGTAGAGTCAAGTGATGATGAAGAGTTTAGCTCAGGTAGCGAAGACGAAGAGTATGCCATGGCCATAAGAGATTTCAAGAAGTTCTTTAAGAGACGAGGGAAGTTCGTAAGACAACCTCGAGAAGAAAAGAAATCCTTCCGGAAAGACCGTGATGATAAGAAAGGAAAAGTAGATAGGAAATATTTTAGGTGCGGGGATACTAGTCACCTAATAGGAGATTGTCTGAAGCCACCCAAGAACAAGACTCAACAAGCCTTTGTTAGTGGTGCTTGGAGTGACAGTGAAGATGATGATGAAGAGCCAAAGAATGGCGAAGTTGCTCTTATGGCTCATGACTCCAACGAGGTACAATCTGACTCATCTTGCTCCTCTATTGATGATGACACCTTAGAAATAGAATATAACAAACTGTGTGAAATCACCCTAAAAATCATAAACAAAAATAAGTTCTTAAAAACCAAAAAGGAGTTTTTAGAAAGCGAAGTTCATTGGCTAAAAGAAAAAGCTTTACGATTAGAAAAGGGTAAAGCCGTTAAAGAAATATGTGCTTCGTGTCAAGAACTTAAACTAGAATTAGAAACACTTAGGACCATATAGGAAGAACTTATCAAACAGAACTCTAAATTTAAAAAGTTTGATAAAAATATTAGTTTAGCAGATGAGATAATGCAAATTCAAAAACTACCTCATGATAAAACTGGATTAGGTTTTATGAAATCAGAAAACTTGAGTAGTTTTAAGAAACTAGCCGTTAAAGTACAAGAAACTGTTCCAATAAGTTCAGACACCCACGGATCCGACGGAACCAAAAATTTGGTTCCGCCAGTAGTGGCCAAAGGTTCCGCGGGAACTGTTGATGAACAGAAGGCTTGTACTTCGGATCGTACTGAATTTGTTAAAGTCACAAGAAAACCTAGCACTAGTACAACTGTTAACAAACAAAAACCAGTAGTTGCTATAGGAATAGGACAAGTTAAAAATGAGTTTAGGACTAAAACGGTTCAACAGAGACCTAGAACCACTATTCCTAAACGCCCCTTTCCAAAGAGTAATTACAACTCACAGTATCATTATCAAAATAGTTGGAATCCAAACATACCTAGAAGTTATCAAGGTCCCAACTACATGCCATGGAACCCATATCCACCGTTTCCATACATGAATCAAGATAATGCTATGTTTAATCCAAATGGACCCATGAGATATTGGGGACCAAACGCTTGAGTTTTTATTTAACTTAGGTGTGCTTGAAAGTCGGGTTAGAACCGGACGAGTGGATTAAAGATAGTGGGTGTTCAAGGCACATAACGGGAAACAAAAGCCTTTTCTCAATCTACCAAGTGTACGACGGAGGTAATGTTACGTTTGGTAGCAAGCTTAAAAGTAAAATCATCGGAAAAGGTACAATCTCTCATGACTCTCTCACTATTGATGATGTTGCTCATGTAGATAACTTAGGTTTTAACTTGCTCAGTATTAGTCAATTATGCCGTAAAAAGTATGACGTCTTTTTCAGTGAAAACGGAAGTAAAATACTTAAAAATGGCATAACCGTAGGAAAAGGTGTTTTGAAGAATAACGTTTACGTTATGAAATTAGACAAAACATCTAAAGACAAACTTTGTCTCACCTCCTTAGTCGACAACTCAACTTTGTGGCATAGACGCTTAGGCCACGCAAACATGAGACTCATCCAATCTCTATCATCTAAGGAACTCGTTAGGAACCTACCCAAGTTGAAATACGACCAACACTTTTGTGATGCTTGCAAAATTGGGAAACAAGTTCATAATAGCCATAAGGCTAAAAACATGGTGTCTACATCTAGGTGTCTAGAATTGTTGCATATGGATTTGTTTGGTCCATCCGCTATACAAAGTTATGGAGGAAACTTCTATACTTTGGTAATAGTAGATGATTACTCTAGGTATACTTGGACTAAGTTTTTGAAAACAAAAAATGAAGCATTTGATAAATTTGAAATTCTAAGTAAGAAAATTCAAAATCAAATATGAAATAGCATTGTGTTAATTAGAACTGACCACGGTTAGGAATTTGATAACGAAACTCAATTCGGAGCTTTTTGTGATGCTAATGGCATAACACATAATTTCTCGGCTCCAATCAAATGGTGTAGTAGAACGTAAGAATAGAATACTTCAAGAAATGATTCGAACAATGCTAAACGAACAAAATATACCACAAAAGTTTTGGTGTAACGCTGTTGACACATCAACATACATCTTAAATAGAGTCTTAATTAGACCATTTTTGAAGAAAACACCATATGAGCTTTATAAAGGCAAAAAGCCTACTCTAGGATATTTTAGAGTTTTTGGAAGCAAGTGCTTTATTTTAAACACTAAGGATTATCTCACCAAGTTTGACCCAAAGTCTTATGAAGGTGTATTCCTTGGATACTCACAAAATAGTAAAGCATACATTGTCTTAAACAAAGAAACCTCAAGAGTCGAGGAATCGTTGAACGTAACATTCGACGAAAGTCCACCTCCCTCTAAGACATCACCTTTGGTAGATGATGACTTAGTTGAAAGTCAAAATGGTTGAAAACCAAGAAAATGTAGAAAATGACAAAGAAGATGAACCCGTGAATAGAGAAATAGTCAACATCAAAGAATCCAAAAGTCATCCATTAGACAATGTCATAGGAGAAATTAATGAAAGAACCTTAAGATCAAGAGTTCAAAATCAAAGTAATTTCTTTTGTTTCATTTCAAAAATTGAGCCCAAAAATATAAATGAGGCCATAAAAGATGAATCTTGGGTTGTAGCAATGCAAGAAGAACTTAATCAATTTGTTAGAAATGACGTTTGGACATTAGTCCCTCAACCTAAGTGTCAAACCATAATTGGAAAAAAATAGGTGTTTAGGAAAAAAATAGATGAAAATGGGGTAGTGTCTAGAAACAAAGCTAGGCTAGTAGCTCAAGGCTACAATCAACAAGAAGGTATAGACTACGACAAAACATTTGCACCGGTAGCTAGGCTCGAGTCAATTAGAATACTACTTGCATATGAATGTGCACATGACTTTAAACTTTTTCAAATGGATGTCAAAAGTGCATTTCTTAATGGTTTTATTAATGAGGAAGTGTATGTCGCACAACCTCCCGGCTTTGCCCATTTTGAAAAACCAAATCATGTCTATAAACTTAAAAAGGCTTTATACGGACTTAAGCAAGCACCAAAAGCTTGGTATGATCGACTTAAGACTTTCCTAGTTGAACATAAGTATACCATGGGCCTAGTAGACAACACTCTTTTCACTAAGAAAAAGGGATCACATATAATCATAGTTCAAATATATGTGGATGACATCATATTCGGATCAACTTGTCAAGAGTTATGCGATGATTTCTCAAAAATCATGCATGACGAGTTTGAAATGAGTATGATGGGGGAACTGAACTTTTTCTTAGGACTTCAAATTAAACAATTAGATGATGGGATATTCTTCAACCAATCTAAGTACATCAAAGATATGCTTAAGAAATTTGGTCTTGAAGATTCCAAACCCATGAAAACACCCATGTCCTCCGAAACCAAACTCACAAAGGATGAAGAAGGTGAATCCGTAGATAGCACTAAATATAGAGGAATGATTGGTAGTCTACTCTATCTAACGGCTAGTAGACCCGATATTATATTTAGTGTTTGTCTATGTGCACGCTTTCAAGAAGATCCCAAAACATCCCATCTTGAAGCCGTCAAACGTATTTTTAGATATATTAAAGGTACTACACATTTAGGATTATGGTATCCCAAAGGAACGAGAATTGAAACCATAGTGTATGCCGACTCAGACCATGCCGGTGACTATGTTGATAGAAAAAGTACAAGTGGTATTTGTACTTTTGTTGGACATTGTCTTACCGCATGGTTCTCAAAGAAACAAACGGCTCTAGCAATTTCAACAACCGAGGCCGAGTATGTGTCTGAAGGAAAAGCTTGCCAACAAGCTCTCTCGATGAAACAAGCTCTCGTCGACTATGGAATTGAACTCAATGACATTCCCATTCTTTGCGACAACAAAGGAGCTATCGATCTTAGCAAAAATCTAGTCCAACACGCTAGAACCAAACACATAGAAATACGTCACCACTTCTTACACGACAATGTTCAAAAAGGAAACATCTCAATCGAGAAAATATCCTCAGAGGACAACATTGCCGATATTCTCACAAAACCTCTTAATAGAGCACCCTTTAACTTCCTTAGACTTGGTTTAGGATTAATGGAACGAAATGTGTAGTTAGAACCTTAGCTTGAACCTTAGATTAACCAAACACGTCAAAAACAACCAATTGTCAAAAGGTTCCCACGGAACCAATCGACAACACGCACGGAACCCACATTTTGGCTCCGCTAAATCCGTGGGTTCCTGAATCAGATTTTATTATATTAGACAAACACCCATGTACTGTTTATCACATTCCCCAAAAACTCACAAGCTACTGGAACTCGACCCATAGCAAACCAATCTTAAAATTTAGGTCATCCTCTACAACCAATTTGTGCTTTTAACCTCTCTGTAAGTATCCTAACTATATCTACATTCTTGATCTGAGTCTAGGATTTCTATTTCTTGCACAAAATCAAAACTTGGGGTTTATGCATATTTTTTAAAAAATCATGAAGCATATTCACTGAATTGCATAACAAATCATGTTTTCCATAGTTAGGAATTGCATATCATAAGGCATTATTACAATTCATCAAAAACCCCATGTCAAATACTTGCAAAAATCTTCTCACGACTAGGAAAAACGGTTTTTGCACATTGTTCATGCAAAAAAAAAAGTTATGTTTTAAACATCACTTGCATAATGTCTCTTGAATGCTAAAGGGAATACATAACTAATATGTATTTTCGGGTACATTCAATCGAAGCTACATTGAAGTAGGAGCGTTTGGGTTATCTTTCGTTTTGTCATATAATTTGCATAAATGAAATTTTCATGCATAAAAGAGAGTCGAGATAACCGCACCTCCATATTGTCCCCGTGTAGGCACACACTAGAAATTTATATACGTATTTTCGATAGTTTTAACTAAACTATGTAATTTTCGTGTCTAGGATAACAACATGCCTCCCGCAACATACTATGATCACAAAGAAACCCTCAATTACCTACCCAAACACCATAAGACAAAAGGTCTCACAAACGACCAAGTCAAAATTTTTAAGGCTTTAGAAAAACGATATGTTCACGAGGGTAGAACCGTAGACCCCTCATTCTTAGAAGGAACCAATATCCGTGAACAACTAGCCGCCATCCAATTTGATTGTCTTCTAGACATAGATGAACCCATAGTTCCTAGATTTGTGCTAGAATTTTATGCTAGCGTTGTTCTTAGTTCAAACGACTATGGTCTCATGAGCATCCATTTCAAAGTTAACCAACATCAATTCACCATCCCTTTGAACCAATTCGCGGAAGTCTTAGGAATTCCGGGTCAAGGCACTTGCCTTTATTCTGACAAGTGGTCATTGTCAATCCTAGATTCTCTCCATGATCGTATGCATCCATACGACACACCATTGACTCCAAAAGAGACCATCCGTGATCATCTCTTCATACCTAGGACCACCCATACTAGGATAAGTCGAGGTAAAGAGGTTGATAAAGACCCGTTTGGCTTGGAGCTAAACGAGCTTAGGCCTCAATTTAGAAAGTTGGAAGAGATTCTTAGAGCTAACGTATTGTGCACCATAGGAAATAGGGATCACCTAAATGCAAGCCTTTTCTACATGCTCTATTGTGCGTCCACCCATCAACTCTTCAACTTAGCTTACTATATCGCCAAAAGAATGGCCGATATTCCAGTTTTGGGTACCACCGCCATGCCTTACGGGATGCTTCTTACCCGTCTTTTTAGAGCTTTTTCACCCATTCCTCCAAATGCTAGAGGTTTCCTTCCGGACTACTCCGACATACCCCATACCTTTATACCTCTTAGTGAACATAGAGTAGCCGTGTCAAAAGGGAAACATGCTCATCCTCCAACCTCATCATCATCATCATTCGTAAGTGAGGATGATGGTTTGCCCAATTCTAGGATTCCTCCTCCCGAATACATGAGCCAACTTCCACCCATCGAGAACCAATCCGAGGAATTCCGACAAACAAGAGGAATGATGAAGAATATTGGACGTTGGATAATGAAGCTCAATAAGAAGATCAACAAGTAGTGAGGAAATAGGGAGTGTTTGGTATAAACAATTTCAAAACAATGATGTGGTGAATTGTTATGTTTTTAGGATATTATGTTGGTATTAAACATCTATGTGAACTAACTTGACAATGCAGGATGATAACACTTGATGTTATCGATTTTTCGTGTTTAAGCCATCGTTTGGCTTAACCTCCATTTATAGTAAGTTCAAAATTGTCCATTTGATCTATGTGTTATCATGTGTTAGAACCTGTGTTTTTGTTTTTAAACAATCACAACTAATTAATTACATATGATTTAGGATAATTTTTGGGATTTCAACGGGTTTCGGGTAGTTAGAAATCGCCACTATTAAGATTTTTCAATCGGCGGATATGGCGGAACCAACTTTTGGGTTCCGTCTGTTGAAATCTTTGGCTCCGCCAAATTAAGCCCAGCAGATTTCATGGAACCAAAAATTTGGGTCCGCATTTGTTATCGTTTGGATCCGCCATTCAACAGTAACATTTTTCAAAATTCCCGTCTAATCCCGCTCCTTAGATTATTAATTCTAGTTCTTAGAATTATTCTACTGATATTTAAGCACATTAGGATCATTTAGGCACACTTAGAACTATAAGAAATTCATTTCCCACCAAAATTTGATAATTCAAATTTCCGTCCAAGTTACCTTTCTGCAACAAGCAAGGAACCCTCAATTTAGTTCCTTGCAATCCGTGGACCAATCAAATCACTAGAATTCCACTCACCCTTGCATTTACTGCATATCTTCATACTCTTTCTCAATTCCAATCTCTATGGATTGACTTTGATAATATGACAAACCCCTTTTTCTTGTTCCAAGTCATTGGAAACCAACATCTCTCTATGGATTAACATCAAATCCAAACACAAATTTCCATAAACCTTACTGCCTATAAATTGGAACCTTTAGTTGATCACAATTCACACCTTCACCATCATCTCTAAGCATTATTCCTGTACTTCTAAGCAACCCTTCTCATTTCAACAATGACTAAGTCCAACAACTCATCAACAAATAGACCACCAAGAGTGATAGCTCGAATGAGTGTCAGACCTTGTGGTTTTTTGAACCTCAATTCTTCATCAGAAGTAGAGCTGGCATATCGTGTCAGACACGACCTGTTAAGACACGAACCTGTTAAGACACGAACCTGTTAAGGTCGAACACGAACACGACACGATAACTAATCGTGTCAATTTTTTCAAAGACGAACACGACACGAAAATTAACAGGTTACACGATAAAGACCTGTTAAGAGACCTGCTAATATGCATTTCAACTTTTCAAGCCCAGAAAATTCAAGATAACAACAGTAAAACATTATCAACCATTCATTGACATCTATAACACCTCATTCATTGACACTGACTTCACCGTTAAAATCATCCCCAAATTAAACCACCTAAAATCAATTGTAGACCCGATCCAAATCAAACAACACCAAATCCATCAGTCCATTCTAACCGCATCTACAACAAATACAATCACTAACCTAATACCCATCACTACCTCGCAAACACCATCAAGAACAACAAACAACAAACAACAACAGTCAACAAGACCTATTCCCATCTCCATATCAAACAACTCGACTCAAAAGAAATTAAAGAATATAGATCTCAGATTGTGTTTTTCGTTTCAAAGAATGGATCTTTAAAGATCATACAACTCTCTTAATAGATCTATAAGAAGTCTATATTTTCTTTTTAATATCCGAGCCATATAAAGTAATAACCAAAACAAATACGTTTTGATTATTTCTTTCATTCGATTAACATTAATCAAAACGATAATACAAAACCTACCCGAGACCCACCGTTGGATCTTGAAGTCATTAACATGCATTCTTGATTCAATTTGAGCTGAAAATGAAATGATTTAGGTTCGGTAGATGTTCTGTTGGGTTTGTGATATACGTTTGTGTTGGTCTTCGAGTGATGATGGAGATGAGTTGAAGATTGAGTGTGTACTGAGTTTGATGAGAGAGATAAAAGGAGATGGATGGGGGCGGATGATGTGTGTGAGATTGGGGTTAGGGTTATCTTTTAATAAAAACGTGTGATTGGGTAAGTTATAACTACCCAAAACAATTCTCAGATAAGACTTGATGGGCCACCTTAAAGCCCAAAGTGATAGAAGTATACACATAACATATTAACATGTCTCTTAACAGGTCCGGACCTGTTAAGACACGAAACCTGTTAATTTCATTCGTGTCTTAACAGGTCCGGACCTGTTAAGACACGAAACCTGTTAAGACCTGACACGAAACCTGTTAAGAACAGGTCGTGTCGTGTCGTGTTAACAGGTCCGTACCAAAAATTGCCAGCTCTAATCAGAAGAGTCATCCCCATTGAACATTTCATCACCAATAGCAAATGAGAACTTTCTCAACCTAGCAACTCCAACACCACCTCACATCATCATCAACACTCCACCACCAACCATAACTCCAGTGGCTACCACACCACCACCCGCTCCATCTCAACTAACTAGATCACCATCACCTCCTTATTCACCCAAACTCCATCCAATGGAGCTATTTGCAACTCCATCATCATCACCACATCTTTACTTAGACACTCTTGAAGACCTTCCACCAAGGTCCATAAATCCACCACCCTTGACTTTTGAAGGTCAAGAACCACTCCTTTTTCATCCCATCTATCGGGATATTCACGGTCCTCTTTACCGTGATCAAGCTCCACCTTCACCACAAGTTCAACCTCAACCCCTTTCACCAAGATCCACCCTCAATGCCATTGATGAGGGAATGTGGATCAACCAACCCCAAAGGCAAGGCAAGATCAATGAAGAACTTGATCGTCTTTACGCCTTCTCCAATATGGTGGACTCCCACCTTAATGAAGCTATGGATTTGCAATCCTCTTTGCTAGCTTCAATCATGTCCCCAACCTATATTCCACCACCTCCACCAACAAACAACCAACCACCACCACCACCAACTCATGAACCAACCCTTCCACCACCTAGACATGGATGTTCCATGTGTGAGAGGACCGCCCACCTAACTCAACGGACCAACATCTTGGTTCATGAGTTACAAAACGAAATGAGGTTCATTTTGAACCACATCCTAGAGCGCCTAAATGCTCTTTCACATCCTCCGCAATAGACATTAGAAGTTTCTCCTTTGTTTCCTTTTATAGGACTTCTTAGGACTTTTAGGACTTTTATTTTTAAGTTTTATTTTGTAACACATTGTTTTGTGACTTTGATCACAAACAATTTTCAAAGGAATGATGTTATGTTAATGCTTATGTGTGATCAATATTTGTGCATTATCTTGGTTGGATTGAATTACTAATATTTACATCATTATAGGGTTGGTTTGAAGTATTGAATTTATTTCACTTTTGTGCTTAGTTTGCACAATCATACATAGTTGACTTTTTTAGTCAAACGGGTTGAACTCATATTATTTGGTTGAATTATCTACAACTAACCTTTATTTTGTAGCATCTCTCATCCTTGAATCATATACGTTGGTACCCTAGCAACGGGGAGTATTGATCAAGGGGGAGCATATCATGTACTAATCCTTGTCTTGTAGCATTCATAATCCTTGTATCACATACATTGGTACCCTAGCAACGGGGAGTATTGATCAAGGGGGAGCATTACATATACTAACTTTTGTTTTGTAGGATTATTCATGCATCATAACCTTGGCACTCCAAATTAGGGGGAGTATTATCCAAGGGGGAGCTATTAAGTTCTCAAAATCCATGCATTACACTTGGTACTCCAATTTAGGGGGAGTAATCACCAAGGGCCATTTACCATATTCTGCTATGCATTTCTTCTTTTTGTTTCGACAAAAAGGGGGAGATTAGATTAAACTTATACATCATGCATTTCGTACATGTTTTATGACAAAATTGATTTCAAAAGACTTCAAAAATTTGCATAAAACTAGTTTTAATCTATATTTTTAAAAGACTTACACTTTACTTATTCCATTGCTTAAAAATAAAATTTATGTTTTGTCATCAACAAAAAGGGGGAGATTGTTAATACAAATATCGTCCTAAAAACATTATTTATATTTTACGATCTTTGCTATATTTTGTTAATGACAATTATAAAGTTTATCTTTTACAAAGCATTAATATAAGTTAAAGTCTTTTACATTTATAGTAATAAGCTTTTAAAACTCATCATATACATGCTAAATGATCACTAGGATACATGTTACATACATATATACATTTACATTATTTATATTTTAAATCTTAAAATGGAAATATATACATGACATCATGGCATACATCATTTGGATATCTTGTAGATTTAGTAAAATATTTTGGAAAGATCTTCAAGCAAAGAATTGGATTGTGTAAGATCTTGGCAAGATATGGAAAGATTTGTAAAGATATAGCTGTCATGTCTCGGCGGAACCAAACAGCATAAAGGGCGGAACCCAGAATTTGGGTCCGCCAAATCCGTGACCTGTTTGATCAATTTGCCTATAAATAGCAAGCTGATCATTCAAGTTCACTCATCACTCATATAGCATAAATTACATATACATTCTTTCATACATTACTAACCCATTCATTTCATTTGTAGTGATCTTTCTTTTGAAGCAAAGAGATCAAGCATCAAGGTTCAACATACTGTTGCAAACCTGTTAGAATAGTCACCGTGTGATTTAGTTGTAGTTCACACATCATTGTTATACCAATTTACCAAACATTCAGTAGTGATCGGTTAGTGTTTTAGTCCTCAAAACACATAGAGTGTCGGGAGTGGTTGTACCCTTGTAAAGAACTCGGTATCTAGCTTAGTACCGGAAAAAGTGTAAGCGACGTTAGGTTGGTTCTACCTCGAACTAGAACTTGGTATTTAGCTTTGTACCGGATAAATAGTAAGCGACGTGTAAAGGTTTTCTCCGCCCAGAAGGGAGCTTGTTTCTTAGTGAAGAAAAACTCTCGAGTTAGAGGCTCGAGGAGTGGAGTAGGGCAAGGAAGAGAGTCCTTGTAGACCGAACCACTATAAACATCCGTGTTGTGGTTTGATTGTTTCTTTCCTTACTTATTTCATTTATATTGTTTGATTATTTGCATTAAGTTGAAATCACGTTAAGGATTCAAAGTGAATTATTTTTTAAAAACGGTAAAAACTATTCAATCCCCCTTCTAGTTTTCCACAAGATCGATTTTCGGTTGAGGTTTAGGTTTGAAGATTTAGTTTTTTGTTTAAAGAGAGTTTTGAGTTTGGTCCCCGGTGAGACCATTTGATTTTGGTTATGTTCTTTCGGATTTTTGGACTCGAATTCAGTTTTGGTTAGTCGAGATCGGTTGGTTGCTTCATTTTTGAATATTTTTGGTTAGTCTAGACCCGAACATGTCCTGCTCCGGTTGTTTCATATTTTGATTAGTTGAGACCTGTTCCGACATTGTTGTTTCAGGTTCCTTCGTTTTCTGGATTTCTTAGTTAGTTGAGACATGTCAA
The DNA here is from genome assembly GCA_021014915.2 of Artemisia tridentata subsp. tridentata. Lineage (NCBI taxonomy): Eukaryota > Viridiplantae > Streptophyta > Magnoliopsida > Asterales > Asteraceae > Artemisia > Artemisia tridentata. The sequence continues at coordinate 162,346,465 of CP139508.1, forward strand.
GTTCAAGTTCAAGTTGCTTTATTTCTTCATTTGAGTTTGAGACCTCTTCCGAGTTTTAGGTTGCTTCGTCTTTTGGTTAGTTATTTTGATTAGATCCCAAGTGAGATCTATTGAGACCCGTTTTCTTCGGGTTGCTTCGTCTTTTGATAAGATCCCAAGTGAGATCTATTGATACCCGTTTTCTTCGGGTTGCTTTGTCTTATGATTAGATCTCATGTCAGATCTGTTGAAACATGTTTTCTTATGGTTGCTTCATATTTTGTTTCGATCCCAAGTGAGATCGCTTAGTTTTGCGATTTTTCAAGGTTGGATTATTGCTATGAGGAAGATTGTTGCTCAGTAGGAGCTTGGTTAATTTTGTGTCAATTATATTTGTAACAAGCTGGGCTTGATATGCTCCAGCTTGAGGCGGGATGTTAGAATTAATAGTACTTATTATTAGGCCTGTATTACATTAATTTATCGTTAGGCCCATTTAGATATTAGGTTTTCCACGTTTCTATATATTCTCTTGTAATCCCTATTATCATTATCAAATCAATACAATGTAATCGTTTGGCTCATTATTGCTTCCCCCAACTCTGTTTATAAAAAGGCCCAAAGTACTTAGGAGAAAACTTGTTTTGTTTGCCCTGTCTGAGAGAAACCTGCCCGTGTGGTTGTAGCTTAAGTACACCCAAACACCAACCGCAAAACTTCTATCACTTCTTCCCCTATCAGCACACTGTTTTGGGTTCTCAGTAAGTGAAACTGCATCATTTTGATAGCTTCTTCCCTGGCTACCAGTGATTTGTTAACGAATTCCACCCTGCTTAGACCCCCCAAGTATGGAACATGGATTGGGGGTATTTGGCCATAGACTATTTCAAAGGGTGTGGTTTGAGAGGAGGTGTGAAAATTATAATTATACCAAAGCTCTACCAAGGATAACCATTTACTCCATTCCTTTAGATTCTCCCCACACATACACCTTAAGTAGCATTCAAGACACCTATTGACCACCTATGTCTGCCCATCAGTGTGAGGATGGTATGCAGTGGACATAAGCAGCTTAACTTGTAGTATCTTGAATAGCTCTTTCCAAAAGGTACTGGTAAAAACCTTGTCCCTATCAGACACAATTGAGTTAGGCAGCCCATGTAACCTATAAACTCCATCAATGAAAGCCTGTGCAACTTGAACGGCTATAAAAGGGTGTGCCAATGGGATAAAGTGAGCATACTTACTAAGTCTGTCTACTAACACAAATATGACATTCTTACCTTGTGACTTAGGAAGACCTTCCATAAAATCCATAGAGATACTGGACCAGACCCTTTGTGGAGTAGGTAGTGCTTGTAGTAACCCTGGATAGGCAGCTAGATCAGGCTTATATGTTTTGCAGACCACACACTCCCTAACATACTTCTTAGCTTCCTTTTTCGTTCCCTTCCAATAAAACACTGAGCTCAATTTCTCTGTAGTTACTTTTACTCCTGAATGACCACCAGTAGCACTATCATGGAAGTAAGAAATTAAGTCTGCTCTTAATTGAACATTATTCCCAACCACCAACTTATCTTTCCTCAGTAACTGGTTGTTAGCCCACACATAGTGTTTCTTGCTATTAATGTCTGACTTAAGTGCATTGATGATGGACTATAATCCCAACTGTTGACCTCTTGATTGTAAAACTCAGTAGTGACAGAGGAACAACTCATCTCAAACAGCTCACTAGTGCATTGAGTTATGAATAATGCATCAGTAACTACATTGTCCACTCCTTGTTTGTAAACTACTTCATAGTCAAAGCCCATAAGTTTAGTTAACCACTTCATTTGGGCAAGAGTTGTGATTCTGTGGTTGAGTGAGTATTTCAAATTGAAGTGGTCTGTTTTGATCACAAAGTGCAGATAACCTCTCCACCTTTCCACTGCCAACAAGACTGCAAGAAATTCTTTTTCATAGGTGGACAAAGCTTGGTGTTTGGTTGACAAGGTTTTGCTCAAATATGCTATTGGGTGACATTCTTGTTGTAAAACTGCCCCAATTCCAGTCTTTGAAGCATCAATTTCTATCACAAAGGGCTTTTGAAAGTCTGGCAATCCTAACATTGGAGCCTTTACCATAGCCTCTTTTAACAATATGAAAGCTTGTTGTGCTTCATCATTCCACTTGAAAGCATATTTTCTGGTTAACATAGTAAGAGGCTTGCTAAGTCTTGCAAAATCTTTGATGAACCTTCTGTAGTAACCTGTTAAGCCCAAGAATCCCCTCAACTTTTTGACATTCTTAGGAACTGGCCATTCCATCATTGCTTTGACTTTTGATGAATCAGTAGCTACTCCTTCAGCTGAGATTACATGACCTAAGTATTCCACATGGCATACAACTTGTTGTCCTTCACCACTTTCAAACTGCATAAATGTGCTTCACATGAACTGTCATAGTCTTACCGTACATAAGTATGTCATCAAAGAAAGCCAATGTAAACTTTCTGAGGAAGGGTTTGAAAACATCATTCATTAAGGCCTGGAATGTTGAAGGTGCATTGGTTAACCCAAAAGGCATCACCAAGAACTCATAGTGTCCTTCATGGGTCTTGAAGGCTGCTTTTCCAATGTCATCTTCAAACATTCTAATTTGGTGATATCCTGATCTGAAGTCAAGCTTAGAAAATACAGTTGCTCCATACAATTCATCAATCAACTCTTCAATTATGGGTATAGGGAATTTATCTTTGACGGTGTTCTTGTTTAATTGCCTGTAGTCCTCACACATTCTCCATGAATTATCTTTCTTTTTATCCATCACTATGGGTGAAGAAAAAGGACTGTTACTAGGTTTGATGATTCTAGTTTCTAACAGTTCTTTGATCATGGCCTCTATAGCATCTTTATGTGAAGGTGGGTGTCTGTATGGCCAAATATTGACTGGTGCAGAACCTTCAACCAATGGAATTCTATGGTCATAAGACCTTGGTGGTGGTAATGTTTTTGGGACCTTAAACACTTCATCATATGACTGTATAACTGCTTGAAAGGATGGATCCAATTCTTTATCACTCCTTTCACTAGTTTCCAAACTGTGCAGCTCAACACCAGTGTTTGGGTAAACATATATCATCAACAGTTCTTCACTTGCATTGTGTTCCATCCTTCTGCATTGTTTTTTACCATCAACCCATTGAGCTTTAGGCTTAGGGATCCCTCTAATTGTCATCTTCTTTTTGTTATGAATGAATTCCATTTTCAACTGACCAAAATTTCATTTTATGTTACCCAAGGTTGCCAACCATTGTATACCTGATATCATTTCACACCCACCCAATGGTAAAAGCATCACATTTAGAGGACAAGTATCTTTGACCCTGCACCCCACTTTTTTAGCAATTGCAGTGTCCAAAAAATTATGGATTGACCATGAATTAATGAGTATGTGTATGTTGTAATTTCCCACAGTACCAGTTACCCTCATAGTTTGATAGTTGTACAGCCCATTCAAGGCATTGAGTGAAATTTGTGGTAAATCTTCTATTGCATCTACATAGTTCCCTTCATCCAACTCAATAGTTTCCTCAAACTCAGTCTCCTCTCCCTCTTCTACTAGCATTACCAAAGAGTACAATATACCACTACATTTGTGAGTTGGGGTATATTTCTGGTCACAGTAAAATCATAAGTTGTTTGCTCTCTTTTCTTCCAATTATTTATGTATTAACTGTTTCCTAGATAGACCATTAGAAGTGTTTGGCTTACTCTCCCAACTATTATTTTGGCAGGAAAGGCTAACAAAGGTTTATTGAAACTAGTATTGGCCACATTACTTCCAAATTTAGACACATTACTAGCATTGTTTCCAAACTGCAACCTAACCTTCTTTTTTACAGCATTCAAAGTTACTTCTTGCAGATTAGTAAGACAGTATGCATCTGCTAATGTTTTGGTCTAAACATTCTTACACCCATCTCTAGTTCAGTTGGTAAGCCACCAAGGTAAAACTAACTGAATGTTCCTCACTAATCTCTACCTTGCCCAACAAATCATCAAATGCATCGTGATACTCCCTAGCAGTGGTCTCATACATAACAATTTTTAGTTCAGACACTATGTTGGGACAACATTAATTAGGTTTCCTTATGTTTTAATGATAACAAATAAACCTTCACAACACATAAAATCACAAACGTTAGCCAAAAACCAAACGATCCAATAGCTGGGTCTGGCGTGCTGCTGGTGCTCTGACGCGCAGGCAAGGCGCCAACCCACTGTATTGATCGGGATGGTTTTTGAAAGTCGGCTTTCCCCTTACCCGACAAATGTGGATCTTTCAATACAGGTATGTATATGATATGTGCTTCATTAGGAACACTCGAAATGAGTTTTAGAATTAGAGCGATCCAAAATCACGACATCTCGTTTTTGACAAATCGTCAACTCAAGTATTTTATTAAACGCCTCTAGCCAAGGATTTTCTAAACCCAGGAAACTCATATATTTCACATGACATCAAATGAAAGTATTCGTATGACCATAATCTGTGTTTACGTCTTCTCTAATCACGTAACGGGTTTACCCCCTTATTGGTCAAACAAAGTCAAAGCTCCATTTGCGTAAACGCATCCTTTCCCGTTATGGATATGCTTTACAATGATGCAAAACACTTAGCTTGTTTGCATCAAGATGATTATTGATTACGTCGAGTTGTGGAAATTCACGAATTATGAGATTATGAATACTCAACGTTGAGTTATTTGGGATTATGAGTAACCTTTGATTTTCTCATCCAACGCAAAACCCATAATCATAATTGTCAATTCTTTTCTTTCTTAATGACAATGTGATTAAGCCTTAATCAATCATTTGATTATCTTCTACACCAAATAAACCTTCTAACCATTTCAAAATCCTTCCAAATCTTATCCCCAACATTCCCTTAATATTCCTTGTATTTGCATTGTAATCTTGCCCCCCAACATTCCAACATTCTACACATCAACCTCTTCTTCACCACATTCCCTCTCAACCAATACATTTCAAACACATCACCCATTTTCCAATTCACTCTCTTCTCTAACTCTCTACTCTTACACACAACCCTTTTGAATTCAAATTTCATACACATCATCTCACAAACCTTCTCCCACACACACAACCTTATCCTTCATTTAAAATTTAAATTCATTCCTAAGGCTCCCCATCACTTCAACATCACATCCTTACAACCAATTCTCTCATACACTCTCATCCTCACTTTCAAATTCAAATTACACACACTTCTCTCACAACCCTTTCCTTCCCTCACATACTTGCCAACTCACTCACTTACACAATTCAAATTTGAATCCAAGCCTTAGGCTCCCCATCACATCACTTCTAATCAATACAACTCACCTCCCTCACATAACAACCTTTCTCACTCTTCTCTCCTCTCACACTTCAAATTCAAATTTGAATTTCAAACCAAAGGCTCCTTTTCATCACATCGAGCCAACTCTGATGCAGGGAATTATAAATCAGAAAAGATCGGTTTTTCAGATTCTACAGATTCAACGTATACTTATTTTTGGTGTCCGATTTTAGAGCCTCAAAATCGTGTTTCATTATTGTTAGTTTTAAAATAATTTTTGTTTTGATTTGTTTCCTTTTTATTAGAACTTATCTTTGTTTAGGAAGTATATTCCTAATCAATGTCTATGTTAAAAATTAAGAAACTATAAGTATTAGACATTGTAGAGGCTTTTAGAGGAAGTTATGATATTGTGTTTATGAATAAACAGGAATACCCATTTGGGATTCAATTTATCGTTCTTTGAATTTGTTTGTTTGTGTATGGCCATTTAATCGTATTGACCGTCATCATTTAATATCGGAGCTTCTGGTGCAAATGGCCGATTGGATCCCTTGTAGACGTGGAACACCCTCTGGTTTTGTTGCTCGTAGAACCGCCGAACGAGGCGACGTAACAACTTACCATCGTGACCCACTTGATATAAAGATTGAACGCCTGCAACAACGGGTGCGAGAGCTCGAGCTTCATTAGGAGGCTACCGGGTTTGAACGAGGATGGGGAACCCACAAGAACAAAGAACAAAGGAATTCATTTGTTTGGGATTCAAATGATGGTGGATACCATTGTGAATGAAAGAAACCACACAAGAACAAAGAACAAAGGAATTAGATAAACCCTCAAAGGGTGCCCAACCGGGACTTCAAGAGAAAACTCTCTTTTCTATAAACTCATAACTTCTTCAAAAACCTAAACCTATTACAATGATTTATAGTCTAGATGAATCTTGAAGAGAAAACTAAATATCCCGACTATATTTAAAATAATGAAATTAAATAACTCCTAAAAATCTAAACTAATCTTTAATGAAAATAGGTAAACTATTAAAATGAAAAAGATAGATAACGACAATATATTATATTGCCATTTTACCCTTCAATCTTCTCGAAACATTGAAACATATGACTTCACATGTTGACCAAAGAAACGACGGCTAAGCCAGAGGAGCGGGAGCCCGAACGTGCCCTGCATCATACTCCTCTTCTTGGAAAAGACTCGTCCTCGAGTCTTGTCTTTCCAAGTCTCGAACTCTGAAACTTTCTAACCCCTCTTCGTTTCAATACCACGGCTTCTCTATGAAGAATCATGTTCCATCATGCCAAACATTCGATTAGATCATCTAGGTGAAGTGACATCTTCCTTACTCACGTAACAGTTGCCTCGTTCGGCGACTCTACGATTAGCTTGATTTTAGAATCCGTCTGAAGTTCCTTCACTTGTTTAATGAGGTCTTCATTCTCTACAACACATGATATTTGTTGGTTAGTTGTATCATTGCCTCGTCCGACGAATCTACGAGTCACATAACCAAATGGTTGTCCACGCCCACATATTGTGAGGTAAAAAAGGCCATTATACCAGAAAGTTCAGCAGAAAAAATAGCAACTTCGAGCAGGTATAACTCCCTCTAAAGAACTCCAATCACGAATCCGAACGGTGAGATTGTAGATTAATGTGTCCTGAACCTCGTGCCCAAAAATCACAGAAATCAAACGGTGAACGAATGCGTGCCGCCAATTATCTCATGACTGTGCAGAATATGACAAAGTGAAACAACTATTTTTGTTTCTCTTGATTTGGCTTCTCCAAATTACGTGATTTCTTTTCCCCGAACCTGTGCTCATGATACCAAATGATTGTGGATACCGTTGTGAATGAAAGAAACCACACAAGAACAAAGAACAAAGGAATTCGATAAACCCTCAAAGGGTGCCCAACCGGGACTTCAAGAGAAAACTCTCTTTTCTATAAACTCATAACTTCTTCAAAAAAGCCTCTACAATGTCTAATACTTACAGTTTCTTAATTTTTAACATAGACATTGATTTGGAATATACTTCCTAAACAAAGATAAGTTCTAATAAAAAGGAAACAAATCAAAACAAAAATTATTTTAAAACTAACAATAATGAAACACGATTTTGAGGCTCTAAAATTGGACACCAAAAATAAGTATACGTTGAATCTGTAGAATCTGAAAAACCGATCTTTTTTGATTTATAATTCCCTGCATCAAACTCACTCCAACTCATCTCATTCTATCTCAACCATCCTAACCTAACCATGGTTTCTTTCCGGCCTAACCTCACTCTCTCACAACATTTGAATTTCAAATTCAAATTCTTCCCTTTCTCACTCTAACACAACATCCACACTTCCTTTCCAAGAAAGGAATATTCCATGACATATTCTTTCTCTTTTAACTATGCTATGTGAAGAATACCCATTCTACCCCTATCCAATTATCGCTTCTCTATTTCTCTCTTTGATAAATTGTTTTACTTAAGCACTTCACAAAATGATTTTTATCAAATAGCTATTTGAGTTGGTTAACCATGAGTATGAATAATGGAAAGGTCTAATGTGTGAAGTACAATTGGGGGTTTAGCAAGGTTGGGTAGTTAAAAGACCAAAGTTCCAAGGAAAAACATTTTCAGGTTTTGGCACTCTGACACGCCGGTGACGCGAGCCTCGTAAAAGTTTTTCAAACTTTGGGACATTAAGGTTGCGTTTAGTTGGAAAACATTTTCCTTCATTTCCTATTTCTTGTTTTGTAAAAAAAGAGAGGGGAGTTTTATCTCCACAAAATAATTGAAAATTTAGAAAACACTTTTAGTTAGAGAAACATGTGTTTGTGTTTTCCATTTTCCAAAACTAGAAAATATGTTCAAGTAGTGTTGTTTTCTATCTCCATTCTCTATTCACATTTGTAATATTATAAAGACATATTTGAAACACAAAAACAAATATTATAAACTAACAGACTAAATCTTCAAATGATACTAAATTCAACATAAAAACAATAAATTCGACATAAAGTAAAACGTACAAAACGTAAAATTTAACACGAATAAAAAGGTTTAATATGATAAAAATAAAAAGTTAAAAAAGTAAAATTTAACATCATCTAACATGAAAAAAATTCAAATGGCTACAATTCAACATAAAAACAAGAGTAAATGTCATAAATCATCCCTGTGGTTTACTGGGTTTAACAAAAATGGTCCATAAACTTTTTTTTCCCGGATCCAGTCCCTGTAGTTTTGAACCGTAACGGGTTTGCTCCCTTGACCGGGTTTTCCGTTAGTTGACCGTTAACTTAAAGTTATGGCATACATTTTAAAGGGTATATTGGTCTTTTCATGTGTTTTGTTAAAAGAAATTGGGGTCCCTCACCAACAACATCACCTGCACCTCATTTATATCCAAATCCATCAATTCCATCAATTCCCGAACCCAAATCTCAAATCCATCCAAACCCCATCTCGCAAATCAACAATCACATTCGCAAAAAGAACCAAATCCATCCAAACCCCATCCCACAAATCAACTAAACCCTTTATCCAATTCGCTCGTTTTGCAGCTTCTAACCTCCATCGTGGAAGAGTAATCAAGATCCAGCTCCAGGCGAATTCACTTGGAGCACGGACACACGTGATTATCCTCACACTTTAAATCTTAATTTCAAACTCAACCGCCACCAAGTACACCCTTCATATACTATCTTCCCATCCTTCTCAATAATGTTTATTTTTTGCAAGTTTTTGGACGTTTCAATTTCTTCAGTTGCAAATCGTGGTGGTATTATGTTTTCAGGTCGTGATAGTTGTGGTTCAGATTGCTGCAAGTTGGATATGGTTCATTTGTGGGTCTTGTTTGATTTTGGCTCATTTTGTTATAAGGTTGGTTGTTTCGGGTTATGATGGTAGTTCGTTCCTGGGTCGCAATGGCAGTTTGTTTTCGGGTTATTGTGGTTTTTTTGATCTTGGATCGCCATGGTAGTTTGTTCTCAGGTGTAACCACCCGTAATTTTCCCAACATCATTTTAATAATAAAATTTACTTATTATTACTTGACAATTTATGTAAAACCCTAAAATCTAAAACGTGTAAAAAGACCAAAATGCCCCTGCAACTTTAAAAATTTATTAAAGCTTATATATGTGCCAAATTAAATCACAAAACCTATGTAACTAAACCGTATATGATATGAAATAATTATGGGACACCAAGTAAATATTTGTACATGACATAAAAGATACTTTGGACACCACGAAAGTACATATGATCCGAAATCTCATAGTATGTATTTATAATCATTTTTAAACTATGATAAAAATATGGATAATTATCAAACAATTAAGGAAATAATACCAATTTATTTTGATTGATTTTGTTCATTATTTTGGGCCGAAATTACTGCCATTCCCCCCTTAAACTCGGCCAAGATCTTCTCATTATTTAGTTTCATCCCTTTTCTCCCAAAAACAAAACCGAAACACCTAAAAACCCTAACAAATTCGTCCACCATCCCATCCGAATTTTTTGAGCTCCAAGGCCATTTTTCCTGTGTTCCTTATCATCCCTAGAAGCCAATAAAAATAAGTTTGAAGGTGTACATTGGTTGATTCGATCCTAGGGAATTTCCTTTTGTCGCGAGTACACAAACAAGGTATAATTCGTTATGATCAATTCGACACTCATAAAATTATTTTGTTATTTTTCCCATGTCCCTTACATCATATATGATCTGAAAAAAATAGTTTTGGGGTCGTGCCTTGCTCAATTCGCTCGTGGAGGAATTATTGTCAATTCGTGAGGTATATTTCCAAATAATTCATTCGAGCCCTATAAAATTCGTTTAGAATTTTTCTCATACTCCTTATAACGTATATACTCTTTGAAAAATGGCTACAAGGTTGTGGGATCGTTCGTGTGCTCTTGGAGATTTTGTGGTGTCGCGTGTGCATTCGAGGAGCAATAATTCGTTACGATCTTTCGACACGTTCTAAAATGGGTTTGGTATTTTTAATGTCTTTCTTACATTATATGAACATCAAATAAAATGCTAAATTCGAACCATGCATGATATATAATTAATTTGTGATTTAACCCTTAAAAACGAATTAAAACCCTAAATAATTCTATGCGAATTTTCATGGCATGAAATCTATTTTATTTGAACTCTATATAATACATATGAACTCAAAAAAATGTTAATTCGAATTATTGAAGCCTATATGAGTCGTGGAGAATTAAACTTGAAATCGGATTTTAGAAATAAAAAGAAAAGAAATAAAGTAAAAGGATAAAAATTAGGGTTAGGGTTCCTTTGGGTGAGATCTGATCATTTATGGAATTTTAAGGTTGTTATAATGATTACATAATGATGGGACGTCTAGGGCTTGATTTATATAAATAGATATGTTATACGAATTGCATGTTTTTAAAGATAAGGGTGTGTTTTGTAAATTATGAAACTTGTGGGGTATTTTAGAATATTATTAAGATCAGTACTAAAATGTTAAAAATATGAGTTGAGGGTGTCATGTGTAAATTTTGCATTTAAAAGGTTATTTCGATTAATTTAATAAATATTAATTCGATTTATAATTAAATGAAAGAGAGGGGCTAAAAATTTAAATTCTGGAAATAAAAAGTCAAATTGAGTAATAAATTATATTCAGGGGGTAATGTGTAATTTTGGTAATTAAATGGCTTAATATGTGATTATTAATAATTAAAAGTTGAAATTGTAAATTAAAGGACTTAATATGTAACTTTGATAACTTGAGGGACTTGTTGGTAAATTATGTATAATTGAAGGGGTGTTCGTACAACATATTAAAATAAGTGGATATCTTGTAAAATGGAATAACTAAGGGTTTAATGTGTAATTATTGATATTATAAGTTTTAAAACGTAACTTATTTGATAAAAGGGTATAAAGTGTAAATTTTGTAATCTAAAAGACTAAATGTGTAATTCTGGATAACTCAAGTATGAGAATGAGTTAATTTAACTATGATACCTTGATCTTTCTAAAAATGGAAACTTACTATATATGGAAACCTGCTAAAAATAAAAAGTTACTAAAAATGGAAAGCCGACTAAAATGAGAACTCCGATTTGAATAAGTTATTAATAATAAGCCGATCATTGATTCGTGTAGATTCGCCGAAGGAGGAGAAATTCTTATCCTTATGTTATGTTTCGTTGGCGGTTAAGGTACAGATATTCTGCTTTTTGTATAAGGAGCCTTCGGTCTCTATTTTGATTCGTATTAGGGTTTCCCTATACCATTGCTATGTTCCCTACACTTTGATATGAACCTTTGATTTCTGAACCTCTCATATGAACCCTTTGATATGAACCTTGAGATTTGGACTATGGTTATGACATATGAACCTTTGCTATGATATGAACCTTTGACCTTTGATGTAACACCCCCAAATTTTTAAACATAGCAGCGGAAGATTAATCTGGGTGTTACGGTGAGGATCGAAAACAAAATCATAAGAAAACAGCCTAAGACGGCATTTTTAATTTACATAGGTCCATAATACAAATCCAGTTATAAAACATTACATCAGAGTGCTAGGGTTTCTTCAAGGAAACATTATTTTAACTGGATTACAACTTTATTTTTACACCATTTATTGAAGATAGGGTATGCCTGCTCCATGCCTTGCCGTGCTCCTCTAGTTTCCTGAGATACATGCTTAAAAGTCAACATAATGTTGAGTGAAATCATGGAGTTTGAAAGTTTAAATATCAGTTTGATTCACAAGTAAGATTGTATTTTGAGATACAATCAGTTTAAAAATTGATATCGCAGTTCATATATTGCCCTAAGTCTCATGACACGCAAACGTTAACAAAGTACCGCATAAACGGAGGTGATCATCAAATTAATGATGAAAATTTTGCCCTCGAGTAATAGGTGATTTGCCAATTCCTATTTTTCTCAAATATAATGTATCGCGACTAATACGACTAGCAAAAGCATTCCGTCCTAGTATTAGTGGGATAGGTTGTCAGTCCTTAATAGATCTATTCATTATATTCGCGTTCACCGCAGTGATTAATGGCTCATGATAAAAGGGTCTTGTGGCAATAAGGTAACTTAGGCATATATCAAGTCAGGTAGCATCCAGAAAAATACTTGTGATTAATTTATAGCATGTATCCCCCTCACGAAGTTTAAAAAGTATAAAGAGTTTAAAAAAAATGAGGCCATGACTCACCTTAAGCGCTATTGATGATGATGAAAATAAATTCAGAGATGATTATAATAACTTCGATATAGAACCTGGTAAATATATAAATATCTGAGAATCTTACTAATTTCTAGTGGTGTATGTGTATGAATGGTGGATGATGATTATTCAACGATCTAATCGTTGAGAATGAAGATGTTATATGCTTATGATGCTCGTACTCTCGTAAGATCATATTTTCAACGAACAAATAAAATATTACTATGAAATATTTCTATCGCTATTAACTAATATGCAAATATAATGTCAATATATACACATGAAGTAAAGATATGGTGCAAAAATGAAAAATAGGATAAGAATGAGAAGTTATAATAGTTGTTCCTTGATCTTTCCAGATTTTACATTTTCTACCCTAACCGTGGTTCGCGTTACATCGTTAGTCCTTATTCAGTCGGTAGTCCGGTAATAGTCCAATAATTGTCCAATAGTCCATATAAGTCTTGCAGTTCAATAATATGTCAATTTCAGTCCTTTACAACTGTTTTCACAGCTTCAGTCCCTTAGTTTCCAGTTTTGGCAGTTTTAGTCCTTTTCGGTTAAGTCGCGTTACATTTTTAGTCCTTTTTGTATAAAAATGACGGGAAAAATATTCTGAAATTTTTTATAACTTTATTAAGTTTATTTTGACTTATTTCAATTTATTATTTCAGAAAATAAATTATTTTTGCATTAATGGGCCATTTAACGTTTTGGAACATGGCCCGTTAAGAGTTTTAGAGGCGAGGGCGTGAAAACTGTTTTGGGCTTAGATTTGGGCTATTTTTAGGATTCTGAAAATATATTTTATGGGCCTGTTGGGCCTCGTTATCGAATTTCCTTGTTGGGCTTGACTTTGGCCCAACCGAAGGTTATGTAATTTTCTGAAAATAGTTGGTAATTACTAGTGATGGTCGAACCAAAATAAATTGTTTTGATCGTGATAACATGCTTATGGGGTCGAGTTTTGAACATGAAAAATATAGTTTGCTAGCTTGTCATTCGAGTGATGTAAAAATATGGATATGTCATATACGAGATTTTTAAAATAAATTGGTGGTTTTTGGCTTGGTCGAGCGAAGTAATTTAGTGAAATATGCCATGAACTTTTCTAAGTTCTTGCACTTGTCGAGTAGTAATAAAAAGGAATAATTTTGAGTGTCGAGACGGGGTTATGGAAGGGATCTTAGAACACGAAATATTTGGTTCGCCATGTGAGCTATTGAGAAGGACAAAAATATTTATGTTTTGCGTGAAAGGTTTCGTTTTAAATTAGTCGTGAAATGGCTTGATCGAGTGAATTTCTAACTAGTAATATTTTGAATATTTTTCTGTTTCTTTTTTTATCCGGTTTGGCGTGGGGTTTATTATTCAAGTTCAAGTTGAATTAGGGTGTCATTCATGAGATGGTCATATGTTAAGCGTGTCTTGGGTGGTTCGATCAAATTAAGTTTCGACGTGTTTCCTCTAGCTTTTGGTAACCGTTTGAGCTCGAATGTCTTAATGAAGTATGCATGCAACTAATGAAATATCAGTATATACATATTTAGTAAGAAATATAATAATGCATGGTTGGTTTATATGCTAACATGTGAGGTAAGTTTGTGACTGTATGGTATATATATGAAATGAGATAGGCATGGTTCGAACTGTAGCATGGAATGAGCATGCATGTGAGTGTAAATTTAAGAGAGAACAAGAAAACTTACAACACCTTTGAGAAAAGGTGATGGAGACTTAAAAGCTTGTAGAATGGAACACGAAATGAGTAACCCACTTGCTTTGGACTCTCCTACTCCCAAACTAGTTAAGCTCTCGTCGAATCAACAGTTGGTTTTAAATGAAGGTATTTTGTTAGTGAGATGAATGTGAAGGAGGTTATGGGGTTCGAATGAAATACAAAGAAAGGACAGTGAGTTATAAGGGTCCTTAGGTGACTTGACTGGATTGGTTTTGTTTCCAATATACACGACAGAAAGTGTTCTTGTGGTGTTTAAGGAATAAATTGATTTTGATGGAAGGTGATAGGTGATAGAGATTAGCAATGAGCGAATGAGATGGTTTATATAGAAAAATATCTCACTTGCATTGACTGATGATTGAAGTTACTGTTATCATGGGACACTTGTGTGATGATTTCCTCATTTGAGTGTGAGAGTGGTTGTGATTTTGTATTTTAGCTCTTGTATGTTCTTGTTCCTTTGGTTCTTATACGTGTATAAGTTTATTGGCCACAAGTTGCATTCCTATTTTACTTTTGCATTTGGGATGTCAACTTTTAATTAGTAATGTGTCTAGTGGTTTGTGGGATTTATCGTAGCTTGATTGTGGTTTGGGTCAAGGTCTTAAATGATATGCTTGGTTCGAATTTTATAAATGGATGTATGATAATGTTTAGTTCGAAATGGAGACAATTAAATCAAGTGTCATTATTGTGCTAATCATTGGTAATGTTAGTTGGGTTTTTGTTATTACAGTAATTAGTTAAGAGGTACGTTTGCATGTGTATTATTAGATGAATGTCGTGTTTGATATTAATAAATATGTCGAGTTTTTAGAAGTGGGTAGCGAGCGGGTATTAAGAACAAAGGAAGGAAGAAAAATAGAGATGGGTTAATGAAACATTTCTGATGTCGTGGTGATGGTAGGTTGTGATGTTTGAGTTGGGTTCTATTGTATAACTGTTATGCTCGAGCTTTAAGTTTTGCATGGAAGTCTTTGAGGAGATATGGTATCGATCGGGTGAAAGGAAAAACAAAGAAACATAATAGTTCATATAGGTAGGTTAAGTGGGCTGTGCATCTTTAGTTATATGGGATGGGTTTGCGTAGAATTCGATGGCTAAGTGAAGCATGTGGGCCGAACTAGTAAGGGTCCAAATTGGTTTGTAGTGATAGTTTAGTATTTGTGTTTGTTGTTAGTGTTTGTGTTTTAGTTAGATAAAATGATGTGATATTAACTTTGGTTAGGTGTAGCGAATGAACTAGATGTATATGATTACTTGTCGTTGTGTAAATGAGTTGTTGCGTAGGAGATATAATTCTTAGTATCGGTGTGTTTAATATATATATGTGTATATATAATGCATGGCTACTACTAATAATAACGAAAAGTTTAAATTTCTAGTGAAAATAGGCGTTGGGAAACAGTAATACAAGATTATTATTAATCACTGAGATTGATTACAAGGGTTTTTCACAGGATCTTACAGTACTCCTCCCTCATTCGAATTCCGTCCCGGAATTCAAGTCTAAAACGGCTACTAAGAGTGGTTTACGGGAATAGATGGGGATATTTTTCACGAATTTGGTCTTCGCGTTCCCATGTGTACGTTGGTCCTCTGTTAGAGTCCCATTTTACTTTTACAATAGGAATACGGCTTTGCTTGAGTTGCTTAACTTCTCTATCCATTATCTCTACGGGTTCCTCGGTGAATACAAGCTTGTCGTCTAGTTTAATCTCTTTTAGCGGAATGACGAGAGTCTCGTCCGATAGACATTTCTTAAGTTGAGAGACGTGGAATGTAGGGTGTATCCTACTGAGTTCTTCTGGGAGTTCTAACTTATAGGCAACTGGACCAATTCTCTCGAGGATTTTAAATGGTCCAATATACCTTGGGTTGAGTTTTCCACGCTTTCCGAAGCGTATCATTCCTTTCCAGGGCGAAACTTTTAGCATAACTCTATCTCCGACTTCAAACTCCATGGGTTTCCTTCTTACGTCTGCGTAACTCTTTTGTCTGTCACGAGCGGCTTGGAGACGATGTTTGATTTTGAATATTTTCTCTGTTGTGTCGTGGATTAGTTCTGGTCCGGTAAGCTGCATGTCACCAACTTCTGTCCAACAGATAGGTGATCTGCACTTTCTTCCGTAAAGTGCTTCGAAAGGTGCAGCCTTCAGGCTAGCTTGGTAACTGTTGTTGTACGAGAATTCAACCAATGGTAAGTGTTTATCCCAACCTTTTCCGAAGTCAATCACACATGCTCTAAGCATATCTTCTAAGGTTTGGATTGTTCTTTCACTTTGTCCATCAGTTTGAGGATGATAAGCGGTGCTCATGTCCAATTGAGTACCGAGGGCTTTCTGCAAAGATTGCCAAAATCCTGAAGTAAATCGACTGTCTCTGTCTGAGATGATAGAGACTGGTACTCCATGTCGGATTATGATCTCTTTGAAGTACAACTGAGCGAGTGTGTCTAACTCGTCAGTTTCTTTGATAGGTAGAAAATGAGCTGATTTGGTTAAACGGTCGACAATAACCCAAATGGTGTCATATCCGGTCGACGTTCTTGGTAACTTGGTAATAAAATCCATAGTGATTCGTTCCCATTTCCAAACTGGTATCTCCGGTTGTACAAGTGGTCCAGAAGGTTTCTGACTTTCGGCTTTGACCTTTGAACAAGTCAAACACTTCCCAACATATGTTGCAATGTCGGCTTTCATGTTTGGCCACCAGTAGAGTTGTTTGAGATCTTGGTACATTTTGGTGGATCCAGGATGAATGGAATATTTAGACTTGTGAGATTCATGCATGATAAAATCTCGAATACCTCCATAAAGAGGAATCCAGCATCTTTTCTTGAAGCATAATATTCCATCGGGTCTTCGTATGAGTCCGTTCTCTCTTTCTATCATGCCCTTAATTTTCTCGTGAGCTCGATTCTCTTCCTGAAGAGCTTCCGATTGGGCTATGAGTATCTGAGATGGGAGTGGTGAATGAATTGTCATTTCTAATGATCTAACTCTAAGAGGTTTGGTTCTTTCTTTTCTGCTTAACGCATCGGCCACGACATTCGCTTTACCGGGGTGGTAGCAAATTTCACAGTCGTAGTCGTTGAGTAGTTCTATCCATCGGCGCTGTCTCATATTCAACTCTTTCTGATCCAGTATGTGTTGAAGACTTTTGTGATCGGTGTATACCGTACACTTTGTACCATATAGGTAATGTCTCCATATTTTAAGAGCGAATACTACCGCTCCTAGTTCTAGATCATGAGTGGTATAATTTTCCTCATTTTTCTTGAGTTGTCGAGACGCATAAGCTATGACTTTGTTTCTCTGCATTAGTACCGCACCTAAACCATGATGCGATGCGTCACAATATACTACAAAGTCTTCGCTTCCGTCGGGTAGCGCTAGAATTGGTGCTTCACAGAGTTTTTGTTTTAAGAGTTGAAATGCTGATTCTTGTTTCTCTTCCCAGATATACTTCTTGTTTTTCTGGGTAAGTTCTGTCAAAGGTTTTGCGATTTTGGAAAATCCTTCTATAAACCTTCGATAGTAACCAGCGAGTCCTAAAAATTGTCGAATTTCAGTTGGAGTGGTGGGCGAAGCCCAACCTTTAACTGCTTCGATCTTGGCGGGGTCAACGTGAATACCTTGACTGTTGATGATATGACCTAAGAATTGAACGGTGGAGATCCAAAAATCACATTTGGAAAATTTTGCATACAGTTTTTCTTGTTTGAGTACACCCAAAATGGTTCTCAAATGTTCCGCATGCTCCTTTTCGTTACGTGAGTAAATCAAAATGTCGTCGATGAATACGATTACGAACTTGTCTAGATATGGCTTACACACTCGGTTCATTAGATCCATGAACACTGCCGGTGCGTTGGTAAGACCAAATGGCATTACGCGGAATTCGTAATTTCCGTATCGTGTTCGAAAGGCTGTTTTGGGAACGTCTTCTTCTCTGACTCTCAATTGGTGGTATCCTGATCTTAGATCAATTTTTGAGTAGACACTCGATCCTTGCAGTTGGTCAAATAGATCGTCTATTCTTGGTAATGGGTATCGATTTTTCACTGTGAGTTTGTTCAACTCTCTATAATCGATGCACATTCTGAATGTTCCATCTTTCTTTTTGACAAACAGGACTGGTGCTCCCCAAGGTGATGAGCTGGGTTGGATGAATCCTTTATCTGATAGTTCTTTCAACTGCTCAGATAACTCTTTCATTTCGGAAGGGGCTAATCGATACGGTGCTTTTGCAACAGGTGCTGCTCCAGGCACTAAATCAATTCGAAATTCTACTTGCCGGATGGGTGGAATTCCTGGCAAGTCGTCGGGGAAAACTTCTGCAAACTCGTTTACAACTGGCACTTCTTCCAGTCGTTTTTCTTTCTTTTTCGATTTATCTTCCGTTACTTGGACTAGAAAGACGTGACATCCTTTGTTTATGTATTTCACCGTTTTGACGTATGAGATGATATTGAGTTGGGTTTTATAGTGATCACAACGAACGGTTAACGTTTCATTGTCTATGGGAATTTGGACAACTTTTTCGTCGCAAATGATTCGGGCACGATGTTTGGATAACCAATCCATACCCACAATCGCGTCAAAGCTTCCAAGTTGGATGGGCATGAGATCGATTGGAAATGATTTGTTTTGGAGGGTTAGGGTGCAGTTTTGAAGTACAGTGTTGGTGTTTAACAGTTTTCCGTCAGCTATTTCTATTTCGTATGAAGTATCTAATTCTACGGGTTCAATATTAAGCAATAAAGCAAATGAAGTAGATACAAAACTCCTATCGGCTCCAGAATCAAATAATATCTTAGCACTATGTTGATTCAGTAAGAAAGTACCCGTGGTGACGTTGGAATTCTGTGGCATGTTTCCATCTCCGAGTACATAAGCTCTTCCTCGGGCAACCTGATTGTCATTCTTGGGGCAATGACTCTTATAATGGCCTGTTTCACCACAGCCGTGGCATTTTACTGCTACAGGGTGCGCATTTGCTCCAGTGGCTCTACAGTCTCGGGTCACATGACCTATCCTCCGACAGTTACCGCAGATGGCGGTACATGGTCCCGTATGATGCATCTTGCACCGATTGCACTGGGGTTTTGTCCCAACATACCTTTTTCCTTCAGCAGGTGCAGCCACATAAGCTCTTGCGGCTTCTTGTCGACGGTTCTGTTGACGATGACGGTCATTTCGGCTTTGTTGATAATCTCTGTTGCGATTGTTTCGGTCATTGTTGCGGTAGTTCCTGTTGTGATTGTAATAACTGTTGCTGTTTCGGTTGTTGCTGCCAAAGTTATCATAGTTCCTCTTTTGACCAATGACTGTGGATTTAGCACTTCGTTTAAGCTCTCGATTCATCATTCGCTGAGCAAACACGAATGCGGCTTCAAGGGTCTTTGGGTTGGATGCGGTAACATCTCCTTCAATGCTTGAAGGTAGTCCCTCCACATATTTTTCCAACAGTTTTTCAAAGTCAGATACCATGTGTGGACATAGAAGAGATAATTCTAGAAATCTTCGGTTGTATGCACTGACGTCACAGTTTTTCACCACTAACTCGTGAAATTCATCTTCAAGCTTTCTGATCTCCGTCCTCGGACAGTACTTCTCCAGCATTTTATTCTTCAATTCGGTCCAAGAGATTTGGTATGCTGCTTCAGCACCCATTATTTTGACAGTAGCATTCCACCAAGATAGTGCATCTCCCCTTAGGGTTCCGGTGGCAAAAGTGACCTTATTGTTTTCAGCACAGTTGCTTCTCATGAATACCGTTTCCATGCACTCAAACCACTGGGCTAATTCAGTCACTCCTTCCACACCTCTGAAGGTGGTGGGTTGACAACTCACGAATTCTTTGTAAGTGCATCTACGTGGAGTAGATGCCTCACTTTCATTTGTTGTTCCCATAGTATTGCTTGAACGGTTTAATGCATCAGCCTCGCGTGCTGCGGTGATACCTTCATCAATCATTCTTCGAACCTCATCAAGCGTCAATGCTACAGTCTGGTTGGTAGTTTCTTGTGTGCTATGTTCCATTTTCTATTAATGGCACAAGAATATAGATTTAGAATTTGGATAGAATAGCTGAGTATATGCACAATGTCATCATGGTGTGAAATGATAATTAAATTGAATATTTTCCCATAATTATGATGTTTCTGCAATTTATCAATTTACAGATGTGGGATTGTTAAGGAACAATCAATTTAATTATACAAACTGAATTTCATGTCACCATATTTTATGTGTTCAGGTTTTACAATATTTACACAATTAGAGAATCATAATAATAACAGGTAACATCACGACATGTCTGGATACAATTACAATACATACGAACAACCATAATACATAAGTTAACAGATATATAGTACATTACTACCAGCATTACAACATTAATAACTTGATCAGTTGAGTTTTACAACAAAACGATACAAGAGTCTTTATTAATTGCCACATGCGGCAGACTACAATGTCTCAAACTATACAATCATGCTAACTATGTCTACTGCTCAGGTCTATCCGTACGCCTCGTGAGCTCTGAGATCTGGTCTCTGAGTCTCTGTATCTCAGCCTGATGCTCTATCTGTATGTCTCCCATGAGTCTCTCTAATGTGTCAGCTCTACGCTGTGACAAGTGAGCCTCCCAAGCTAAGTCCTGGCCCTCTCTACGTAAGGATATCGCGTGGGATCGGGTATCTGCCAAGTCTGTCTGCATCTGTCTCAAGCACTGATGTATCACTGCTCTGTTGGAAGCCAACCTATGCAGAGTATCGCTGATAGTCCCTGGGGAATCCAATGGCACATGGTCTATCATCCGAAGAAGTGACTCGATCTGCTCTCCGTGACTCTCGAGTCGTGTCACTACTGTGGATGGGATAAGGGTGTGGGTGACTACTGGTCTAAATCCTTCCCAAGCATCATGAGACTGAGCTGGGGGAGTGAAACCAGGAGGGTAAGGTAATGAGGGTGAAGATGGGTGTATCTGGTCTGAGATGCGACGTCTACTCGATGAAGGAATATCCTCTGCAGGAATCGGATCCCGCTGTCGAGGTGGTAGTGGATATGTCTGGGTATGTGTGTCAAGTACATGGTCAGGTAGTGATGGTGGTGTAATATGATGGGGCTCGGGTAAATCATCAGCAGGGAGCCATTGCTGACTCTCATAGTACAAGTCGTCAGGGGGTGGTATATAGAAAGGAGAGTAGGTATCATAGACAAAATGCGGTGGTAACGTTGGTGCTGTCAAAGCTGGCACATGAAGGTCATCTAATAAAGATACGGCGGCGGCTCTACCCTCTACAAAGGGCTCAATCGCGTCGGGCACAATCTCTGGTACTACAGCATCGGGAAGTACGGGGGACGTGACTGATGCTAGTGATCCCTCGGAGTCCGGCTCCGATGATACACTAAAGTGGGTGATAAACGACATAGTACTGTAATAATCCATATATAGTAAAATAAGTACTTACTAACATCAAGTAGTGTATTATGAGCATAAGATGATCTAGTGCATCGTAACTATCAAGTATGCAGAGGCTTATATATGATAATCTGTCGAATAACATACCGAGCACGGCAGCAAGCAGGCATGGAGAATTTAAGGTAACATGGTGTATAATTAATTTGTTTGAAAAATGTAGTTATAGTCCAACGTTTAAAAACATTTGGTTCCCTATAACCGAAGCTCTGATGCCAAACTATAACACCCCCAAATTTTTAAACATAGCAGCGGAAGATTAATCTGGGTGTTACGGTGAGGATCGAAAACAAAATCATAAGAAAACAGCCTAAGACGGCATTTTTAATTTACATAGGTCCATAATACAAATCCAGTTATAAAACATTACATCAGAGTGCTAGGGTTTCTTCAAGGAAACATTATTTTAACTGGATTACAACTTTATTTTTACACCATTTATTGAAGATAGGGTATGCCTGCTCCATGCCTTGCCGTGCTCCTCTAGTTTCCTGAGATACATGCTTAAAAGTCAACATAATGTTGAGTGAAATCATGGAGTTTGAAAGTTTAAATATCAGTTTGATTCACAAGTAAGATTGTATTTTGAGATACAATCAGTTTAAAAATTGATATCGCAGTTCATATATTGCCCTAAGTCTCATGACACGCAAACGTTAACAAAGTACCGCATAAACGGAGGTGATCATCAAATTAATGATGAAAATTTTGCCCTCGAGTAATAGGTGATTTGCCAATTCCTATTTTTCTCAAATATAATGTATCGCGACTAATACGACTAGCAAAAGCATTCCGTCCTAGTATTAGTGGGATAGGTTGTCAGTCCTTAATAGATCTATTCATTATATTCGCGTTCACCGCAGTGATTAATGGCTCATGATAAAAGGGTCTTGTGGCAATAAGGTAACTTAGGCATATATCAAGTCAGGTAGCATCCAGAAAAATACTTGTGATTAATTTATAGCATGTATCCCCCTCACGAAGTTTAAAAAGTATAAAGAGTTTAAAAAAAATGAGGCCATGACTCACCTTAAGCGCTATTGATGATGATGAAAATAAATTCAGAGATGATTATAATAACTTCGATATAGAACCTGGTAAATATATAAATATCTGAGAATCTTACTAATTTCTAGTGGTGTATGTGTATGAATGGTGGATGATGATTATTCAACGATCTAATCGTTGAGAATGAAGATGTTATATGCTTATGATGCTCGTACTCTCGTAAGATCATATTTTCAACGAACAAATAAAATATTACTATGAAATATTTCTATCGCTATTAACTAATATGCAAATATAATGTCAATATATACACATGAAGTAAAGATATGGTGCAAAAATGAAAAATAGGATAAGAATGAGAAGTTATAATAGTTGTTCCTTGATCTTTCCAGATTTTACATTTTCTACCCTAACCGTGGTTCGCGTTACATCGTTAGTCCTTATTCAGTCGGTAGTCCGGTAATAGTCCAATAATTGTCCAATAGTCCATATAAGTCTTGCAGTTCAATAATATGTCAATTTCAGTCCTTTACAACTGTTTTCACAGCTTCAGTCCCTTAGTTTCCAGTTTTGGCAGTTTTAGTCCTTTTCGGTTAAGTCGCGTTACATTTTTAGTCCTTTTTGTATAAAAATGACGGGAAAAATATTCTGAAAATTTTTATAACTTTATTAAGTTTATTTTGACTTATTTCAATTTATTATTTCAGAAAATAAATTATTTTTGCATTAATGGGCCATTTAACGTTTTGGAACATGGCCCGTTAAGAGTTTTAGAGGCGAGGGCGTGAAAACTGTTTTGGGCTTAGATTTGGGCTATTTTTAGGACTCTGAAAATATATTTTATGGGCCTGTTGGGCCTCGTTATCGAATTTCCTTGTTGGGCTTGACTTTGGCCCAACCGAAGGTTATGTAATTTTCTGAAAATAGTTGGTAATTACTAGTGATGGTCGAACCAAAATAAATTGTTTTGATCGTGATAACATGCTTATGGGGTCGAGTTTTGAACATGAAAAATATAGTTTGCTAGCTTGTCATTCGAGTGATGTAAAAATATGGATATGTCATATACGAGATTTTTAAAATAAATTGGTGGTTTTTGGCTTGGTCGAGCGAAGTAATTTAGTGAAATATGCCATGAACTTTTCTAAGTTCTTGCACTTGTCGAGTAGTAATAAAAAGGAATAATTTTGAGTGTCGAGACGGGGTTATGGAAGGGATCTTAGAACACGAAATATTTGGTTCGCCATGTGAGCTATTGAGAAGGACAAAAATATTTATGTTTTGCGTGAAAGGTTTCGTTTTAAATTAGTCGTGAAATGGCTTGATCGAGTGAATTTCTAACTAGTAATATTTTGAATATTTTTCTGTTTCTTTTTTTATCCGGTTTGGCGTGGGGTTTATTATTCAAGTTCAAGTTGAATTAGGGTGTCATTCATGAGATGGTAATATGTTAAGCGTGTCTTGGGTGGTTCGATCAAATTAAGTTTCGACGTGTTTCCTCTAGCTTTTGGTAACCGTTTGAGCTCGAATGTCTTAATGAAGTATGCATGCAACTAATGAAATATCAGTATATACATATTTAGTAAGAAATATAATAATGCATGGTTTGTTTATATGCTAACATGTGAGGTAAGTTTGTGACTGTATGGTATATATATGAAATGAGATAGGCATGGTTCGAACTGTAGCATGGAATGAGCATGCATGTGAGTGTAAATTTAAGAGAGAACAAGAAAACTTACAACACCTTTGAGAAAAGGTGATGGAGACTTAAAAGCTTGTAGAATGGAACACGAAATGAGTAACCCACTTGCTTTGGACTCTCCTACTCCCAAACTAGTTAAGCTCTCGTCGAATCAACAGTTGGTTTTAAATGAAGGTATTTTGTTAGTGAGATGAATGTGAAGGAGGTTATGGGGTTCGAATGAAATACAAAGAAAGGACAGTGAGTTATAAGGGTCCTTAGGTGACTTGACTGGATTGGTTTTGTTTCCAATATACACGACAGAAAGTGTTCTTGTGGTGTTTAAGGAATAAATTGATTTTGATGGAAGGTGATAGGTGATAGAGATTAGCAATGAGCGAATGAGATGGTTTATATAGAAAAATATCTCACTTGCATTGACTGATGATTGAAGTTACTGTTATCATGGGACACTTGTGTGATGATTTCCTCATTTGAGTGTGAGAGTGGTTGTGATTTTGTATTTTAGCTCTTGTATGTTCTTGTTCCTTTGGTTCTTATACGTGTATAAGTTTATTGGCCACAAGTTGCATTCCTATTTTACTTTTGCATTTGGGATGTCAACTTTTAATTAGTAATGTGTCTAGTGGTTTGTGGGATTTATCGTAGCTTGATCGTTGTTTGGGTCAAGGTCTTAAATGATATGCTTGGTTCGAATTTTATAAATGGATGTATGATAATGTTTAGTTCGAAATGGAGACAATTAAATCAAGTGTCATTATTGTGCTAATCATTGGTAATGTTAGTTGGGTTTTTGTTATTACAGTAATTAGTTAAGAGGTACGTTTGCATGTGTATTATTAGATGAATGTCGTGTTTGATATTAATAAATATGTCGAGTTTTTAGAAGTGGGTAGCGAGCGGGTATTAAGAACAAAGGAAGAAAGAAAAATAGAGATGGGTTAATGAAACATTTCTAATGTCGTGGTGATGGTAGGTTGTGATGTTTGAGTTGGGTTCTATTGTATAACTGTTATGCTCGAGCTTTAAGTTTTGCATGGAAGTCTTTGAGGAGATATGGTATCGATCGGGTGAAAGGAAAAACAAAGAAACATAATAGTTCATATAGGTAGGTTAAGTGGGCTGTGCATCTTTAGTTGTATGGGATGGGTTTGCGTAGAATTCGATGGCTAAGTGAAGCATGTGGGCCGAACTAGTAAGGGTCCAAATTGGTTTGTAGTGATAGTTTAGTATTTGTGTTTGTTGTTAGTGTTTGTGTTTTAGTTAGATAAAATGATGTGATATTAACTTTGGTTAGGTGTAGCGAATGAACTAGATGTATATGATTACTTGTCGTTGTGTAAATGAGTTGTTGCGTAGGAGATATAATTCTTAGTATCGGTGTGTTTAATATATATATGTGTATATATAATGCATGGCTACTACTAATAATAACGAAAAGTTTAAATTTCTAGTGAAAATAGGCGTTGGGAAACAGTAATACAAGATTATTATTAATCACTGAGATTGATTACAAGGGTTTTTCACAGGATCTTACATTTGACCTTGACCCCAGTTTGATACTACGAGCCAAAATATGTTTCCTAGCCATGAAGGTAACATGGCCGTGTCATTGATGCACCAATGGCATGACTCGTGTGTGGTTCGAGTGATTAGCCACACCGTCCCCATTATGATATGATATGAGCTCAATATGATTTGTTTATGGCCAATATGATTTGTTTGGGGGGCGTATGGATGCATCCTAGATATGTTTTGATATGTTATGATATGCTTTGATATGATATGATATGGTGACTGGGGCTGGGTGCAATCCACTCCTTTCACACCCCTGGGAGCTAGCTACTCCATTTGAAGAATGAGGGCACCCCTCATATTATCTGATTATCTAAGAGGTCTCCCCTCTATATGATTATGAAGATAAGATATGATATGATGTGATATGATATGATTCTGGGCTCGTGGTGGATTACTGTCCTAAACCTTACTCTTTATTTCCTTTTCCTATATCACATTTATTATGACATGTCTGTTCATTTCTATTTGATTTTGTTTCCGTTTATTATATATCTATTCACTGGGCTTTTTAAGCTCAGCCGCATTTCTTTTCCTGCGGCAGGTTTTAGTAGGAAGCCAGGAGCTTGGGTTTTGCTTTGGGATGAGAGAATTAGCTTATGAAGACGATACCTTAGTTTTAGTATTCATTTATGTATGACTACGTAGATTTGGTATATTTTTCCTTTGTAACATTGTAAACCATTTGTATTATGTAAGTCGTATGTTATGCTTGCCTTTGATATGTCACCATTTGCGTGACACTTCTACCTTTGCCGGGTTGGGGTGTTACAATTATGGTTTCAGAGACAGGTTAGCGACTTGTAGTACATCTACCCTTGGCCTGTGTAAGTTAGGACCACTAAGTTTCCCTGTAGGCGCTCGTAGGATAACCTTTGCGAAGTTGCTTGAATATTTTTTTTCATAGGAACATAAGTTACAACCGGTGAGGAATGGGTAGACTAGGACATCCCTGTGAGTAGTATTTGCTTCCGCATCACTCTGAATCTTGCCTTTGCCTTTAGTCATGCCTTATAAGAACGTTGTCGCAGAAGACGAGGAAGTCTTACCTTCCGTCATTTGAATGATGAACGTTGTATGTTAACCAATTTCCTTTAGAAGGATTTGATGTTGATATTTGTCCAGTACGGAATTGTTATCTAAGCATGCTGATGCTAATAACTGATATTCCATACATCTCAACTCTGACACTTAAGCGATGTTCGTATTACTATCGGTGCACACCCTACCATTCCTATGTTTTAAGCTAAACAAGATTCCAATCCTTTGAACTGTTCATGATTCTAAATTTGATATATTTGGCCTTGATATATTCTAATACTCTCCCATCCCACACTCTGATGAACCATGTACCTAAATTTGATATGTGAACTATCCGTATGATTTGACAACCACATTCGCTCTGAGAATCCGTTTCCCTTTGGATGTATTTGACCTTGAGGTCTCTTGACTATGGATTGGTGGTTTTTGTAAAGCTATCCTGGACTGCAATATTTGAAATGCGACCTTTAACAAACTGCTTCACCATATTTGAATATGATATTCTCAATCATTTGAATCTGTTAAGATTATCGTTGCTATGAAGCACATACTCCGATCTCTTTGATTTCCAATTTTCTCCTAACGCCTGTTAGCATCCATTCTTAGAAAGCTCCGGCACTTGAAAGTTTGTTGTACGAATTTCTGGTGTTTCTGATGAACCTTTTGAGACCCGTTTGGGAAGTAAAGTTTGCATGGAACTAAACTGAATTTGGCGAAACCACGATACTGAAGAAGTTAAGAGATTGTAGGAACTGATGGAATATGAGTTTGTTCACTTCAGTGATCTCTTGAATGCTCCTGTTGGTTTATGAAGAAGAAAGAGAGAAGTGTGCGGCGGCACACCGACCATCGTGAATGTAACCGTAATCCTTATTCCATTTCCGCGTATCAATATTTGATTTGTTCTATTTTTGAAACTCCGTAGCAGACGACCTCATTTGAGTTTGAAAGATGGAAGAAGCAACCACCCGAACATCTGAGGAAGAAGTTGATTAATTGAGATTAAGTTCCGCGAAGCATTACAATTTGATTTGTGAAGAGATTTGTGATATGAAGTTTTTCCCTAAGAAGATTTCCTGAAGTTGCTTTAGTACCCATGTGACCACTATGAGTTTTGAATGATGTCAATTGTATTGGCTAGAAGATTCATGTTTTCGCAAGTATTCGGACAATTGTCATAGTATGACAGTATGTTTGTGCTCAGAGACGAACGAGGAACACGTTGACCATTTTTAGTATGAAGTGAACCGACCCTTTGTTCTAGAAGAATAGATTTACTTGACGATCAGAGATTGTAGCAGACAACACCACCAGGTATCCGATGACTAAAGAACTTCCACAAAAAGGACCAAGACTGAAGACCACTGTCAGAGTTAGAAACCTTGTAGAAGATGGGCAGAAGAGGTTCGTGACAGGCGTTACCAAGAGAGAAGCATGTGAGGAGAAGACAGACTGAGATGAGACTCGATTATACCTCAAGCAGCACGTGGAAATTTCAATTGGGCATCAAGACGACCAGACCGTAGAAGATGAGCTTTCAGCACATAAACCAGGAAGTCCATAGCAGTTTGAGTTGGTGGATTTTGAATCATGCTAGAAGACCTGTAGGAGACACGCAACCATGTTCTCTAAGTCATTTTAGTTCTACTAAGATGAATTGAGAGCTGGAGCAGACTCGCAAATGGAGGAATGCATGGTGATCACGTCAGAGATTCACGCTACCACACCGAAGTGTCCAGAAGAAGTGTCGAAGACTTGAGGAACCAGACTCAAGTTTACGATCTTTTTTTTTTCCCCCCTATGATCGTATGATTAGACAAGAGAGCGACTACTTGGAATTTGAAAAGATTCGAGATCATGAAATTGAATGGATGAAATTTTGTAGTAAACGTTTGGATTTGGAAAATTTGATTGCTGTAAAGGATGAAGATATTGAAGACGTAATTCATTTCCTCTTAGACCACTTAAGTTTCCGTTACCTTTCGATAGGATCTTTTGAATGAGCTTTACCCTATTAGAAATTCCGTTCTGTGTTCGTTATGCATTTGTTTGGATGATGGTTTCGTTATGAGAAGGATGATGAATTGTGGAAGACCTAACGTTTCGACGACGAGTTTCATTTTGAGGTGTACACATTCCGTTACGCTATTTGTACGTTCAAATTCCTCCGATTTAGAATCCGTAGTGATGTTTGTTTTGGACCAACCTTAGGAGGTAGAGAGACTGATAGGTGGTTAAGATAAGTAGTTCTGTTCGCGACTTGAGATAAATTATGACCATCATGATGGTATACTCATATGATGCTGGTATTATGACGGTTCGCGAACGTGATAATACTTACGTCATATGACGTACCTTCATTGTGTTCATAGGATATTTCGAGGAGTACTTTAGAAACCTTAGAATTTTGATTAGAGATGTGAGAATTTTTGCATTTGTAAGATTTAGGTTCGTTCCACCTATACGCTTAATCTGTTTCGCCGTTATACGATTTGATACGTTTGGATTCTCGGTACGCGGTTGTTGACCTTTGTAATTCCAATAAGAATCTTAAGTTCTGCTATAAGTTTCTTCCATTTGATATCACCTACAATTTATTTTCTGTACGATCTCATCTGATTTGCCTAATCGAATGCTATGGACGGCATATCCGTCACAATCTTGCGTATCCTTGTATCTCTTCTGAGAGAATATGATAACCATTCGTCATGTTGAATATGATCCTTGCAATATGAATTTCGTATGATATGTCATTTCTGGGAACTGAAGTTACTTTTGGATTGGCAATGAAGAGTCATGAGAAACAAGTCTTTTACATTTCCGTTCGCTGTCCGTTGTGTCTTCTATTTTGTTTCATTTCCGTTCGAAAAGATTCTTTGGAAGAACCACCCAGAGCGGGAAGCTACCTGGGAAACCGAGGAATCGATACGAGCTAGTTATCCGCATTTTGTATTCTGATCTGGTATGTCTCTGTTTTGTTTCGATCCTTTCATTTCTGATTCTTTGCAAATTTCGAGGACGAAATTTTTCTGTTAGATGGGAAGAGTTGTAAAACCCTAAAATCTAAAACGTGTAAAAAGACCAAAATGCCCCTGCAACTTTGAAAATTTATTAAAGCTTATATATGTGCCAAATTAAATCACAAAACCTATGTAACTAAACCGTATATGATATGAAATAATTATGGGACACCAAGTAAATATTTGTACATGACATAAAAGATACTTTGGACACCACGAAAGTACATATGATCCGAAATCTCATAGTATGTATTTATATTCATTTTTAAACTATGATAAAAATATGGATAATTATCAAACAATTAAGGAAATAATACCAATTTATTTTGATTGGTTTTGTTCATTATTTTGGGCCGAAATTACTGCCATTCCCCCCCTTAAACTCGGCCAAGATCTTCTCATTATTTAGTTTCATCCCTTTTCTCCCAAAAACAAAACCGAAACACCTAAAAACCCTAACAAATTCGTCCACCATCCCATCCGAATTTTTTGAGCTCCAAGGCCATTTTTCCTGTGTTCCTTATCATCCCTAGAAGCCAATAAAAATAAGTTTGAAGGTGTACATTGGTTGATTCGATCCTAGGGAATTTCCTTTTGTCGCGAGTACACAAACAAGGTATAATTCGTTATGATCAATTCGACACTCATAAAATTATTTTGTTATTTTTCCCATGTCCCTCACATCATATATGATCTGCAAAAAATAGTTTTGGGGTCGTGCCTTGCTCAATTCGCTCGTGGAGGAATTATTGTCAATTCGTGAGGTATATTTCCAAATAATTCATTCGAGCCCTATAAAATTTGTTTAGCATTTTTCTCATACTCCTTATAACGTATATACTCTTTGAAAAATGGCTACAAGGTTGTGGGATCGTTCGTGTGCTCTTGGAGATTTTGTGGTGTCGCGTGTGCATTCGAGGAGCAATAATTCGTTATGATCTTTCGACACGTTCTAAAATGGGTTTGGTATTTTTCCTGTGTTTCTTACATTATATGAACATCAAATAAAATGCTAAAGTCGAACCATGCATGATATATAATTAATTTGTGATTTAACCCTTAAAAACGAATTAAAACCCTAAATAATTCTATACGAATTTTCATGGCATGAAATCTATTTTATTTGAACTCTATATAATACATATGAACTCAGAAAAATGTTAATTCGAATTATTGAAGCCTATATGAGTCGTGGCGAATTAAACTTGAAATCGAATTTTAGAAATAAAAAGAAAAGAAATAAAGTAAAAGGATAAAAATTAGGGTTAGGGTTCCTTTGGGTGAGATCTGATCATTTATGGCATTTTAAGGTTTATATAATGATTACATAATGATGGGACGTCTAGGGCTTGATTTATATAAATTGATATGTTATACGAATTGCATGTTTTTAAAGATAAGGGTGTGTTTTGTAAATTATGAAACTTGTGGGGTATTTTAGAATATTCTTAAGATCAGTACTAAAATGTTAAAAATATGAGTTGAGGGTGTCATGTGTAAATTTTGCATTTAAAAGGTTATTTCGATTAATTAAATAAATATTAATTCGATTTATAATTAAATGAAAGAGAGGGGCTAAAAATGTAAATTATGGAAATTTAAAGTCAAATTGTGTAATAAATTATATTCAGGGGGTAATGTGTAATTTTGGTAATTAAATGGCTTAATATGTGATTATTAATAATTAAAAGTTGAAATTGTAAATTAAAGGA
Source organism: Artemisia tridentata subsp. tridentata (assembly GCA_021014915.2). NCBI lineage: Eukaryota > Viridiplantae > Streptophyta > Magnoliopsida > Asterales > Asteraceae > Artemisia > Artemisia tridentata. The sequence continues at coordinate 162,378,344 of CP139508.1, forward strand.
CTTAATATGTAACTTTGATAACTTGAGGGACTTGTTGGTAAATTATGAATAATTGAAGGGGTGATCGTACAACATATTAAAATAAGTGGATATCGTGTAAAATGGAATAACTAAGGGTTTAATGTGTAATTATTGATATGATAAGTTTTAAAACGTAACTTATTTGATAAAAGGGTATAAAGTGTAAATTTTGTAATCTAAAAGACTAAATGTGTAATTCTGGATAACTCAAGTATGAGAATGAGTTAATTTAACTATGATACCTTGATCTTTCTAAAAATGGAAACTTACTATATATGGAAACCTGCTAAAAATAAAAAGTTACTAAAAATGGAAAGCCGACTAAAATGAGAACTCCGATTTGAATAAGTTATTAATAATAAGCCGATCATTGATTCGTGTAGATTCGTCGAAGGAGGAGAAATTCTTATCCTTATGTTATGTTTCGTTGGCGGTTAATGTACAGATATTCTGCTCTTTGTATAAGGAGCCTTCGGTCTCTATTTTTATTCGTATTAGGGTTTCCCTATACCATTGCTATGTTCCCTACACTTTGATATGAACCTTTGATTTCTGAACCTCTCATATGAACCCTTTGATATGAACCTTGAGATTTGGACTATGGTTATGACATATGAACCTTTGCTATGATATGAACCTTTGACCTTTGACCTTGACCCCAGTTTGATACTACGAGCCAAAATATGTTTCCTAGCCATGAAGGTAACATGGCCGTGTCGTTGATGCACCAATGGCATGACTCGTGTGTGGTTCGAGTGATTAGCTACACCGTCCCCATTATGATATGATATGAGCTCAATATGATTTGTTTATGGCCAATATGATTTGTTTGGGGGGCGTATGGATGCATCCTAGATATGTTTTGATATGTTATGATATGCTTTGATATGATATGATATGGTGACTGGGGCTGGGTGCAACCCACTCCTTTCACACCCCTAGGAGCTAGCTACTCCATTTGAAGAATGAGGGCACCCCTCATATTATCTTATTATCTAAGAGGTCTCCCCTCTATATGATTATGAAGATAAGATATGATATGATGTGATATGATATGATTCTGGGCTCGTGGTGGATTACTGTCCTAAACCTTACTCTTTATTTCCTTTTCCTATATCTCATTTATTATGATATGTCTGTTCATTTCCATTTGCTTTTGTTTCCGTTTATTATATATCTGTTCACTGGGCTTTTTAATCTCAGCCGCATTTCTTTTCCTGCGGCAGGTTTTAGTAGGAAGCCAGGAGCTTGGGTTTTGCTTTGGGATGAGAGAATTAGCTTATGAAGACGATACCTTAGTTTTAGTATTCATTTATGTATGACTACGTAGATTTGGTATATTTTTCCTTTGTAACATTGTAAACCATTTGTATTATGTAAGTCGTATGTTATGCTTGCCTTTGATATGTCACCATTTGCGTGACACTTCTACCCTTGCCGGGTTGGGGTGTTACAATTTATTTGAGCATGTTGACATAAATAATGCCTAAAAACATTATCAATATTTATTCATATCTCTATGTTTTGATGATCACAAAATGTAAACTCATTAAAACATAAACTTATAAAATAAACAAGTACTTAGTTGTAAATATTCACTTCTACAACTAAAATCACTTAAGGTATGAATGAACTAATGCTTAATGCATTATATGATCAAAGGAACATTTTCTTAATAACTAGATTTTTTATAAAATGTCAAAAACATTTTATATCTTTTAGAAAAACATTTTTGGTAATAAATAAAAAGGTTTAATTCATTATAAATTTATGAATTCAAATTTTTAACCAAAATTAGTAAAAATGTTCCAGAAAAACCTTCCCAACAAAAAGACAAAACTGGGCAACGGCTAGGGAGGGGCGGCCCCCTTAATTATACTAGGCTGCCCCCTTAAAATTAAGGGGACCTGGTATGTGCTTAAACACATACTTTTATTTGACCAAAACCGGACCCAAATAGACAAAAAACTAACCATAAATGCCAAAGATATTGTGTTTTTGTGTTTATTTCTATGCAGGTACGGATATCTTGAAAAATGGACAAAATCAAGCAAAATCCGAGAAAATGAGCACGAGACGTGAAAAAGAGATTTACAGAGCCGAAGCCGGGGAAAAATTCGTCAAAGATAATATTTTTGAAGAATGGCCCTTGGATTATTTTTACTTGGCAAAAATTACCCTTGGATTAACTTTGAAGAATGACTGCTTTGGTCCTTGAAGATTACTGAAGTTACAAAATTAGTCCTTGTGTTATAATCTTAATTCACTAAACCTTCACCACAACCGGATCCCATCAAAAAGAAAATAACCCCCACTTATACCCCAATCCAACCCAACTACACATTAAACCCTTTACCCAATCCCATTTATCCTAACTAGCCCATCAAACCAAAATATAACACCCACAGCCCACAACTAAACACCCCAACATTATAAACCTATCGACCCAACACTACTTAACACCCCAACCCATCTCACACAAACCCAACCGGCCCATCCTAAAACAAACCGACCCATCCTACTCTAATATACTAAACACCGGATAAGATAAGTGGTCAAATCCCCAAACCATTTTTAGTCAAAATCCCTAGATAATAAACTAAAACACCTCTTCTTCTTCTCCCTAAAATACCGCCATTACCGCCCCATTACCCACCCTAATCCGCCTCCTCTCCACCTCACCACAACCAGACAAACCATCACATGACTTTGTCTTTGGTCCCCCCCCTCCACGATGGCAATCCGAGGACAAGAAAAAGATCCAACGACCAAGAATACAAGAAGTGGTCATCAAGTTTAATCCAAGGGTCGACAAGAGCACAAGGAACACTCTCACACAACTAGCACACTCGGCTAGGGTTTTTATTTTAGTAGTATAAATAGATGTCGAGTAGCATTTTTTTCTTTTGTCCCACTTTTCATGTTTTAGAAAAGTGTTAGACCTTTTAATTGTTGTTTTGTAGTGTAATGTTTAATTTAAGTTGAAATTTTATTTCCAGTTCGATGTGTAATGAATTTTTTTAGTTTTCGTGTTTAGTCAACATTAGTCAACAAATTCTTATTGCGTATTCTGGGTATTTATTTGGATTTGCTTATTGTTTTGTAAGATTCTGGATAATTAAATATTCATCTGTCTTTTAGAACTAAGCTTAGAATGTTGGTTTGCTTAACTTTAAAAGTTCTTAAAGTCTGCTTATAGATGTTTGGGTTAACCCAGTCAAACGGGTCATTGGGTGTTTTCACTGTTCCTTTGCAAGTTTCTTAAGTTTGATCTTTATTATCTTATAAGTTGTGAGTTGTTAGGATAAGTAGTTTTAGTGCCCTTAGGTTAATGGTTTTCATCTTAGGTTAGTGGTTAGTAGTCATTGGGCTTATTTTCCCTGTTCTAGTGCCCTTAGGTTTAAGTTAGCCTTGCTTGATTCATCTTAGGTTAGTGGTTTTCAGTAGGTATTTAGATTATTTGAAGCTTCTTGAGGTTTTTGTTAAGATAGTGCAACCTTAGATTCACAACTGCCTTTATAATTTTTGGGTAATATAAGTAGATTGTTCAGCTTTGTTTGTTTTTCTTTGTTTTGTTTTGCCTTGTTCATCTGATCAGTATAGCAAGAGCTGTTTTTTTATTTTATAAAAATTGATGTTTTGTATTGTCTTCTAGCTTATTTCAATCTGTTTTAGACTTTTAGCCATTAGCTTAATCATTTAGTAGTTTAATTTTAAGCTTTAACTTGCATGCTAGACCGTCACTTTTTGCATACTTGTAGTCTTTGATCTGTCCAAAAATAACTATCCATCTGCCCTAGCTTTTTTTTATTTTAAACCTTTGCAATCATTTTTATTTAACCATTGTTCTATTTTAAGCTCATTAAGCTGTTTAGCTTGTGAACAGCTTATTCCAATGAGCTGTTTTACTTTTATTATTTTTCCTAGTTTCTTTTTACCTTAAAGCATTTACTCAAAAATTTTCAGATTTTTCTTTTGACGTTTAGTATTTTTAATCATTTATTTTCTTTTAATTAGTTTTTAATTCATAATTAATTATTAAAAAGTTAAAAAAAAAATATTTTTCTTTTTCCAAAAATTTTCTTTTATCAGTTTTAATATAGGAAAATTATTTTCAAAATTTTAGGTTTTAAAATTTAGCTTTTCATTTTTATTTACGTTTTAAATTTCGTCGCGTAAAGTTTTTAAATTCAAATTTTCGTTTTTAGGATTAATGCTTAGTTTACTTGTTTTATTAGCTTAGTTTAAATAGTTTATCTTGTTTGTTATGTTGATATTAGTAGTGTAATCCAAAAATCTCTCACTCTCATATCTATTCACTACACGAATCACGTCCCGGGAACACAAATTCCATTCGATCTTCGTCGGGACAACGAACCTGGGCTTTGCATATTTCCGGTGCAATTCTCCCTTGATCTATAAAATTGTTTTACAAATCAATTTTTGGCGCCGCTGCCGGGGAAGGTTGAAGTGAGTGCGTGATTCCGTTTTTCGATTCGTGTTTTGAAGAATCTTCCTCGTGAAGTTTCGTAAATATCTTGTGAATATTTTTACCCAAAAATCCAAAAAAATTGAAAAACTTTGAAAAACCCAAAAATATTTTCTTCTCCAAATTATTTTTCCTTTTTCTTTTGTGATTTTCAATGTTTCAAAGTTTTAAAAAAACCCAAAAATAATCTTCGTCTCCTCTTATATGTTTAATTCTTATCTCTTTATCCTCTCATACCGTTTAATTCTTATCTTCTTATCCTCTTAACCGTTTAATTCTATCTCGTTATCCCTCTATCCGTTTAATTCTTCTTCTCTATGTCTTCATCTTACCATTATGGTTGTCAATGGTGTGGAGGTCCTCCAAATGGCGGGAATTGTCCCGGTTGTAGCATGGTGGAATCGGGAAACGGGTTTGTCTATGACCAAAATCCTTATTCCTACCATGAAACAACCGACTTTTTCAACCAGCCACCACACCATGAGATGGAAACATATTCTTGTGAATATTGTGGAGGTAGTCCTCACCCGGGTTTTGATTGTCAAACAGGGAACATGTTTGTCTATGAGCAAGTTCCATGTAATCAAAACTTCGGGTATGACCATTATCCATATGATTCACTGAATCAGTCACAACAAACTTATTGTTGTGAGTACTGTGGAGGTCCTCACTATAGCTCTGATTGTCAAACAAGGAACCCGCTTGTCTATGAGCATGTCCCTTGTGACAATTATGACTATTTTTATCATGACCAACCTCCACAGTACCAAATGATTCAACCACAACCTCAGCCAATTCCTCAAGAACTTCTCATTGATCTTCTAGATTTAATTAAAGATCTTAAGGATTTGACTAATAAACCTCCCCAAGAAGATCCTCATGAAAAATCTATTGCAGAATTACTAGCCAGAGAACGAGGAGCGCAAAGGCGTTCCATATTTCTCAAGGCTGCCCTTCTCGATGACGATGATGAGGACACTATTCAAATTGGGGAGTTTTACAAAAATTCATCAGCTGCAATACCTGTTCAGAAAAATCAGGAAAACAAGAGTATTGCAGAGTTGCTAGCAGAAGAGCAATTGGAACGTATAAAAGCTGTTTATGCTAGCAACAACGATGAGAAAGACAACGAGGAGGGTGCTATTCCTTTAAATGATACCATTTCTCCCTCCTCATCTCCTATCCCCGTTGAGGATAGTGACTTTTTCTCGGTTAACTCTTCGAGTGGCAATCCCACTCCACTTATCATTTCCGACTCTTCCCCTTCCCTCACGCCGGTTGAGGGAGGTGATTCTCTCTTGGAAGAGGTCGATGTTTTTTTTACCCTTGATGATTCAATTTCACCGGAAATTGATGATACCTATCTTGATCCGGGGGGAGATGCTCCGTTATCAGAAAAGGAGATATCTGATGAACCGTCACTTTCCCTTCCCCCGGAAGAAGTTAAAGAAGTTATTTTTGAAGAAAAGCCGTTAGATCCTTTAGAGCTCGAGCTCGAGGATGCTTTGCCCGAATATGAGAAATTTATGTTTGATACGGCCGAGGAGAGTAGTGGCAATCCCACTTCTCATCCTGATTTTTCTCTTCCGGCTTTTGAAGCCTTCTTCTTTGATATTGATCATTCAGAGGAGACGAGTAGTGGCAGTACCACTTCTCATGCTTATATCTCTCCTCCCGAATATGATTCATTTCGTTTTGATATGAATGATCTTTATCACGAGGAGTTCTCCAATGAACTTTCTAACTTTATATCTCCTCCGGAATACGATCATTTCTATTTTGATCTTGAGGAAGATATTAGTCTGGGGGGAGGTATGCCTTCTCATGAAGTTTTCATCCCAACCCTCCCGCCCAAGACTTATGACAAAACTTCTTTTGATGATGAAGAGCTTTGCATGATGATCATCCAAATCTTTATGCTCTTCATCACATATGCTATGACTTCTCCCATCCTTCACTCCTTCGGGAGTGAAGACACCATCTTTGACCCCGGCATCTCTCCTTCTTTTAAGCCGCGGGTATCTCGTCGGAGTGGAACTTTCGAATGCTTCAATGTTTCCTCAAACATATTGAATGAAAGTCCGATGGAGATTTTCTCTTCCACCTGCTCCCCCAAGAACAATTAAATTCGGGGCGAGTCTAAGCTATACGACTCGATCAAAAACAAGCGCTTCGTGGGAGGCACCCCATGCTTATCCATCTATCTTCTTTCTATTTTCTTAATAAACGTGAGGAGGGCTACCTCTTCCATTTGTTGTGTTTCGTGGTTTTCTGTGCTGTGTTCAGGTTTGCCCGATGATTGAAGACTCTCGTGCTCATGGTTCTGCCTTCTCTCCACTCGAGTCTCATCATTCGTTGCTCATCCGATATCCTTAATCTTATCATTTTACGTTTATCTTTGGCATAATTAATAAACGGCCTTAGATTTATGTAGGAGAACCCTTACCTTTAAGACATTGAGGACAATGTCTCGTTTTAGTCTGGGGGGGGTAATCTTTCGATTTGATTTTTGCCTTGCATTTTTGCCGTTTTCTCTCGCAACCCCGTTTTTCCTCAAAATTTGAAAAAATGAGAAAAAATGAGAAAAATTTAAAAATTTTTGCAAAAATATAATAAATTTTGACATTTTTGTTGACTTTCCGCTGGTGAGAGTAGGAATAAAATTCTGACTTGACCGGGCGTGTTGAGCCCTAGCTTGTCCCCTTAACCATTTATAATCTATAAGCTCGTGCTAGTCTTTTACACAAGGAGCTATAAAATGCGAATTCTTTTTAAGAGTTTGCAAGTTCCCGTATTCGACTTTATATATGCATGGCTTGATTATAAGGCTAAGCATTCGCGGATCTTATTATTTAAGATTTTAAATTTGCGAAGAACGAGAAATGATAGAGTTGTTTATAAGTTAGATTACTAAACGTGGAGTAGTTGGATCTCTTTAGAGCTCATCAAAGTTATTTGTGGCTTTTTGTTCCCATAAACTTGTTTCACAAACAAAAAAAAAAAAAAATAAAAAAAAAAAAAAAAAAAAAAAAAAAAAAATAGTAATCTAGGAATAATTAAAGGTATTTTGGTTTTGGCGATAATTAGTTTTTATTTCTTCCTTAGAGAATTCTTGCTTATAAGAGTTGGGTACACATCAAGGTACTGCCAGTGTTACGGTGTAATAGACTATTCCATCTTGCCGGCTCGCAACCGATGTTGGGATTGTTATAAAAGCCGTAGGACTTGGGGTTTGGCAAATAATTAATGAATATGATAATGTATAATAATAATCCAAAGCCATAAAAAGTTTTCTACATCTTGCCGGTTCGCAGCCGATGTTGTAGACTTCTAATAAAGGCAGAGGAAAAATTCCAAGGTCATAATAGACTATCACATCTTGCCGGTTCGCAGCCGATGTTGTGATTGTTATAAAGGGCCAAGGACTAAATACATTAATGTGCTTAATAATGTTTAAAAATGCCAAACTTCGACTCCGGGGGTGTCCTAATAAAGGCTTCCGTCTCTGGACTCGTAGATGAGTTGTTTCGGTCGCAAATAAAAGGGATATCCTCAAAATCGTGTTAAATCAGAGACCTTGATGTGGACCTCATTTTTGTATGCAACGGTTTTCGAGGGAAGGTTTGGAAACTACTTAGCGTCTAAACTAAGGTATTTTTATCGGCTTAAAAATTATCGAAACGAGAATTTGAAGAAATTCATTTCTCACCAAAAATAAAATAAATAGAGGAAAATAGGAATTTGGGAACGAAGAGTCCACAATTAGCTTTCTGAGTAGTGTTGGCAGTCTAACTTGTAAATAACAATGATTTCGTTTTTAAGCTTAGTTTGGGGACTCGTGAAAAATCAGGGACGACGAATTTTATCCGTATGGTCACTTCTTTATGAGTCGTGTTTCCTACTCGAAGACCCTAAAAGTTATCGTGAGATAATGATTGTCAACAAAGCCGTCACATGAAAATGAGAAAAATACAAAAATAGAATAAAAGGAAAATCGGGGAGTTTTTATGACATTGCGTGAGGACACGTCAACATCTTAGTCTGGGGGGATTTTGGTATGTGCTTAAACACATACTTTTATTTGACCAAAACCGGACCCAAAACGACCAAAAACTAACCATAAATGCCAAAGATATTGTGTTTTTGTGTTTGTTTCGATGCAGGTACGGATATCATGAAAAAGGGACAAAATCAAGCAAAATCCGAGAAAATGAGCACGAGACGTGGAAAAGAGATTTATAGAGCCGAAGCCGGGGAAAAATTCGTCAAAGATAATATTTTTGAAGAATGACCCTTGGATTATTTTTACTTGGCAAAAATTACCCTTGGATTAACTTTGAAGAATGACTGCTTTGGTCCTTGAAGATTACTGAAGTTACAAAATTAGTCCTTGTGTTATAATCTTAATTCACTAAACCTTCACCACAACCGGATCCCATCAAAAAGAAAATAACCCCCACTTATACCCCCAATCCAACCCAACTACACATTAAACCCTTTACCCAATCCCATTTATCCTAACTAGCCCATCAAACCAAAATATAACACCCACAGCCCACAACTAAACACCCCAACATTATAAACCTATCGACCCAACACTACTTAACACCCCAACCCATCTCACACAAACCCAACCGGCCCATCCTAAAACAAACCGACCCATCCTACTCTAATATACTAAACACCGGATAAGATAAGTGGTCAAATCCCCAAACCATTTTTAGTCAAAATCCCTAGATAATAAACTAAAACACCTCTTCTTCTTCTCCCTAAAATACCGCCATTACCGCCCCATTACCCACCCTAATCCGCCTCCTCTCCACCTCACCACAACCAGACAAACCATCACATGACTTTGTCTTTGGTCCCCCCCCTCCACGATGGCAATCCGAGGACAAGAAAAAGATCCAACGACCAAGAATACAAGAAGTGGTCATCAAGTTTAATCCAAGGGTCGACAAGAGCACAAGGAACACTCTCACACAACTAGCACACTCGGCTAGGGTTTTTATTTTAGTAGTATAAATAGATGTCGAGTAGCATTTTTTTCTTTTGTCCCACTTTTCATGTTTTAGAAAAGTGTTAGACCTTTTAATTGTTGTTTTGTAGTGTAATGTTTAATTTAAGTTGAAATTTTATTTCCAGTTCGATGTGTAATGAATTTTTTTAGTTTTCGTGTTTAGTCAACATTAGTCAACAAATTCTTATTGCGTATTCTGGGTATTTATTTGGATTTGCTTATTGTTTTGTAAGATTCTGGATAATTAAATATTCATCTGTCTTTTAGAACTAAGCTTAGAATGTTGGTTTGCTTAACTTTAAAAGTTCTTAAAGTCTGCTTATAGATGTTTGGGTTAACCCAGTCAAACGGGTCATTGGGTGTTTTCACTGTTCCTTTGCAAGTTTCTTAAGTTTGATCTTTATTATCTTATAAGTTGTGAGTTGTTAGGATAAGTAGTTTTAGTGCCCTTAGGTTAATGGTTTTCATCTTAGGTTAGTGGTTAGTAGTCATTGGGCTTATTTTCCCTGTTCTAGTGCCCTTAGGTTTAAGTTAGCCTTGCTTGATTCATCTTAGGTTAGTGGTTTTCAGTAGGTATTTAGATTATTTGAAGCTTCTTGAGGTTTTTGTTAAGATAGTGCAACCTTAGATTCACAACTGCCTTTATAATTTTTGGGTAATATAAGTAGATTGTTCAGCTTTGTTTGTTTTTCTTTGTTTTGTTTTGCCTTGTTCATCTGATCAGTATAGCAAGAGCTGTTTTTTTATTTTATAAAAATTGATGTTTTGTATTGTCTTCTAGCTTATTTCAATCTGTTTTAGACTTTTAGCCATTAGCTTAATCATTTAGTAGTTTAATTTTAAGCTTTAACTTGCATGCTAGACCGTCACTTTTTGCATACTTGTAGTCTTTGATCTGTCCAAAAATAACTATCCATCTGCCCTAGCTTTTTTTTATTTTAAACCTTTGCAATCATTTTTATTTAACCATTGTTCTATTTTAAGCTCATTAAGCTGTTTAGCTTGTGAACAGCTTATTCCAATGAGCTGTTTTACTTTTATTATTTTTCCTAGTTTCTTTTTACCTTAAAGCATTTACTCAAAAATTTTCAGATTTTTCTTTTGACGTTTAGTATTTTTAATCATTTATTTTCTTTTAATTAGTTTTTAATTCATAATTAATTATTAAAAAGTTAAAAAAAAAAATATTTTTCTTTTTCCAAAAATTTTCTTTTATCAGTTTTAATATAGGAAAATTATTTTCAAAATTTTAGGTTTTAAAATTTAGCTTTTCATTTTTATTTACGTTTTAAATTTCGTCGCGTAAAGTTTTTAAATTCAAATTTTCGTTTTTAGGATTAATGCTTAGTTTACTTGTTTTATTAGCTTAGTTTAAATAGTTTATCTTGTTTGTTATGTTGATATTAGTAGTGTAATCCAAAAATCTCTCACTCTCATATCTATTCACTACACGAATCACGTCCCGGGAACACAAATTCCATTCGATCTTCGTCGGGACAACGAACCTGGGCTTTGCATATTTCCGGTGCAATTCTCCCTTGATCTATAAGTTGTTTTTAACAAATCAGGACCGCCTCCCTATTTAAGGGGGCCGGCCACGCTCCAGTAGCTCCCAGCTGTCCAGTTTTTCTGCCTATAAATACCAGCCTTTCCCTGGATTTTTACTCACCCTTTTGTACTAAAACTTTCTGTTGTAGATCTCATTTCATATCTTCAAAAAAAACCTTTGATCATGTAATCTTAAGCCTTGGTTTCCAAGTGATTCAAGCTTCCACCATCCAAGTGCAAAAGAAGAATACTTCTATCAATCAAGACTAGAAGTATTACAACTTAGTAGCATCGTGTTACTCAAGTTGTTTGTTTTGTATACTTTGTAAATCATTCATTCATTTGTGTAAAGTGTGTATATAAGTTGTAAACATAAGTGATTAGGCTAGAGTAGTGTGTAAGTAGTGAAGAAGGTGAATAAGTAGTTGTGTTGTAAAGAAGTAGAGCAAAAGCCTTGTAAAGTTGTGAAGTAGAGAAGTCTTGAAGCCGTTGTGAAGCCATAGCCTAGAAGTTGTGAAGCCGTAGGGTAGAGGTCTTAAAGCCCTAGCATAGAGGTTGTGTAGCGGTCATGTTGAAGCCGTGAAGTCCTAGTGTTGAAGTCGTGAAGCCGTGACATAGAGGTTGTGTAGCAGCCGTGTTGAAGTCGTGAAGTCTTAGTTGTGAAGACATAGTGTTGAAGTCATGAAGCCGTAGCATAGAGGTTGTGTAGCGGTCGTGTTAAAGTCGTGAAGTTCTAGTCGTGAAGTCCTAGTGTTGAAGTCGTGAAGAAGTCGTGAAGCCGTTGTGAAGTAGTCGTGAATAAGTTGTGAAGAAGTTGTGTTGTGAAGTTGTGAGATTGGTTCTAGCTACGATTAGAACTCGACATTTAGCTTTGTGTCGTTAAACCCGTGTAAGCCAAAGTTGTGTACGGTTTTCTCCGCCATAAGGGAGCTTATTGAAGTTGTGAAGAAAACTCTCGAGCTTGGTGCTCGGGGAGTGGAGTAGGGCAAGGAAGGTGTCCTTGTAGCCGAACCACTATAAATCTCTCGTGTCTCGGTTAGATCTTTCCATCCCTTATTTATTTCTTTACTTACATCATCATTACTTTCATACACATAGGCTTATATAATTGTTAGTATTACTTAGAGGCCGACTTCACATAAAGATCAAATTTGAAACTCCATTCAAGAAACCAAAACTTTTATAATCAATTTAAAAGAATACATATATAACTAATAATAAGGATCAAGTTTTATTTTTCATACAAACTTGAATCTAAGTGTTTTAAAAATAAACAAAGGTTTTCATAATAAAATTAAAAAGACGTAAAACTATTCAACCTCCCCTTCTAGTTTTCCACAATTGGTATCAGAGCAGGTTAATCAAGATTTTTAAAATATACTGTATTTTAAAACTTGAATCGATCTATGGAATCCGAAAGATATTTAGAAGGGGAATCTATTTAAAAACCACCGCTTTTTGAAAACTATACTTTTCTTGAATGGAAAAATAAATTTGAAACTTATGTGAAATCGATTGATCTAGATCTTTGGCATGTCATTTCGATTGGTGATTTTGAAAATCAAACAAAAACGGATTTTGAAAGTCAAATTGATTATTTGAAAACAAAGAATGAAATAAATAATAAAGCTAAAATAATTATTTATAAAACCTTGCCGAAAGTTGAATATGAAAGAATATTCTTCTGTAAAACGGCAAATGATATTTGGAAAAATTTCTTAAACTTTCATCAAGAAAAATGTCAAGCCAAAGATGAGGATTTTGATCTTGTACATGAATTAGTTATCTTAGAAAATTTAATAGATAAACATTTAGATAAAATAGATACATGTGCTACTAGTTCAAATGTTGTTAATGAAGGTGTTAACGACGAAGACTACATGAATCAACTCCAAAGTGAACTCAATCCAAAATCATGGAGTGACACAGACGAAGGAGAAGATCATCATCTGAGACATTACGAAGAAAAGCTAGGACGTGAGGTAAGTTCTCTTTTTAAATTTCATAAGTAATTACTTCATGCATATAATCTTATTAATGCCTTAGGATACGCTTAGTCTGATAGGTTGCTTTGCCTTTACACTTTAGTTATATTCGTTCTGTGGCTTAATGAACTAGAAACCCTTTAGTTAGCCCCCCTAAGTATTAGTAAACCAAGCAATCTTCATATTTGGTACTCTTCGATAGGTAAATTTAGGAACTTAATTTCTTCTAAAAAGAGAATGACTACTGGAGAATCTATTGACTAGAAACTCAATTTGACCTAACGGTTGAATTGCTTCTATGTGAGAAGTTGGGTGTGTGTAACCTGTAAAAACGGTCGTGTTTAGCCTGAATTGAGCACCACTAGTAATAGTCTCATACTCATTTTCCAACTTGAATACATTATTCTTCCTAAATATACCTAACGATAGTTTACTGTTATGAACTTTGCTTTTCACTAGAGCTTTTTATTCCTAGATTTATGTCATCTTGCATATATAAAATTTCTAGATGTTTACTTGCTCCTATGTGATTTGACTGCATGCCTTCGTAATTATTTGTTTAGTTGTTGAATGCATTGTCATTATAATAGCTTTTGTTTTTCTCTAACTACTCTGACATGATGTATTTTTGTATTTAGTCATAATACATGCTTAAATGCAATAGGATATGTAGAAAGAGGTAGCATGTGACAATAGACTTAACCAATACCCTTGAGCATGAGATCTTTTATAAACCACTATTTTTAAACCTATAATTAATGGGACTTATTTTTAAATTTGCAAAGACTTCACATTTTGGAAAAATGATTTTTCAAAAGATTATGACACATTTCTATTTTACATGTTTCACCATCCTACCTTTCTTCCAAACTTGTGTCCATAATTACGTGTTTATCAAAACCAAAGATTGGAAAAATATGTTTTCTTTCCTCATAAAAACATTTTGAAATAAAACCAAAACTATTTCATTAAAATATTTTTCACATCCACATAAAAACCCACTTTCAAACATTGTTGAATAATGCCAAAAACATTTCTTTAAATCATGCATGGTGATCCCATATCTGTCATCTATATTTATGTATGTGATATTTATAAGTGAACTAAATTTAAAAAATAACCATAATTTATTCACTAAGACCTCACTTGGTACAAGTCTAGAAGTCCATGCTATCACAACTCTACATTCCCATGCACATAGATATTCATTAGGATTATTTAACTAGCTTATTAATCTTCCTAAATATGATACTATGAATTACTTGGTGCTATGTAGTGTTTTCTTGTCTAACATATATATGTTACATGCTAAATGAGTTGTTTGCATGCTAGATAATAATTTCTAATGAATATGCTTAGCATACATAAGTTATTAAATCCTAAATTGCCTCAAAAGAAGTTGGACTTGCTTGAAACTAAACCCAAAAACACAACCCTTTCAACAATTTTCTGCCAAAAACCCATTTCCAGTAACCTGGAAATCAGCAGATGGGCGGCCCCCTTAATTCATTAGGCGGCCCCCTTAATATTTAAGGGGACCGGCCATCTGATGGTCGAAAGTGCTGCTCCCTTTTTCTATTTTTTTGCCCATTTTATCCTATACTTCCCAAAATTCACAAACACATTTTGTCACAAACCACCCACCAAAATTTACCTTCCACAATCACATCATCACTACACCATAAATACCCAACTCCATCATAAATGCTCATCCATATCATCCATCCAAACATGTCATCATCTAACCACCCAAGATCCAAGCCTTCAAGAGTTGCTAAAATCTCAGTGAGGCCCATTTAGAGGAGGAAGCTTGACATTTGCCATAACTCAACAAATGATGTTGTTCAAACTCAACCAACACCTAAACCTCATCCTAATGAACCCTTTCACACACATAACCAATCATCCATATGTCCACCTTCATTCACTCATAATTACCCAAGTTCACAAATGTCTCCACCACCAAGAGTGTCATCACCACTTCCACCAAATAACAACCACTCTCCATTATCATCACCTTCCACTCAACACTTGAAGTTCATTGAAGAACTCAAGGAAGCCCATGAGCTTAATGCTCTCCTTGCTTTGCACCTTGCTCAAAGCAACTTAAACCCATCACCATCCATCTCACCATCATCACCACATCACTTGAGTCAAATTGAGAAACTTGTCAACAATTGTCCTTGTTGCATCTTTCTCCAAAATCAAACCATCGCCTTAAATGAGCGTCTCACTTGGATTGAGTATCTTCTTACTAGATCTAATCCAACTCCACTACTTGAACAACATCAAAACCCTCATTCAACATGGTCAAGTCCAAGCTCTCCACCTCCAATTCCTCCATCAACACTCTCTCCAACATCCATACACCCAAACTTACAACCCCATTAATCCAACATTTTTACCCCCTCTTTACCATCATCCATCCAAAATAATTCAAGTTTTTCATGTCTCAAGCAAGTCAAATGGATCTCTTAGGCAATTTAAAATTTTCTACTTATTGTATGCTATAAGCAAAATTTGTGTTGTATCAATAATTATGTTTTTAACACAATTATTTTCAACTAATGAATGCTTTATTTCTTGTCTTTAATATATGATTGTTATGCTTATTGCTTGTATACTTGATATCATGATATATATATATATATATATATATATATATATATATATATATATATATATATATATACATGCTTGATGATTAATAACATGCTTATTCCATAATATGTTTTAAATGTATGCATGCGTATTTAACATGTTTATGCCACTATTTAATCATTCTTGCTGTACATGATTCAAATGGAGCTTGCTGCAAAAACACCCTAAAAATGACCCTTTTCTGGAAATTTTTTAAATTTGGTCGCCTGGGAAAACACCAGATGGGCGGCCCCCTTAATTCCCTAGGCGGTCCCCTTAATTTTAAGGGGGCCGGCCTACAATTAAGGGGACCGGCCATCTGGGCAGTAAAATTTACTGTTTTCTTTTGCATCTTGCGACCCCTTTTATCTAGCCCCAGCTACCATTTCTCTTAAAGGACGAACTGGTATTGGAATTTTACCACAAAACCTCCAAACCTTACCTAAATCAACCATCACCTCCATCAAACACCCATTTTCATTCACCATGCTATCACCAAAATCATCTCTAAGACACCAAAACTCCATCACCACCACCTCAATGTTCATCCCCAAGTGCACCAAATGCACCATCAAAAACACCCTCTACTCATGGCACATCATCTTCGTCCATACCTTCCACTTCATCCATCAATAACTACATCAACTCACACCTATCATCACCACCATCAAGAGCATCAACTCCACCTCCTACTCAAGAACCTCCATTTACCCAACTTGTCATTTCCATATCACCAATAACACCTCTTGATTCTCATTTCTCATCATCACCAATACCACCACCATGGTTTCCCATCCCTTGGGCTTTACTTGAAGCCCATGGAGACAATTGCCTTTGTTGCATCCACAACCGAACCATCATCTTTGGTCTTAGAGATGAGATACACTACATGTTTTCATCCTTTGAACACATGCTTAACAACCAACCTCCACCACAACCTCTACCATTTTCACCCACTACACCACCACCACCTTCATTCTCACCAAATTAAGCATATGCAATGCTTAATCAAAAATAATTTTTCAAACCATTTTGTGTGCAAGCCCCATGGAAGATCATGTACTCCTAGAATGATTATGTAGATTGCATTACTTACTAGCTAATGTAGGATTGAATATAATCTTGTATGGTTCTATATTGATACACAACATTTTTAATGAATGTCTTTATATGCATGCTTATTTTTGCTATATATATGCTTGTGCTTCTAATATTTTTCTTGCAAGTATTCCATATATCTATTCCTTGGTGCCCTCAAACGAGGGGGAGCACACATCAAGGGGGAGTTCTTGTTCCGACAAATTTTGTCTCTAAAACTTGTCGGCTCAACCTTTTTGATGCTACAAAAAGGGGGAGAAGTGAATATAAACTCACTAAATACTTGTCCAAAAATAACTTTTTGGATTTAATGAGTTTTAGTTTTGTAATCATCAAAAAGGGGGAGATTGTTGACATAAATAATGCCTAAAAACATTATCAATATTTATTCATATCTCTATGTTTTGATGATCACAGAATGTAAACTCATTAAAACATAAACTTATAAAATAAACAAGTACTTAGTTGTAAATATTCACTTCTACAACTAAAATCACTTAAGGTATGAATGAACTAATGCTTAATGCATTATATGATCAAAGAAACATTTTCTTAATAACTAGATTTTTTATAAAATGTCAAAAACATTTTATATCTTTTAGAAAAACATTTTTGGTAATAAATAAAAAGGTTTAATTCATTATAAATTTATGAATTCAAATTTTTAACCAAAATTAGTAAAAATGTTCCAGAAAAACCTTCCCAACAAAAAGACAAAACTGGGCAACGGCTAGGGAGGAGCGGCCCCCTTAATTATACTAGGCGGCCCCCTTAAAATTAAGGGGACCGCCCCCCTATTTAAGGGGGCCGGCCACGCTCCAGTAGCTCCCAGCTGTCCAGTTTTTCTGCCTATAAATACCAGCTTTCCCCTGGATTTTTACTCACCCTTTTGCACTAAAACTTTCTGTTGTAGATCTCATTTCATATCTTCAAAAAAAAAAAACCTTTGATCATGTAATCTTAAGCATTGGTTTCCAAGTGATCCAAGCTTCCACCATCCAAGTGCAAAAGAAGAATACTTCTATCAATCAAGACTAGAAGTATTACAACTTAGTAGCATCTTGTTACTCAAGTTGTTTGTTTTGTATACTTTGTAAATCATTCATTCATTTGTGTAAAGTGTGTATATAAGTTGTAAACATAAGTGATTAAGCTAGAGTAGTGTGTAAGTAGTGAAGAAGGTGAATAAGTAGTTGTGTTATAAAGAAGTAGAGCAGAAGCCTTGTAAAGTTGTGAAGTAGAGAAGTCTTGAAGCCGTTGTGAAGCCATAGCCTAGAAGTTGTGAAGCCGTAGGGTAGAGGTCTTGAAGCCCTAGCATAGAGGTTGTGTAGCGGTCATGTTGAAGCCGTGAAGTCCTAGTCGTGAAGTCCTAGTGTTGAAGTCGTGAAGCCGTGGCATAGAGGTTGTGTAGCAGTCGTGTTGAAGTCGTGAAGTCTTAGTCGTGAAGACATAGTGTTGAAGTCATGAAGCCGTAGCATAGAGGTTGTGTAGCGGTCGTGTTGAATTCGTGAAGTTCTAGTCGTGAAGTCCTAGTGTTGAAGTCGTGAAGAAGTCGTGAAGCAGTCGTGAAGCCGTTGTGAAGTAGTCGTGAATAAGTTGTGAAGAAGTTGTGTTGTGAAGTTGTGAGATTGGTTCTAGCTACGATTAGAACTCGACATTTAGCTTTGTGCCGTTAAACCCGTGTAAGCCAAAGTTGTGTACGGTTTTCTCCGCCATAAGGGAGCTTATTGAAGTTGTGAAGAAAACTCTCGAGCTTGGTGCTCGGGGAGTGGAGTAGGGCAAGGAAGGTGTCCTTGTAGCCGAACCACTATAAATCTCTCGTGTCTCGATTAGATCTTTCCATCCCTTATTTATTTCTTTACTTACATCGTCATTACTTTCATACACATAGGCTTATATAATTGTTAGTATTACTTAGAGATCGAATTCACATAAAGATCAAATTTGAAACTCCATTCAAGAAACCAAAACTTTTATAATCAATTTAAAAGAATACATATATAACTAATAATAAGGATCAAGTTTTATTTTTCATACAAACTTGAATCTAAGTGTTTTAAAAATAAACAAAGGTTTTCATAATAAAATTAAAAAGACGTAAAACTATTCAACCCCCCCTTCTAGTTTTCCACAGAGCATTTTTGAGCTTATTCGGCAATTTTGAAAGTTATCTCGCACACTGTAGCAATACAATAACCTTCCAAATCACTTAATTTTATCAAGAAAAGTAAAATAATCAATTGGTGGCAA
This sequence comes from Artemisia tridentata subsp. tridentata, assembly GCA_021014915.2. Classification (NCBI taxonomy): domain Eukaryota; kingdom Viridiplantae; phylum Streptophyta; class Magnoliopsida; order Asterales; family Asteraceae; genus Artemisia; species Artemisia tridentata. The sequence continues at coordinate 162,397,395 of CP139508.1, forward strand.
TTTATTTACAAAACCGATAAGTCATTTCACTTTTTTGAAAAACGCGACGCTACACGCGTATAGACTCCACAGAAGAAATGACTTAAATTTTATAGTTAATTTTCGGAGTCAATGACCTTGTTTTTAATCCATTTTTATAAAAACGTTGCCAGAAATGTATTTCCCGCATTTTTACCAAACCGAGGGATCACGTTTAAAATTTAGCTCAACGGTACACGGGGTAATAATAAAAGAAAACTTACTCTTTTAATAAATAATCCCAACCCCACTATCTCTTCTTTATCTTCCACCCTTTTTGCTTTATTCCTTCTTTCTCTGTACCTCCCTTGACATCACCAACACTCCGATCTATCACCATCATCTTTATTTTTGTCCATCATCTATTTTCCAAAGCAAGAGCGCGGGATCGCCTAAAGTTTTGAAATGGAAAGGGACATGAGCTGTAATCATTCGTTCACAAGTGTTGACCTCAAAAGCAGGTCTTTAAACTACCTCCTTGATGCCTTTTTAATCCTGTTTGAAGACCAAGGGGGAGGCATCACAAGCCCCCAACTCGAAACTCATCACAGTCTTCATCTCATTTTCCTTCTTCCCTCTTCACCGACGCCACCCACATCATCTTCCGCCTCCTACGCCGGCCACCACCTGCACCAAGAAATCAAAAAGTTTAAGGGTATGTTGATTTATTTGTTGCTACGGGTTGAAGTAAAAAGGGTTCTGTTAGGATCTCTGAGAAATAAGAATTTCTCATTGCTGCCGATAGTGAAGCTGGTTCCTGCCGATAGTTATTCATTGCTGCTGCGGTTGGTTCCTGCCAATAGTTTAAGTTTATTTCTGCCGATAGTATTTATTGCTGCGGATATTATTGTTTGTTATCCGTATGTTTAGTAAGGTTGTTAGATTTATTTTTAGAAGAGATCATGTTTATCTCTTCACACGTTTTCTTGTATGACGGGTTAGGGTTAGGGTTTCTTATCATTATAAAAGAAACATCCCGTCCATGAGTTCAATGTACCTTTGACGATTACAATATTCAATAACATAATTCTTAGTTCATAGTCTGATCCATAGAGGATCATTGTCTTTTCTTCTTTAATATTCTTGTTGTTTAGTTTCCGCATAAACACAAGTCTTACACCTAGAGGTTCTCGTTTAACCAAGCTCAATCAAAGCTCGAAGTACTCGATCCTACAAGTGGTATCAGAGACTGGTGAGGATCTCTGATAAAGAAGGAAACATTGTTGAATCATCTCTCTTGAACCGTTTCATAATGTCTCTATCAGGAGATAGATTTGAAATGTGCGCAAGGAAGATTAGGAGTCTGTTCCATAATAAGTCTATGGAAAAGCTGACTGAAAATGATGAATCCTATGAGGTAAAGGAAAATTTGAAAGAATATGCTCTAATGGGATTCCCGTCTCAGGTACAAAGATGTAATCCTGCTTGTCAAGAATTATACTCAACTCTTAATAAAGAATATGATGACATGAAATCTAAGTATAATGAATAGTTTATTAAGGTTCAAGCTTATGATAATGCGGTTAAAACCTTAGAAAAACAAAAGGTTTGGTTCCAAAAGAATCAGTTAGCTTATGAGGAAAAGATTAAGGTTTTACAGAGAGATTTAAGAAATACTGCTAATGAACTTAAATATTCTGAATCTCAAAATACTAAGGTCATGTTAGAAAATCAGGATTTGCAGACTAAGCTAGATAATTCCTTGGCTAGGTTTGATAAATGGAAAGATTCATCTAAAAACCTATACAGGTTAGTTGATAGTTCAATGTCTGTAAAAACTAAACGTGGCTTAGGGTTCGGTGACTACATAGGGCAAGATCAAGTCTATGACCCTAATGAGTATAGTGTGTTTGACCCTGAACCTGTTGACTATAAAATTCCTATAAAGTTTGTAAAAGAAGGAGGAATGAATGCAGTTCCTCCACCTATAAGAGGAGTTTTTATGCCTACCCCTGTCCACTCTCTCTCTGACATTGAATCAGATGAGTCACAAATGGTTTATGGTAAAAAGTCCAGAGACTTACCTGAACCTAATGATTGTGTCTCTTGTTCCACAAGTGACAAGTCCTCAGAAGCAGAGTCTAAAGACTTTGTTTCATGTGATTCAAGTGAAGAGTCATCCACACCCAAATATCATGAGTCCTCAAGTGCAACTAATGATAAATCTGCTTCTAAATCAGCCTTCTTAGACAACAGCTCAAGTAATTCTGTTAAAAACAAATGTGTCTCTAGTTCCACTAGTGATAATGGTGTCTATGTTAAGAAAAGTTATAGTAAGAACAAGGCTGTTAGGAAGAAGTCATGTTTTGTGTGTGGTAGTCAATATCATCTCATTAAAGATTGTGATTATCATGAGAAAAGAATGAATTTGAATGGTGGGCAACCTCAAACCAGACCATTGTGGAAAAATGTTAAACAAATACCACCATATGTTTCACAAGCAGCAGGAATGAACTTTTACAGGGCTCCCTTTCCTGCGGATAGACCTGTTCCTGCAGGTACATCTGTTTCTGCTGATATTCAGGAAACCATTCCTGCTGGTACCTCTTCATACTTTCAGAGGGATTTCAGCCTGCCTATTATAATCCAATCATTGGAGGGGGAATGGCTTACTCTCCATGGTATCCTTGGTAATTGTCCTGTTTGTTGGATTATGTTGTTGTATACTTCTTTGCTGATTTTGAGGGGAGGCATCAGCCTAAGGGGAGGCTAATGCTTGTATTTTTGTCTTATGTCTCATTCTTTTATGTTTTATGCTTTACTAACTTTGTGTTGCAGGATTTAGTGTGTTTTGTTCTACTAACTTTGTTTTGCAGATATCTGTTTCTCATTGCTTGAAATAATACACAAAATAAAATTTTCCATTCATTCTCTTAAGGTGGTTACATCCAAAACCAAAAGTCTAAAGCTTCATAAAAACAAACCATTCATCAGACTACAGACACAAGCTACCTATTCTATCTTACCTTTTCCCTTGCCCTTACAATCAGGCATGAACCTCCTACCCCTCTGACGTCTAATTTCGTCATACACGTGAGGGGCTGGAAGTGCCAACACCACTGGGAGTGGCTGTCTTGGTTCAGGGGCTAGATGATCTCTCATTGGAGTTGAAGTGCTTGGGTTAGTTTGCCTCTGTTGTGTTCTGGGGCGTAATCTTGCAGTTGGTTGGCTTGTCTGTGGAGTTGACTGACTTGGCTGTGGAGCTGGCTGGCTTGTCTGAGGAGTTAGTCTGGTGGAATGACTTCTTTGTATTGGATCTTGGCTTTCACGTTGTTGATTGTGTCTGAGGATTCGACTACGAGAGTTATGGTTTTTCCGGTTAGGTTTTTCACGAGAATCCACATCTCCTTTTGGCACTGGTACTTTGTAGAAGGTAGCAGTTGTCCTTTCCATCTCTTCAGTAAGCAGAGCCACAGTCCTCTTCATCTCTTCTCTAAGCTCATCCGTAATGGGAAAATTGGGAGGATATGTCTCCCATTCACCCTGATAATATGTTAAGGACTTCAGCTCTGATGATCCTTCATCATCAGAGCGAGAGTATTCAAATGATGAAGGTGTAGATGGAAGAGGATCAGATGAATCCTCCTCAACCTTGGCTTTACCTTTGTTTTGAGAAGTTGATGCAGTTTTGGGAAAGTAATTTTTCCACCCTGAGTCACTGGAGGAGGAAGAATCTGATGAGATTTCGATGATTGGAATTTTAGATGAACTCATGATTTTCTTTGGTTTGATGAAGTTAATGTGATAATGAAGGTATTTGATTTGAGAAAAAGGGCTTTTATAATGAGAAGGTGATTAATGCAAATTTATTGTTGGTTGGTGTTGTGATTTAATTCGGGAGGGTTATTCCTAATGACTGGTTTTGGAAGGTTGACTTTGGTCAAACCACTTTATTGCTGCCGATTGACCAAGTATTGCTACCTTTTGACTAATGGTTCCTACCGACTATGTTATATTTGGGGAAGTTTGTTTAGTCAATTGGTCAATGTTATGTGCGCGGAATTGCAGCGATTTAAATTGATATATTTGGAAACCCAACCTAAAAATTGCACTTCTCTCATCTCAATTTCTCAAAATCCTATCAAACCCTAATTTTCTCATTTCGAACCCTTGATCATTCATCCAACACAATGACAACACTTCGCTACAAGGATGATGATAACAAGGTTGCATACTTAGAGTCGTCTTCTAGAAGTGATGGTTATGATGAGGTGTTAGCATTTCTTCGTGGGTCATCCATTCGCTATGCACTCACTTATTGTCCAGTGACGGTGTATGATTTGTTGATTAAGCAGTTTTGGGAAACAGCTAAGGTTAGACACATTGTGGGAAGGGAGGATGACATCGTTGCCACCATTGATGAACATGAAGTCATCATTACAGAGGGATTGATTCGGGTACAGCTTTGATTTCCTGAGGAGAATGGGGAATATGATCTTTCCAGGCAAGAAATCAATGATGGTATGGCTGCTATAGGTTATCCTGTCACTAGTAGTTGTACATTCTTTAAAAATAAGTTGTCTCCTCAATGGAGATTTCTGGTTCATACTTTACTCCAGTGTATGAGTGTTAAGACAGGTGGTTGGGACCAATGTCCAAGTCCCATTGCGTCTGGTCTTGTTTGTCTATCTCAGGGTAGGATATTTAATTGGGCCAAATAGATTTTTGATGGGATGATTGAAAATATCTCTGGTGATAAAAACAGATTTTTAATGTACCCTAGATTTCTTCAAATTATCTTAGGTATTCAGACCATTAACCCATCCCCTAAGATAGTGAATCGGATGACTCCCAAAATGTTTGCTCTGATGAAAATGAATTTTACAGGCCAACATTTACCATTATTACCTGCCATGTTACAAAATGGTAATCCTGCTGACAACTCGGATCCTGCTGACAATGTTAGTGTCCCACCATCACCCAATGCAGCTGATGATAGTGCATCCAATGCTGCTGGTGAAGGGACTTCAGTTGCTGCTGATGCATCTGCATCTGTTGCTGCTGATGACCCATTACCACCATCACCTAGACCAGCCACACCTAGACCTGAGACTAATGTCCCTGATGAGCCCAGTGTCCAGACCACCTCAGTTGTTACACCTGTTGTCCAGCCAACACCTTCTGAGGACTTGCCTTCTTCTTCAAGGCTTTCAACTCCTAGTCCTTCTAGGCAGACTTTCAGTAAGGACACCCATGTAGGGGAGAATTTCATGTATCTCCACCTAGATCCAATGAAGCTCCTAACACCTCAGGTATTCCTGCTGGTGGAGCTGAGGATGCTGCTGATCTCACTTCTTTGTCCCAGTTACTTGACAGATCTATGCAGAAAATTGCAGCATTGGAGTCAGAGCTTACAGAGACTAAAAGGAGTTTTAGTGAGAAGGTGGAGAATTTGGAAAAGGAGCTCAGGGATTCTAAGGAAACTTTCAGTAGAACTATCCAAGAGCTCAATGATCGAATCAGCTCTTTGGAAGCTCAACATCCTCAGAAGAAAAGAAGGGTTGTACTTTCTGAGTCTGAGGAAGATCAGGATGATATGTCATTTGATGGGCTTAATGTGCTGGCTTCTGTTTCTCTTGATAGTGCACATACTGAAGTGCCTACCTCTTCTGAGCACACTATCACTACAAGGACCATTGCTGGAACAAGGACCATTGCTGCTGATGCATCTGGTGTTCCTGCTGAAGTTGGTAGTGTTTCTTCTGAGTCTAAGGTTCCTGGTAATACTGCTGGTAGTCCATCCATTGCTGCTGGTAGTGACACCATTCCTCCTGAAGCAACACAAAATGATGATGAGATAGCTAGACAGATCCAAGCACAGGAAATTGCTGATGCACAAGCTAGACTGGCTCAGGTTGCTCAAGATGAGGAGTTTGCAAGGAAAATGTCTGCTGATGAGAGGAACATAGCTGGGATTATGAATTCCACAAGCTCAGAAGATCTTACTTCAGAAGAGTTTAGTGAGCAAGTTGAATACTTGTTGAATTCTGACATGATTGTTAGAGCTCATGGGTTTATGATTCTTCAAGATTCAGTGTTGAGTATGGACGAAAAGTCAGATCAGCTCAAGGCATTTATTTTAAAGACTCTAAGAGCATCCACTTGGAATGACTTGATGCTTAGGATCAGTGAGAGGCAAAAGTCAGGATATAAGATGCCTACAAACAAAGATAATGTCAATTTTATGAAGGTCTATCTGAAGAATCAAGCTAACTACAAGCTCAGTGACTTCAAAGGTTGGACTGATGCTGCAATTCAAAAGCTGTTCCTTGATACCTATGCAAGGATAAATTCTTCAGTCCAGACAGATATTCAACAAAGCAAGAAAAGAGAGCCTTCATCTTTAGAGTCTGATGTTACAAAGAAACTGAAGTCTGGAGCTACATTGACTGGTGCATCTTCCTTTACTCATACTGAAGGTTCTCAGGATACCACTACAATTTCTCCAATTCCTTCTGTAGATGCATCTGGTGCACCAAAAGAAGTTTCTATTCCTGGTGGTATTCCTGCTGATAAGGTTGAATCATCTTCCTCAGTTCCTATTCAGCAATATAGTCTAAGGACAAGGCAGAAGAGTCACTCTTACCACCCTCCTTCTAGGGATATTTCTGAAGTGGATGATCAAGAATTGGTTAAGGTTGACTCAGATAGTGATTCAGAAGGTGATTCCATTCATTCTTGGGGTCCTATTGCTCACTGGGAGATTAGGTCTACTCCTGAAGGTGAAGTCAATGTTTGGTTTTCCCTTAATGGGACAGTCAAATTCTTTACCTTTCTGAGGGAGCTCTTGAATAAGGTAGAGAGGAAAGATTTGGAGAATCTCTATAAGATAGTGGATAATTACTATCAAACTCATACTCCTACTGGGATTGGCCTAATGCTTTGGGGAGATTTACAAGTTTTAATGAATTCATTGGAAGGTGAAAAGGCTAATTTGGTGTGGGGTAATCAATCATCCTGGAGAGTATTTTCTTGGAGGCTATATCCTTCTTCCAATGTTCATATAGTAGAGCTCATCTCTGGCAAGATCCTGTCTATGTTTGTGGATGTCACTTATCCTTTATCTGAGGGACTTATGAAGAGAATGCTCACACAGAAGGTCCGAGTTCCCAAGCATGCTATTGGAAATGATTTAACCACTGCTGAACAGTTGGTCAAATTCATCAAAGCTCAACTTGCACTTAAAGGTTCATCTACTTGATGAGGTTTCTTGTTGTTGTTGTATATCTTTCTATCTTTCTTTCTTTTGGTTTCTTTTCTTATTTTCTTTCTTTTCTTTTGGTTTGTTTCTGATTTCTTTTTCTTAGTTAAAAAAAAAAAATTTATATCTTGTGTGCTAAAAAGTTGGTTTTGAGCAACACCTTGCAGGTACAGTGTTGGTGTTTACACCTTCACCTTAAATGGTATTCAACTCACCATGTCTTGCAGACAAGAAAGAGTTGGCTCACCATGAGGGTACGGCTCTGGTGTGATAATCAAATCCGTTGATAGCTATAATAGCTTGCTCAAAGCTATAGGGTACTTCAACTCACCCATGGTTTATTCCTGAGAGTTGAAAATGGTTCTCAATTCACCATGGATGTAACCCTTTATGGGATCCAAAGAATTGGCTAGTCCACAAAAGTATGGTTTTTGGTAAAGACACTTGGTATCCATATTTGGTATTCAATTCACCAAGGTTTGCTGTAACCTAAGAATTGACTAGTCCTGAGCAAACGGCTACAGGTAAAGACACGTCAAATCCGTTTATAGTTGCTGATTTGCTAATAAATTAGATGGTTATCAATGTACCATGGTCTAACACACCTAAACATTGGCTACTCCAGTAGTGATGGCTATTGGTAAAGAGACATCAAATCCATTAATTTTCAATGATTCACCTCTCACAGGAGTTAACACACCTGGATGTGATGAGAATAGTATGAAACTTAAGTGATTTGATGTACATATTGTCATACGTAGCAGTCAAGCTCAAGTGAATGTCATGGTGACCAACTTACATGTTTTGAAGAAGATTTCCTATTGCTGCTGAACTATCGAAGTTTCTGCTGGATGTTATAGATGTTGGAATCTTGCAGGTTCTAGATGTTGCTGCTGGTTACTACTTATTGCTGCTGCTAATTCGCAATCCTCAAGCCTGAGAAGTTACAGCTCTATCACATTGGAATCTTGCAGGTTAACCTAGTCAACCTCAAGATTAGGGGAGGATTGTTAGGATCTCTGAGAAATAAGAATTTCTCATTGCTGCCGATAGTGAAGCTGGTTCCTGCCGATAGTTATTCATTGCTGCTGCGGTTGGTTCCTGCCGATAGTTTAAGTTTATTTCTGCCGATAGTATTTATTGCTGCGGATATTATTGTTTGTTATCCGTATGTTTAGTAAGGTTGTTAGATTTATTTTTAGAAGAGATCATGTTTATCTCTTCACACGTTTTCTTGTATGACGGGTTAGGGTTAGGGTTTCTTATCATTATAAAAGAAACATCCCGTCCATGAGTTCAATGTACCTTTGATGATTACAATATTCAATAACATAATTCTTAGTTCATAGTCTGATCCATAGAGGATCATTGTCTTTTCTTCTTTAATATTCTTGTTGTTTAGTTTCCGCATAAACACAAGTCTTACACCTAGAGGTTCTCGTTTAACCAAGCTCAATCAAAGCTCGAAGTACTCGATCCTACAGGGTCGATTAGGATTTTGTTTTACTTATGGGTTATAGTTCGTGTATTGCTACTCGTCTCGCCATCTCCCTATCTCTCGTCTCTCTTTCTCCACCCCGTTAGTTTTGGTATGGTAATCGTTTAATTCACTCATTTAAACCGATTGTAATATAGTTCTCGTGGTTAAAATTTGATTAAACTTGTTCTTGAAACTAATTTCGTGTGGCACGACAAAGATTAATAGGGTGTTTATTGTTTTGAACCGAGTCAACTCGGCCGAGTCAACTCAGTAGGGGTGTGTTGACTCGGATTCTAATCGTGTTAGCGTGAACTTGAGTGTTCTAATCTCTTATCTATATTTTTGGTTATCGTTAAAATGTTTTGGACTCGTTTAGGGTTGAGCCGAGACTACTTTGGTCTTGGATGCGTTATTTTGGTCTCGGGTTCAAACCCATGGAGTGTATATTTGATGCCTCATTTCCGGTGTATTGTTGTTTGAACCGAGTTGAAATTTCATTCCATTTGGGTGCGTTTTGAGTAAACTAAAAAAATAGGGTGCGTTTTACGTATGTTTTCTTTGGTCATCATAAGTGTGCCTAGTCGAGTTCATCTTTCCAGCTTGTTTCCAACCCGTGAGGTGTCCGTTTGATTTCAGCTTATTAGGGAGCGTTTGTTTTACTGCAAAAGCACCATTGTGGTAATTGTGTATGAGTATGTTGAACCTGTATTTGTTTTTCACTCAACATAGGTGCGTTTTTGGTTAACAGGCCACACGTTAGTTTGTCAAATCCATGGGCCTCAAGCCCATGGTGTCTTTTAAGGGTAAATGGGTTATTGAAAAAGGGGTATGAACCCAAGTACAAATAAAAGAGTTAGAATTGTCTAAATTTTAAAAGACTTGTAATAAGGTATATCGGATTTGATAAACTTGGACAATATAAATGTTTTATGCGGACACTTAAATACCAGATAAAATCAATGGACAATTTAACTATAACGGACTAATCGGACATTTTAGACTAGACAACTAATAGATATTCTAAAAAGGTAGGATTAATTATTGCCATCAATTATTCTCATTATAAACTTGTCGGGAAATATTACTTTGAGGAAACTGAGTTTTATTAAAGTCACGACAACTTGTGAAAACGTTATAAATGGGCGCGTCATGCCAAAATTTTATAAAACTCCCTAAACCTATACTTTGATATCGAAAAACCTTTTATCTTATAAAACCCGACAATAATCGGAACTTGTAGTTTTATTAACATGAAAAACATTTACTATTTAATATACTAATTTAGGTTTTCTTTAAAACTTAAATTACTTTTCCAAAACTATATTAATTATTTCCAAGCTATTTGGGGTTATTGGGTAAACATCGAAAACATATTAATTAACTTATTTGTTGACATTTTCCTTTGTCACTATTTCCTTTGTCTTCGTTGTCATTCCTTTCTCGACTCAAATTCCCGTCCGTACTTTTCTCGACTATGTCGATTTCCTATTCCTTTTTGGCGTGAGTATTCTTGAGTCCATGTTTTCTTACCACCACACAAAACATCAACACTAAACTTTTTTTTTTACAAACTTTAATACGAATAATCCACGAAAACTAAAATACATTGTCTTTTCAAAACTCCTTTCCTTTCGAGACGTATTATGAAATGTATATATATTAGGTTGTACCGATCCGTCATCGTTATCGTTGTGTTTTGCCCTTGATGCCAGTTGTGACCGTTGTGATGCTTTTGCATTGCTGCAAGCTAAGGTGAGTTCATGGCCCCTACCTTTACTTGTTTTATAAATGTTTGGGGGAGAATACATGCTCGTTTTTAAACTCAATGCTGGATTATACTTAATCTAATAACTTGTTTTTATCTGAAAACATAAATTATTTGCTTAGTGCACATTAGTTTACCTTGTTCTAAACAAACGTGTTTTAACATTATATGTGATTTATAGCCCCACTTTACCTATACTTGTTTTACAAAACTTGGGGTGAGAAACATACAAAACTATTTTATGGACCAACACTATTTTTATCAAACTATTGCGTAGTTAGCCTAAGCCCTAGAACTCACTACTATGCCCACCTTCATGCATCGTTAATTTCGGTTAGGGAGCGCGATTAATATAAATAGATCTATTGGGGTGACTCCCCCGTTCGGTTGGCCAGACGGGTCAATGCGGGCGTATATTAAGTCGGATTATGAGTGTATTGGGTTAAACACTCGCTATGGGCCCTATTATTATTATTATTATTATTATTATTATTATTATTATATTATTATTATTATTATTATTATTATTATTATTATTATTATTATTATTATTATTATTATTATTATTATTATTATTATTATTATTATTATTTATGTGCTAGGATTTAGCGCACTGAACTGTCGAGCTTCGGTTGCATGAACTTAGTGCTAGCGTAATAGTCTAATCTATTTTGGGTCACATACCCCACCCATGGTCAACATCTCAAATTTGTCCTTAAGGTAAACTGTATTATCATAACATTTTGAGCACACAATGCTCACAAAACTTTTATTATCATTTTGAGCAACACAATGCTTGCAAAACTTCCATTAAACTTTATTATCATTTTGAGCAACACAATGCTCACAAAACTTCATTAAACTTTATCACCATGAAATTGTGAACAACACAATGATCACAAAACTTTTATTAAATTCACATCATCTTTACTGTTTTATCATAAATCTATGAACTCACCAACCTCGTGTTTACCCTTTTAGCATGTATTTTCAGGTTTAAGGCGATAATCTAGTGGCGAAGGCTTTTGGCATGGCATGGCATGGTCATAGAAGACTCTAATATATTTGAGACCACTTGAAATCTTTTATGGGCTTTAATTTCCGCACCAATTTTGAAATGTTGTAAACAAATCACTTTGAATATGAAATCTATTTTAAACGGTTGAATTAAAACCGTTCTTTATACTTTGTGTTGTGATACCAATTTAGTAGCACCCAAACTTGTATGCTTCCGTGTTGGGAACACGTTTTGTATTAATTCAAGTATTGATCATATTGTAATTGGTTGCTTTGGCCTTTAGGTTTGTTATTAGGCCCAGCCTGTGTAGAAGGCCCATGGACTGTGTCGTTTATTTATTTATTTATGCTTAAGTATGTTAATTAGGGCTACAAACCCAAGTCATGTAAAAACTATAAATACCCCCTCCCATCCAAGGGAGAGGGTTGGTTGATTGTATGCTAAACATTTCCATATTGTTGTGTTAATCAATCTTCCACTCACTTTCTCTCTCTAACTTTCTCTCTCTAGATCTAGGGTTAATTAGTGGTTAATCTAGGTAGCTTAATTCATATTAGTAAGTAACATCAAGTGGTATCATTCGCCTAGGGGTAATTTAGGTTGTTAAAAGATTAGATTTAAGAAAAAATCACAAAAATCCGATAAGTTACTTTTCCGTACTGTTCATCCGAGTTGTTTCTGTTCATTGATCGAGATTCAGAAATTTGATCGAGTAACTGCTTTAGTAGAGTAACTGCTTTAGTAGAGTAACTGCTTTAGTAGAGTAACTATTTGATCGAGATAGATTACTTAATCGAGTTAGATTAAGTAGTCGAGATAGTTTGATCGAGTAACTCAATTGATCGAGTAACTCACTTTGATCGAGTAACTCCAGTTTGATCGAGTAACTAAGTTTGATCGAGTAACTCCAGTTTGATCGAGTAACTAAGTTTGATCGAGTAACTCCAGTTTGATCGAGTAACTAAGTTTGATCGAGTAATTCAGTTTGATCAAGTAACTCACTTTAGTCTAGTAACTCCACTTGACTGAGTAACTTTAGTCGAGTAACTCTAGCTGAGTAACTTTAGTCGAGTACCTACAGTTTGATCGAGTAACTTGAGTTTCTAGTGTAAAATCCTCCGAGTTTCACCGATTGAAATCTCCGAGTTTCTAGAGTAAAATCCTCTTAGTTTCTTCAAAAGTTTCTCAATCTAATCTTCACCAACAATTGTCTTTATCCTTTAAAGATCCTTAACATTTTCAAGTTACCTAACGATGTCTCTACCACCATACAATCCCTATTTCTATTATCAACTACAACAATATCTACAACAACAACATCATCAACAACAACAATATCATCAGCAACCACAACAATTTCATCCTCAATATCAACAGCAACATGCCTTTGTACAACAACATTAGTTTTTTCCCTCCACAAACAGCACCTCAGCAACAATTCATGCCACAACCTCAGATGCAAAACTACCAACCTTCATCAAGAGAACCTCACTGGTTTACAAAGATGTGTAAAGCTATCAGTAGTCAGCAATCTCGACATGAAGCTGGATCATTTGAAACTCCACCAATGCTGACACCTGGAAACTATGTGCAATGGTCTAGCCGGTTTATTTGATTTGTTGAACTAAGGAAACCTCATGGTCCATATCTCAAAAAGGTCATCATGGAAGGACCTTATCCAGTCCCTTCAACAATGGTTCCGGGTGATCCAACTGCTATACCTCCACGAGATGACACTACAACTCTCATTCCCGTATCTCAATATTCCAATGAACAAACTCTTCAGCAAGAAGCTAATGAGATGGCCATGGCTTACATACTCCAGTGAATTCCTAACCCAATCTTCAGGAGTATTGATGCTCAGAAAACAGCCAAGGACATGTGGGAACATGTGCATCTTTTGATGGAAGGCACAGAATTGAACCAAGAGGATTTGGAATCGAAGCTTTACATGGAATACAATAACTTCATGATTGAACCAGGGGAATCTTTAGAATCGTACTATCACCGCTTCACCAATGTTGTCAATGATCTGGAACGTCACAACATACCTCTACCAAAGATTGCTATCAACTCCAAATTTCTAGGATGTCTTGGACCAGACTGGCAGAAGTATGTAACATTCGTGAGGCAAGCCAAAAAGATTAATCAAGTTTCATATGGGCTTTTGTATGATTATCTCAAGCAACATCAAACTGAGGTAGACAAGGACATTGCAGCAAGAGGAGGTTATTCACAGGCACCAAATCCAAACTCTCTTACTTTGATAGCTCAATCATATCTTCCACCATCGAACCAAGAATTTGTTCCACAACCTTCTCAACCAAGTTTCCAACCACAACCAAACAATCAGATTGTTCCTTATGAAGCACCATCTCAAACTTCTGATAACCAACTGGTCCCATACAACAATACCGACTCCATGTTCTATTCCAATGCTGATTATGATGAAGAAGACGATGTGTTCAACTCTCTCAATGAAGGATTTGCATTAATTGCACGAGCATTCAACAAATTCTCTAACAAGTCAAACAACCGTCTTCGTTCGTCATCAAACACCAGGAACCAAGCAGTCGTCAATGATGGACGAGTTGAGATTCAGAATCGATCTTCTGGTAGATTTGGGTCAGGAAACATGGGAAATTCTGGTACAAGGTTTAACTCAGGGGGACAGAGGTTCAACACAGCTGGGGGAAGTAGAAACAATATGGGGAATGCACAGAGGGGAATTCAGAATGTTGGTAATGAAAGAAGAGGAATTGCAAATACGTCAATCACTTGTTACAACTGTGGAGGCAGTGGTCATATGGCAAATGCTTGCCCTAAGCCTAGGACTCAGGGTAGTGCATTTCACAAAGAAGCTCTTCTGATGGCTCTCAAAGATGAAAAGGCTGCAGGAATGTTGACTCAGAACGAGCAAAGCTTTATGGCCAATGCTTATTCTGATGATGAGATGGAAGATTTGGAGGCTAATGCTGCAGTGATGCTAATGGCCAACATGCAGGAGATGAATGTGAACGAGACAGGCCCGGTGTATGATACCGATGGCTTATCTCAGGTACTTGAATCAGAATGTCTTATTCATGAGATTGCTTCACCATCTGCATCTTCATCTTTACAAGAAAATTTTGTTCAAAATGATTCATCATTCTCGTCTCAAGGAGATGATCAAATGAACACTGTTGTTTCATTTGATAATGATAACACCAATGTTTCATTTGATGATCCTGTTGATGATGAAAATCATGATCATCTTGAACAAGATGATCTTATGCCTGATCAAGATCCAGAGCTTATGACCTTATTGCTGACCACCCAATCACAATTGAATGCACAAAAGTCACAGATTGACAAATGCAATGAGATTAACCAGAACTTAAAAGCTAAAATTGCATTGTTAACAAAGGACAATGAGTGCTATAAAACACAACTTTCAAGTTATGAAAAACAAGCACAACGTGAGAAAGGGTTTGAGGTTGCATTCCAAAAGACATACGTTCAGGTCAAGGATTTAGAGCATCAAGTTCGTGAGTTAACAGTTTCCAAAGCTGATTTGCTTTCTCAAAAAGAAAAGGAGCAATTTGAATTCAAAAAACAAATTGATACTTTAAATTCTGAGTTGTTAAAAGCTCAATCTGAGTTTTCAACATCTCAGAAGGATCTTCTTGATGAAAAGCAAGCCACTAGGAAACGAGTTGACTCATATCTTGAGGAGATTGTGGACTTGGAATCCAAGCTCAAAGAATTTCAGAATGTTGTATATAAAACGGGTAATTCAGTGACACAAATTCAAAGACTAACTGTGAAACCGATTCCTAAAGGATTTGGTTTTGCACTTGGAAGTGACCAACCATGTTTTTTACACAAAGCATTCAAAGATAATCCTAAGTTATACAATGCAGAATTTCTGTTTGATGATACTTTTCAACGTACTGTTGTGTATAGTAATGATGAAGAAACTGAATATCTTGAAAATAAGATTGAGAATCGATCAAAGTCAGAAAACAAATTTTCGAGAGTTCCATATGATTATTCAGCAAGACCTCACATCAGTAAATCTTTTGTTCCTCCAAATGACAAACTAGAACAAATACTGTCTTTAACTGAAAAACATCCTTCTTCTGACGTTGCTCCTGTCACCACTCCTGTCGCACAAATCAATGGTTCAAAAGATAATGATGATCCACAACTGCCTTAAGAATGTCGAATTCTTCGATATTTTAAGACATTTATGGATGACATTAAACTTTTGGAACAGGTGATAGAAATTAATTCTGAAATCAAAGTCTCTTCTCTCTTTTCTCCCGCTGAGAAAGAAAAAAGAGAAATTTTTCAGAAACAATTCCTACCACATGTTAAACACCTGAGACTTTGCGCAACAATGTGGGAACAAGAACTACAGACTGAAGTTAGATCAATGAAGAGTATTTTTAAAGCTAAAGATGACAAAATTGCAAAACAAAAGTGTCAAAAGAAAGCTTTAGAAAATGAGGTTGATCGACTCTTAGGACGTGTTTTGTGTGATGATGTGATTTCTGTGATTATGAATTCTATCTTTGAATCCTGTCATGCAATGCTTGTTGATGATCATGCTGTGAATGTTGGAATGTTGCAAATTGAGATTGAAAATTTGGTAAAAGAGAATGAGAGTCTTTGACAGATCAACTTTGATGTGGAAGATAAGTGTGAAAAAAAAATTTTCAAACTTAACAAAAGACTGGAATGGTGTCAAACTCAAAGTGTTGAATTTGAGTTAAAGTACAAAAATCTAAAAGAGTCTTTGTCTTTCCAAAACAGTCATGATTCAGAAAGTCAAAATAAAAATGAAATTGATGTTTTGCAAAATAAACTGTTTGAATATGAGAAAGACATAGATGAAGTTTCTCAAAACAGAAATGACACTGTCCGGTTAAACAGAATTTTGGATTCAAAAAATCAAGAACTCCAACACATCATTGTTGATTTGAAAAAGAAACTCAGAGTTTTAGAAAAAGGAAAAGCTGCGATTGCCACAGGAATGTACTCAGTAGACAAGCCAACTAAGCAAGCATCAAATCAAACCACTAATGTGAATACTTCTACTTCCACAGGACTAGGAAACACCTCTAAGGCTACCAGATCAAGAAACACCAAGAGACCAAGGAAGTTTAGTATTTGGTGCCCTATGAGTGGACTATCTAAGACTGAAGAAGTAGTAGTTAATGTTAGCAGTTTGAATAAAATGCATGTTATGTCAAACGTAGAATCGAACTTGTCTAAGTCTAATTCTCAGAATGATGTAATGAATGCTAAATCGTTGAATGTTATGAATGATGTTATGGTTGATGCTTGTTGTGTTTTTTGTCATGCTAGTATATTATCTGGAAATCATGAAAAATGTATTGCTAAAACTCTGTTGAATCGCAAAAAGAAACAATCTAGTGGCATTTCCTCCAGGCCCACTATTGCTGCCAAGTCCATATTAGGAAAACCACCACTAGTAGTTTCTGAAACATCTGTTCCCAAACCCATAGATACACCTAGGACAAACAAAACACCAAATGCATTTATTAAGAGAAAGGCTGAGACTAGTTGGACGTGGCAGCGTTGGTTGCAAAACACATCTAGCTTTAAATGGGTACCTAAAATGCTTAATACATGTGTTACTAACCAAACGGGATCCACCGTTAGCAAACTTGCCTCTATGTCAACTTCTGGTGATGCAGGTGATCCAAATTGTTCTATGGATTGTTGATAGCGGCTGTTCCCGTCATATGACCAACAATCTCAAGCTTCTTAAAAACTTTGATGCAAAGTTCATTGGAACGGTCAGATTCGGGAATGATCACTTCGCTGCTATTATGGGTTATGGAGACTATGTAAATGGGAACATCAAAATTAGCAGGGTTTATTACGTTGAAGGCCTTGGTCACAATCTTTTCTCAGTAGGATAATTTTGTGATGGTGATTTGGAGGTAGCATTCAGGGAGAAAACTTGTTTTATTCGGGATCTTCAAGGAAATGATCTGATGAAAGGGAAACGCGGCACCGGTTTATATACAATTTCCTTCGAAGGCATGACAGCTCCCTCTCCTATATGCTTACTTTCAAAGGCACATCCCACAAAGGCATGGCTATGGCACAAACGGATGTCTCATTTGAACTTCAAGACGATGACCGATCTTGCTAAGAAAAAGTTGGTCGACGGTCTTCCCAAATTCAGATATGCCAAAGATCACTTGTGTCCTGCTTGCGAACAAGGAAAGAGTCATCGTGCCCACTTTCCTCCAAAAGCAGATCACATCACAGATCATGTCCTACAACTGCTTCATATGGATTTGTGTGGTCCTATGCGTGTTCAAACCATCAACGGGAAACGGTACATCTTGGTAATAGTGGATGATTACTCGCGGTGGACTTGGGTCTACTTTCTTCGTACCAAAGACCAAGCCCCTTCGATGATCATTACTTTTCTCACGAAGATTCAAGTTTAGGTTCGTAACACCGTCAGAATCATCAGACCAGACAATGGTACTGAATTCAAGAATCAAACCCTTCGGGAGTTCACTGAGAAAAATGGTATTGTTCATCAAACATCAATTGCTCGCACCCCTGAACAAAATGGAATAGTCAAAAGACGCAACCGTACGTTAGTGGAGGCAGCAAGAACTATGTTGATTAATGCCCAATTACCAGACTACCTATGGGCTGAAGCTGTCTCAACTGCTTGTTATACCCAGAACCGATGCATGATCACCAAACGCTATGACAAAACACCGTATGAGCTTATTCATGGTCGAAAACCAAATATCAATTACTTTCTTGTCTTTGGAGCTCTCTGTTATCCAAAGAATGATCGTGATGATTTGGGGAAACTGAAAGCAAAAGCAAACATAGGAGTATTTGTTGGCTATTGTGAGAATTCAAAAGGATTCAGAATTTGGAACCGTCGTACTCGGGAAATTCAAGAGACGATCCATGCTAATTTTGATGAGCTCACAAAGATGGCTTCTGAGCAAAACAGCTTAGAACCCGCACACAACCGTCTAAATTTTCCTGAATCTTCAGTTGAACCATTACCGTTCAACAGAAAGGATATAGAAGACTTGTTTACTCTTCTGTTCGATGACTCTCTAGTTAATCGTGCCTCTGCTGTATCCACCAATTCCGCTGCTCAAACCGTAAACAATCAAGCACCTGATTCACCTGCAACCACATCCACAGTAGTTGCTGACGACGCACCTCAACCAGAACCATCATCGTCAGTAGATCAAACACCTTCAATTCCTACACCTTCAGCTGCAGATTCCCCCCACCACAATTCTGTTGAAGTACCCACACCATCAGGTTATGACGGATATGCATTCTTTAATCCATTTGCACCTGCACCAACCATTCCTGATATTGCAGAGTCATCGACACGCAATTTGGAACTGTCAAACCTGCACCATAACTATCAACATTATCCCTCCACTCATAAATGGATAAAGGACCATCCCTTAGTAAACATCATTGGTAATCCAGAAAACCCAGTCATGACAAGACAAAGACTTCAAACAGATGGTGAAACCTGCATTTATGCACACACAGTTTGTCAAGCCGAACCCAAAAACATTAAGGAAGCCCTTACCTATGACAACTGGATTGAATCCATGCAAGAGGAGTTGGAACAATTCAAGCGGTTAGAAGTTTGGGAATTGGTAGAGAGACCAGATGGGGTTTATTTCGTTGGATTGAAGTGGATCTGGAAAAAAAAGTTAGATGCTGATGGTACTGTGATTCGTAACAAGTCCCGCCTGGTCGCAAAAGGATTCAGTCAACAAGAGGGAATCGACTTCGAAGAATCATTTAATCCAGCCGCAAGGCTTGAGGCTGTTCGCATGTTCCTGGCTTACGCGGCTCACAAGAACATTACTGTCTACCAAATGGATGTGAAGACTGCATTTCTCAACGGCCAACTCCGGGAAGAGGTGTACGTTTCTCAACCAGAAGGCTTCGTGGACCAAGAACATCCGAATCACGTATATCGGCTAAAGAAAGCCCTTTACGGCCTTAAACAAGCCCCAAGGGCCTGGTACGACAAGTTATCTGCTTTCTTACTTGCAAACCATTTTACTAAAGGAACTGTGGACCCGACTTTGTTTATACAAAAACACGGGGAGGACATTCTCATCGTACAAATTTATGTCGATGATATCATTTTTGGATCAACACATAAAAAATATTCAAATGCTTTCGCAAAACTAATGAAAAATAACTTTGAGATGTCCATGATGGGTGAACTAAATTTCTTCTTAGGACTACAAGTTCATCAGTCACCCCGTGGTATATTCCTTAGTCAGTCCAAGTATGCTCAGGAAATCCTGAAATAGCATGGTATGACCAGCTGTGAAACCTATAACACCCTTATGTCTTCCTCATCCCCGAAGCTAGATGCTGACATACATGGGACACCCATTGATCCTACAAAATATCATAGTATGATTGGGTCGATCATGTATCTCACCGCTAGCAGACCGGATGTTGTATTTGCCACGTATCTTTGCTAACGATATCAGTCAAGACCAACTGAGCGTCATTTGTCAGCCGTTAAAAGAATCCTTAGATACATAAAGGGAACCATTAATTTGGGGATCTGGTATCCAAAGAATTCTGGATTTGAACTTGTTGCATTTTCAGACGTTGACCATGCAGGGTGCTTAGACACACGCAAAAGTACATCAGGAGGAGTACAGTTTTTGGGTGACAAGCTCTTCTCTTGGCAATCAAAGAAGCAAGACTGCACTTCACTGTCATCTACAGAATCGGAATACGTCACCAGTTCAGCATGCTTGTCTCAAGTCATTTGGATGCGATCTCAGCAGATGGACTATGGATACGTCTTCAACAAGATTCCTATGTACTGTGATTCCAAGAGTGCCATCGCTATTTCCTGCAACACGGTCCAACATTCCAAGTCCAAGCATATTGCTCTACGCTATCATTTCATCAAGGAGCATGTGGAAATGGGTACTGTTGAATTATACTTTGTGGGTACTGAACACCAATTGGCGGACTTGTTCACCAAAGCTTTGCCCCATGCAAGATTTGTGGAACTAGTTCACCAAATTGGCATGAGGTGTTTGACTCCCGATGACTTAAATACTTTTCTTCTTCAAAATTAAAAAAGAGTCAAACATCAAACTATCTTTGTAAATACTTATTGAAAAACACAAAAAGATTTTCCATCATTTTTTTATATATTAAAAAAAAAAAAATCTGTAAGTTTGCAAAAGTGAATCCGATTCAAAATATGTTCTCGTCCTTTCAAATTTTTATTAATTTCAAATCACGAACATATTTTGAGGGGGAGAAATTTTTGCACATTTATCCAATCTCCTTTCTTCAACAAAATCTTCATCAGGGACTAAATCGATAACGCTAGGAAAAGTTAAAGGGCTGATCTTGTCAAAAAATGGGAGAATTATTAACTTAGGACCTTCATTTATCGTAGATGCAAGTTAAAGGACTTAATTGGACAAATGGCTAAACTAAATTTAATAAAACTTTTTGTCTGACTTAAGTCAAACTCAAAATACACACAGTAACTCACACATACAATTCCCTCTCACAATAAAACCTTCCCAGCCCGCCAAAACCGCATAAGTATCAAGAAGTAAATCTTTTTCGTTTCTGATAATTTGTAAGTGTTTTAATTTAATCCGTTAGGCACTATGATCATTCTATGGTTGCTCCTGTGATTGAATTTTAAGATTTGCGAATTAGGGTTTATAGAACCGATTTGGGCGCTTTGTGTAGGTTGTTATTTGATCTAATTGTGTTAGTGTAAAACATTCATGACATGTTTGAATGTATGTTGCATATACTTAATTAGATTATTTAACCCCGTAGGACGGATTGAGGGTTTTAGGGTTTAAGGCAGTCGCATATGTGAGACTGTAAACACCAGTGATGTGCTGTGATTGACTGAATGTTGTTAAACGCTTATTTTTGTCAATACTGGTTCATGAGATAAATGAATAGATTTCTTGTTTGATGTATGTTGAGATACTTGAGTTTATGGGATTGCTTCACTTCATGTTTCTAATATGGTTAACTTGCTTCTTATCATCAATAAGGCTAAGTTTGTTTAACCGAGGGTTCATGTGTTGAGATAGTACAAAGGAACATTGTTTGTGCTGTAAAGAAGTGTTGATAATATGTTTGTGATTGATTAATGTGTTGATAATTTGTTTGTGATGAAAAGAGTGTTTGTTTAACCATAAGATCATGATGTTTATATGGTTATCAGTTTCTATGTGCTTTGAATATTCATTAGTGTGCTGAAAATTTGATAATCGTGCTTCTATGATAAAGTTTGTGATGGAGAGCATTGTATTTGATCGACTTTGTCTCCGAGTTAGGAGATAACAAGTCAACCTAGTCGAGATACTCCTAGTCGAGATACTCCTAGTCAAGGTTAATCCTAGTCAAGTAACTCCGACTAGTCGAGTAAATCTGACTAGTCGTGTAACTTTGACTAGTCGAGTAACTCTGACTTAGTCAAGTAACTTTGACTAGTCGAGTAACTCTGACTTAGTCGAGTAACTGACTTAGTCGAGTAACTCTGACTTAGTCGAGTAACTTTGACTAGTCGAGTAACTCTGACTTAGTCGAGTAACTGACTTAGTCGAGTTACTCTGACTTAGTCGAGTAACTCTGACTTAGTCGAGTAACTGACTTAGTCGAGTAACTGACTTAGTCGAGTAACTCTGACTTAGTCTAGTTACTTTGACTGGTCGAGTAACTCTGACTTAGTTGAGTAACTGATTTAGTCGAGTAACTCTGACTTAGTCGAGTAACTCTGACTTAGTCGAGTAACTTGGCATAGTTGAGGAACTGATTTAGTCTAGTTACTTAGATTTAGTCGAGCTTCACGATTTAGTCGAGTTTCTCTAACAAGGTTGATTGATTTCTAAAGTTGATCAAGTATCTATAATCAAGATTCAAACTATCAAGTTTATGTATTAAGATGATTGAGTTTAAGTGCTGATCTTAGGTTTATTCTAATCATATTGCTATGTTGTACTTGGTTGACATATGGTCTGCTTGATTGATGTGTATGAGTAAAATAACTAATCACATTCACTACCACAAATACTACATACCTTTGCGTATTGTTGCTGGTGTTTATGTTGATCAGGTAAATCATGTCTCGAACTATGTCACAAGCATCAATTATAAAAAAGAAAAACACACCAACAAAGGATGAACAAAAGATCGGTCACTCCAATTCAAGAGTTGATTTCAAGAAGCTCAAATGTCATGAATCTTGTCAGATTATAGCAGAAATTCTCAACAGACACTTCATCCGACCCACACTGACAAACACTGAAAGTGTTCCTCTAATCTACCTCAACCAGTTCTGGGAATCAATGGTTTTCAGCAAAGATAAAGAAAGCATCACTATCACCCTGGACACCATAGAGATCACCTTCAAAGTTGAGACTCTAAGGAATGTTCATGAACTTCCAAAAGAAGAAACTGACACTTTGAAGAAATTTCAGAACAACCCTACCTTTGATGATATGGCTAGAACACTTCAGATTCTAGGGTATGACAAAACGGAAAAACCACTCACCTCTCTTTACAAAGTAGATAGAAGATTCTTCCCTCAACCCTAGTTAACCATGTACTCCATCATCATTCACTGTATCACTGGGAAAACCTCGGGATTTAACCGCCCTAGACAAGAACACCTACAATTTTTCTGTGGAGTGATCAACATGAAACACTTGAATTTTGCTCAGTACATATGGAATGATATGATCTTCTTAAGTCATAAATTTCATCAGAACAAGGACTAAAAGGTTCCTTTTCCACGATTCACCAAACTCCTCATTGCTCATTTCATGAAAATTCATCCTGAGCTTGTACGACCTGACACCGAAAAGATGCACACTGAACTAGATGACCATGTTCTCACCAGTATAAAGTCACAAAGTACATACACAGATAAACAAGGGGCCATAATTCCACCAAATATGTTAAATGAAGAACTAATGAATACCAAGGCATATCAAAAGTATGAGGAAGCAGTGAAAGCCAACAAGGTGGGATTCATACCTAAAAGGGAAAGATCACCGAAAGGAAAGAGTAAATCAATCCCAGTTCGAGCCACTATCCCTAGATCAAAGAAATCCACTAAAGCTGAGAAAATAAAAGTGGCTTCTAAACCCTCATCAGCAATGCTACTTCGTGATGAACCAAGTGATGAGGAGGATGAAGAAGAAGTGGACCTCAGAAAAGGCAGAAAAATGAAAGGTATTGAGAAGATGAAATATGTGTTATCTGAAACAGACAAGGAATTGAAACCGGGCAGAGGAAAGAAACTCAAGTTATCTGACACTCAATTTTCCCCGATCAAACCACCTTTGACTGACAAAGAAGAACAAGAACAGGTGAAACAAGCATCAAAAGAAAGTTTAATAAAACATAGAGAAAATGAAGAAAGACGTGAGAAAATGAGAAAGGGTGAAGGATCTGCTTCACATCATGAGGAAGAACATGAGGAATCTGAACCTACAAGGTCTGCAACACTGGGTGAAACTGAAAGTGAATCTGGAAATTCTGAAGATGAATCAATATCTAGATCTGGGTCTAAGACACCTAGAAGCAAGAAAGATGAAGATGATGATGATGAAGAAGGAGAAGGAGAATGCAAAAGTGATGAAGAAGAAAATGATAATGATGAAGAAGAAGGAGATGAAGAAGGTAGTGTACAAAGTGATGAAGAAGATGAAAGTGATAATGAAGAGAAATCCCAAGATGACCAAGATTACAAAAATGTACCACAATCTCCACATCCATCATCTATGGGACAATCCACCAACGACCTGAGTGAGTTAAAGGAGAAGTTTACTAAATTGCAGAATCTTGTTTTAAGAAAACATGAAAAAATTGAAAATGAGAACAAGGTAATACATGATAAGATCACCGAGGTTGAAAATAAGTTTGATGTACACATATTCAAGCGTGATAATGTTGATCTAAAAGAGAATGTGAAAGAGATTGTTGCAACTCAAATCCCCAGGAGGTCAGTGCTCAAGTACCTCAAGAGGTCACTCAGTTTCTACAAGCTAATCTTCAAGGAATTCTAAACACCTTTGTGGAAAAGAATCTTGAGAAGACTGTGGCTAGAATAATGCAAACTACACCACTCACCATCCGAACCATGCCACCGAAACCTTCACGATCAGATCTTAAAGGACAACTGTTGGCAGAAATCATGGATGACCCCAAGGAAGCAGAACTACAAAAGATATTACTCAAGTCAATTAAAGGGGATGAAAAGGAAGATGAGGGGTGCAAGACTGTCAAACCTACTAAACGCCATCGAGATGAACAAGATGACCAAGGAAAGAAAAAGAGAAGACCTTCGTCCTCAACCGGTCATGCTACTACAACACACTCGACTGGCACAACCAAACAGTCAGGCCAACAGATGTTCACTCCATAAGAAGGTGGAGCATTTGAAGAAAATGAGCCACTTGAAGCTGAGGGCTTTGACTACGAGTTTCCCATAGCTCCACCAAAGATTTACAATGCCTCTGCACCACCTTCCAATGCAAAAGATACACCATTACCAGAATGGGTAAATCCATCAGCACCAAGATATGATTGGTTTGAATCAATGGTTGATGCTTTTCCTGAAAATACAAACGATACACCTGTCGAAGGTTCCACCATTGATTTCACCAAAAGACTGAAGAAAGTCATGAAGGTGCCGAAATTGGGCTTATCCAACATCATAAGAGTCCGATCAAAGGGGTTCTCAGAATACAAAACAGTCACAACTTCTGAACTCGAGTTCGAATATAACATTGAACAGGTGGCACGAGCATTATCGGAGAACATTGATTGGGAACATGCTCAAACCTCAAATCCAAAAGACAACTTCCAACTGCGTGATTTCTCACAACCTTTACCACTCACCGGTCCACCCTTCAACCTTAAAATTCCTAAGGCTTACTTCTTCAACAAAGACCTGGAATACCTAGAATTCGGAGACACTGATCCAGAAAGGAGATACGCTATCTCACTCACCAAATTCCAAGCTGCATCATATACTCTAGAGGGATTCGAGGAACAAATCGGAGATCTATTTGTCCACAAGGTTAGGGAATACAAAGAAGACGCTGCACTCGGGGTTTCTCACTGGCCACACATGAGAAGATTGTTCTACAAGTACATGTTTTCCAGAAAAACTAAAACACTAGTCCTCAACACGAACAGGATTTATCAATCACCAGTGCAGAGACTGACTCAATGTTTGGATACAATTTCTTGACAAAGGTTACAGTGAGGAGGTTAGACGACAAGGAATACAGTTTTAGTGAAGCTGACTACCCCCATCTACACATCCATGACATCGAAGACATGTATCTGCTGAAGGTCCAGGGAAAACTTGAACATCTTACTGGACGCCTTCAGTATGATATCATCAACTCTGTTCTCATATTCATTCGCAGTGTTGTTATAAGAGCACGAGTAGAAGATGTTCATCTCGGGGTAGAAAGCTACCAAACAAGATTGAACCTCATCAAACCTGACATCAGACGAGAAGGAATCCAAGAAAAGCAGCTATATACCTTCCTTGACCGACCATTTGGATTAGTATATAAGCAGAATAAAGGTGGTCAAAAGTTTATGGGGTATGAAGATATTGCTAAATTTAGTGATGCAACGTTACTTCGGGTTAAGGATGAGCTGGAGAAGATATTGTTCAATAGACGCAAGGGGTTGAAAACTAGTTGGAGTAGAAACGATGCGAAACAGGCAGTGAAGTTTGTTGCAAGGATTGATCAGAAGATAAAGTTCAGGCAGACGATGAGAAGACTAGAAAGCTACGTTGGAGGACGTCCAAGAGTCTCCAACATCCTCACATTCCGTCGGCCTGAGTAAAGAGTGTTGGTACACATTGTTTAACATCATTTTTTCATCATTTCATCATTTCTCATCACTAACTATGGTTTGTGTACACATAACAGTGCACAACCCGTTCCAGTAAAGAAAGGACCCTGAGGTACGCATCAGTGCCTCAATCATGATCAAAGGAGCGAAAGCTTCTTTCTTATGAGTAGAATGAAACCTGAATGTTTTCTAAGTTTTTTCAAAACATTCTGCTCATAAGGACAAGTATTCCCTCGTTAAGGGGGAGTATTTGAAAAATAATCTTTGTTCTGATAAACAAAAGTTCTTGAAATTCTTCCGTAAAACTCAAAAACAGCATATTTTAATCATAAAGTTTTTTCAAAAACATCATGAGTATGCTATTTTTGAGGGGGAGAATAACTGATGATTAAAATATGGTAAAGGAAAGATGGAATCTCATAAGTGCTCGACTCAGAATTGACCCTCGAATTGACGATATGAAAAGTCAGTAGTCGAAAGGACATGTCCCGAACGGGTAATAATTTCAAGCCAGTTCATCTGGTGATGTAAACGTGTCTCGCAACGGACGTGTTTGAGTAGAATGTACCGATTTCGAGCAATTTTCCTTGAATGTGATCTGGACGGGTAATAATTTCAAGCCAGTTCATCTGGTGATGTAAGCGTGTCTCGCGATGATCATGTTCATTGAGAATCAATCAATTCAAAAAGTGCCATCTCTACCCAGCATGTGCAAATTTACTTTAACTATATATGAGCACATGTTAAGGGGGAGTCTTTATGAAAATCACAAAACTCTCAAAGTGTCAACAAAATATGTTTTCACAATCATAAACACTTTGAGAGATTTTCAAAACGTTTGGTTATGGCAACAATAGGATAGTCATGGAGTAATAAGGTGACTAAGGTTAGGAATAACCGTCCTATGATCCGCCAGAGCCGGAGGGATCTACCCAAGGACAATACCAATTGTTTAGAACTAGAAAGTCCTAGGTATGATTGAAAAAGGAGATATGAAATGTAAGGAGAAAGAAGGGGTTGAAGAATTAAAAAGAAAAGCAAAGAAAAGGGTGAAAAGGAATAGCCCTCCATTTGTTCAACCTTAGGGCAGACACCGGGTTCAATACATAATCTACTGGTTGACTGAGCATCATCGGTATTGAAGACAAAAGACGACATGGACCCAGTGACGCACTGCACTAAACCTTCTAAGCCACTCAGGTGTCTCTCAAAAGGCACTTGTTTCATTTCACACGGAGAACCCTTCATCTTCTATCGACCTCTCACTACGAGATGTGTTGATATTGAAAAGGAGGCACTCTGCTCCACGCCTCCGACGACCAAACAAATGTGCACTAATCGAGTCTAGAGCCATGAGATTCATCAAAGATCTCTTAGGAAAACTTAGTATTACACTGTTGTTCTACATCATGGGCAGCAGTTGTAAAATTAAGAAGAGTCCTTTGCAGATCTTAGCAATCTGTCGAGAACATTCTTGAGAGAATTCACAATTGTGATTCTCAGTGATAGAATGGAAATCCTGCCAGAATAACATCAAACAACCCTGACAGGAGGTCACTTCGGTAACTCCTTGTGGGTTACGCTTAGTGTTTGTTCCAAAAATGGTCTACAGTCGTGGGGTGATCTCCAGCAGCTCACTGAATCGTGGGTGCACTTCGGTGTGTCCGTGTTAACCCTTTCGAGGGTATCCGGCTCAGAACGGCCTGGGCAAGGATTTGAGAAAGTCTTCACACTATGCTATTGACGATCTCAAGTCTGAGCCTGTAAGTGCCGGTTGGTTCGTGTTGCTGCTACTGCGGAGGAGGAGCTTGAAGACCTGGAGTTCAACCACCATCAATACTCCATCATGCTCATATCCTGAAGATAAGTTCTCATAAAGACTCAGAAATATCAAAAGTTCAGAATATGTTAAAGAAAATTCAAAGTTCAAGCACTACAACCTTTCACAAGTTAAAGATTGAAGAAGTGAGAACACGTTGAAGAACCAAAGTCAAAAGACATATGAGCATGGTGGAGAAGGCGTGAAGACACCAGAAGCAGAGACCATTGGAGAACGGCAGATTAGTACCATATCATATCACATCACAATCAAGAACAAAGAACAAAGATTCAGAAGACGTCAAAGCCACAAGAAGCAAAGACGACGTCAAGCAACCTTGATGACCAATACTTAGGGGGAGATTGTTGGGAACACGTTTTGTATTAATTCAAGTATTGATCATATTGTAATTGGTTGCTTTGGCCTTTAGGTTTGTTATTAGGCCCAACCTGTGTAGAAGGCCCATGGGCTGTGTCGTTTATTTATTTATTTATAATTTAGTATGTTAATTAGGACTACAAACCCAAGTCATGTAAAAACTATAAATACCCCCTCCCATCCAAGGGAGAGGGTTGGTTGATTGTATGCTAAACATTTCCATATTATTGTGTTAATCAATCTTCCACTCTCTTTCTCTCTCTAACTTTCTCTCTCTAGATCTAGGGTTAATTAGTGGTTAATCTAGGTAGCTTAATTCATATTAGTAAGTAACATCATTCCGCTAGACCAGATTTTGGGGGTGTTACATCGGGTCATGGTGGTTTGTTTTGTTCTTGAATCGTGGTGGTCTTTTTTAGAGTCATGCTTCATAATGTATTACTACAGTAGGTTCACGTTGGTGGTTTTTGGGTCTTTAGTTGTGTAGTTCTAGGTATTTGGTCGAGGGTCATGGAGATTTTGTTGGGTAGTTTCAGCAGGTTCGTGTGGGTCGTTTGGATGAAATTTCCGGCGAGTGTCCAGGTGGTAAAGATCCTTTTTGGTTGTTAAGGGTATTTATGTCATTTCAGCAATATATAATGGTCAACTGACGAAAAACCCGGTCAAGGGACCAAACCCGTTACGGGTCAAAACCATAGGGACTGGATCCGAGAAAAAAAAGGTTTAGGGACCATTTTTGTTAAACCCGGTAAAGCACATGGATGATTTATGACATTTACTCTAAAAACAATAAATTCGTCTCTAAACAAACCCACCCATGACCATATCTATTTTAAGATCACACTCGAGCACCTCTATTAGCACGACGACTCGTATATTTTTCCCACAAGTCATTTTCAATTGTATTTCTCACTTCAACCATCTCATCGTGATTGCTCATGTCTAATGGGATTCCTTCTTCAACTATGTTGGAACCTTCTGTCGAAACTTCGTGATAATCTTCACCATATAAATTGAAGAGTCTGTCAGCCCTATCTTCCATCCGAATGTAATTATGTAATGCACAACAAGCATGGGGAATCAACATTTGACGTATTAACGGATAGTTTGGTATATCTTTCAAAATGTGAAATCTCGCTTTAAGTACACCAAAAGCTCGTTCAATGACGTTCCTAACCGAAGAGTGCATAAAGTTGAACAACTCATTTTTTCCTCTAACTCCTCCACGACCCTGCCAATCAGAACGATGATACCGTTCACCCCGATACGGAGCCAAGAAACCCTTCAGATTTGGGTAACCACTATCAACAACATAGTAATAATCTGAACAAATTCAATGAAAAAACAAGAAAAAGGGTCGGTAAACATAATACATACTAAAAAAATAACAAGTTAAAGTAAAATAAACTGTACCACCAGTCGGCATTGGAAACTTGTTTTCGACTCTAAGTATAGCATCATAAAATACGCGAGAGTCATTCGCTGTTCCCTCCCAACCCGTATACACAAAGGTAAACATCATGTCATGAGAGCATATAGCCATGACGTTTTGAATAACAAGTACCGCTTTTCTACCTCGAAATGTCCTTTGTTTTGATGCAGGCGCCCATGCTGCTACATGCGTACAATCAATAGCTCCAATACAATTCTGCATAAAAAAATAATTGCTAACTAATTGAAATTTGTGAATTTGTTATAACTATGAAATAGTCTCGAGTTTACCTTAAAGAACGGATACCATCTAGAATCTGCTCGAATTTCAGGCTAAACTACACCCCTGTTAACATGCTTAACAACTGTAAGTTCAAAAGCCTTTAATGCCCTGAACACTTTCTTAAACCAATAATGAACTCTCCCAGTAGAATGTTGAAATCGATTAGACACCATTCTTTGGCTTGTCAGATGACATAAAATACGTAAACTCATCGCCATACCTTCCTCTACACTAACAATCCTAGAATCTTTCAATAAACCTAACTGCTTCATTTTATCACATAAGTTCAGAAATACATGAGGCTTCATTCTAAAGGACTCGTAACACTGGATAGGGTTCCCACATACTACTTCTCGAATATATTCTTTCCCGCTAAGCGCTGATGTTCTACATGGGAATCTATCAACAAAAACGTTTGTGTACTCTTTTAAGAACAGTAACATCATCATATCATTGTCGTCATCATCTTCATCGGAGCTTGAGCTACTACTTGAAATTGACATTTTTATCCTGCAAATGATAACAAAATAAGTAATCTATCTATGTATGCTCTATAAGTAATGAACTTTGATTAGCTTAAGTTCTTTTTGTAACTTCTAAGGCTACATACATTGATAAATGAATTACGACAAGGAGCATATGTGTAAGACAAAGAACATGCTGAGTTATGAGTGAGTTTGTGTGGGCATTAGAAACATTGATAAACTAGCATTAGAAACATTTACCTTTCTATATACAAGTAATGATGCCTATTCTCATTCCACCCTAGACCCAAAGGAATTCCTAGTTATAGACCAAACTAACCCTTACCATATGTGACATGTATCTTCCATTATTATTCCAACAACCACAACAATATGGTAACATGAGTGGCATATAGCCATAGAGGTAGCATCATAACATAAAATATAACAATAAGCGCATAACTAGGTATCGTAAAATCATTACCATGATCAGAAGTACGTTGCTATTGTTGGCGACAAATATACAATTAAGTTACCAGTAGTAACTACTACTCATAATTTCCGAGCTACCAACACGTTACAACAATCAGTAAAACTAGTGGTAAATTAAAACCACAAACATGTTAGTATGATCAGTAAAATCATTACTACTATAGTCAGTAAAACATTATGATTAGTAAAACTAGTGGCAGTTTTCGAACAAAGTACACATTACTATAATCAGTAAAACTAGTAGTAATGTTCAAACTAAGTACACATTACTGTAATCAGTAAAACACCACCACAATGCAGTTACTATTAATCATTTCACTCCTATTCGGGTTGACCCGAACCCGAATTGACCTGACCTGGAATGACCCAACCCCGAGTTCAAATAGGGCCGGGTTTGGGTTTTTTTAGCCTCAACCGAATTGACTCAAACCAAACCAGGTCAACCCAAATGACACCCCTAATCATGATCACTGAAAAATCATAATCAGTAACTTAACTGTAATCTATAATATCAATATAATCTATAAAGCATTACTGAATATTATCGTGATTACAAAGGTAAACATCATGTCATGAGAGCATACAGCCATGACGTTTTGAGTAACAAGTACCGCTTTTCTACCTCGAAATGTCCTTTGTTTTGATGCAGGCGCCCATGCTGCTACATGCGTACCATCAATAGCTCTAATACAATTCTTCATAAAAAATAATTGCTAACTAATTGAAATTTGTGAATTTGTTATAACTATGAAATAGTCTCGAGTTTACCTTAAAGAACGGATACCATCTAGAATCTGCTCGAATTTCAGGCTAAACTACACCCCTGTTAACATGCTTAACAACCGTAAGTTCAAAAGCCTTTAATGCCCTGAACACTTTCTTAAACCAATAATGAACTCTCCCAGTAGAATGTTGAAATCGATTAGACACCATTCTTTGGCTTGTCAGATGACATAAAATACGTAAACTCATCGCCATACCTTCCTCTACACTAACAATCCTAGAATCTTTCAATAAACCTAACTGCTTCATTTTATCACATAAGTTCAGAAATACATGAGGCTTCATTCTAAAGGACTCGTAACACTGGATAGGGTTCCCACATACTACTTCTCGAATATATTCTTTCCCGCTAAGCGCTGATGTTCTACATGGGAATCTATCAACAAAAACATTTGTGTACTCTTTTAAGAACAATAACATCATCATATCATTGTCGTCATCATCTTCATCGGAGCTTGAGCAACTAATTGAAATTGACATTTTTTTCCTGCAAATGATAACAAAATAAGTAATCTATCTATGTATGCTCTATAAGTAATGAACTTTGATTAGCTTAAGTTCTTTTTGTAACTTCTAAGGCTACATACATTGATAAATGAATTACGACAAGGAGCATATGTGTAAGACAAAGAACATGCTGAGTTATGAGTGAGTTTGTGTGGGCATTAGAAACATTGATAAACTAGCATTAGAAACATTTACCTTTCTATATACAAGTAATGATGCCTATTCTCATTCCACCCTAGACCCAAAGGAATTCCTAGTTATAAACCAAACTAACCCTTACCATATGTGACATGTATCTTCCATTATTATTCCAACAACCACAACAATATGGTAACATGAGTGGCATATAGCCATAGAGGTAGCATCATAACATAAAATATAACAATAAGCGCATAACTAGGTATCGTAAAATCATTACCATGATCAGAAGTACGTTGCTATTGTTGGCGACAAATATACAATTAAGTTACCAGTAGTAACTACTACTCATAATTTCCGAGCTACCAACACGTTACAACAATCAGTAAAACTAGTGGTAAATTAAAACCACAAACATGTTAGTATGATCAGTAAAATCATTACTACTATAGTAAGTAAAACATTATGATTAGTAAAACTAGTGGCAGTTTTCGAACAAAGTACACATTACTATAATCAGTAAAACTAGTAGTAATGTTCAAACTAAGTACACATTACTGTAATCAGTAAAACACCACCACAATGCAGTTACTATTAATCATTTCACTCCTATTCGGGTTGACCCGAACCCGAATTGACCTGACCTGGAATGACCCAACCCCGAGTTCAAATAGGGCCGGGTTTGGGTTTTTTTAGCCTCAACCGAATTGACTCGAACCAAACCAGGTCAACCCAAATGACACCCCTAATCATGATCACTGAAAAATCATAATCAGTAACTTAACTGTAATCTATAATATCAATATAATCTATAAAGCATTACTGAATATTATCGTGATTACAAAGGTAAACATCATGTCATGAGAGCATACAGCCATGACGTTTTGAGTAACAAGTACCGCTTTTCTACCTCGAAATGTCCTTTGTTTTGATGCAGGCGCCCATGCTGCTACATGCGTACCATCAATAGCTCTAATACAATTCTGCATAAAAAATAATTGCTAACTAATTGAAATTTGTGAATTTGTTATAACTATGAAATAGTCTCGAGTTTACCTTAAAGAACGGATACCATCTAGAATCTGCTCGAATTTCAGGCTAAACTACACCCCTGTTAACATGCTTAACAACCGTAAGTTCAAAAGCCTTTAATGCCCTGAACACTTTCTTAAACCAATAATGAACTCTCCCAGTAGAATGTTGAAATCGATTAGACACCATTCTTTGGCTTGTCAGATGACATAAAATACGTAAACTCATCGCCATACCTTCCTCTACACTAACAATCCTAGAATCTTTCAATAAACCTAACTGCTTCATTTTATCACATAAGTTCAGAAATACATGAGGCTTCATTCTAAAGGACTCGTAACACTGGATAGGGTTCCCACATACTACTTCTCGAATATATTCTTTCCCGCTAAGCGCTGATGTTCTACATGGGAATCTATCAACAAAAACATTTGTGTACTCTTTTAAGAACAATAACATCATCATATCATTGTCGTCATCATCTTCATCGGAGCTTGAGCGACTAATTGAAATTGACATTTTTTTCCTGCAAATGATAACAAAATAAGTAATCTATCTATGTATGCTCTATAGGTAATGGACTTTGATTAGCTTAAGTTCTTTTTGTAACTTCTAAGGCTACATACATTGATAAATGAATTACGACAAGGAGCATATGTGTAAGACAAAGAACATGCTGAGTTATGAGTGAGTTTGTGTGGGCATTAGAAACATTGATAAACTAGCCTTAGAAACATTCACCTTTCTATATACAAGTAATGATGCCTATTCTCATTCCACCCTAGACCCAAAGGAATTCCTAGTTACAGACCAAACTAACCCTTACCAGATGTGACATGTATCTTCCATTATTATTCCAACAACCACAACAATATGGTAACATGAGTGGCATATAGCCATAGAGGTAGCATCATAACGTAAAATATAACAATAAGCGCATAACTAGGTATCGTAAAATCATTACCATGATCAGAAGTACGTTACTATTGTTGGCGACAAATATACAATTAACTTACCAGTAGTAACTACTACTCATGGTTTCCGAGCTACCAACACGTTACAACAATCAGTAAAACTAATGGTAAATTAAAACCAGAAACATGTTAGTACGATCAGTAAAATCATTACTACTATAGTCAGTAAAACATTATGATTAGTAAAACTAGTGGCAGTTTTCGAACAAAGTTCACATTACTATTAATCATTTCACTCCTATTCGGGTTGACCCGAACCCAAATTGACCTGACCTGGAATGACCCAACCCCGAGTTCAAATAGGGTCGGGTTTGGGTTTTTTAGCCTCAACCGAATTGACCCGACCCGAATTGACTCGAATCCGACCGGGTCAACCCAAATGACACCCCTAATCATGATCACTGAAAAATCATAATCAGTAACTTAACTGTAATCTATAATATCAATATAATCAGCAATGCATTATTGTGATTAGTAAAACTAATGATAAGTTTCAAACTACATACACGCTAATGCAATCCGTAAAAAATAACTATGATCTGTAAAACTAGTACTCATAAATACAGACAAACACCACCACTAAAATCTGATTAAAATCTCGGCAGGAAATTCATATTCAATCTGGAAACATTGTGAGATTACATACTCATCACCTCATCTTACTCAAGAAACATAATTAAATCCCAAGCAAACCAATCAGTTTGATTTCTAAGTTTCGATATCAATCAAACAGTTAACGCAATCCTGGTGGCCTAATGGTATGTTTGTTGTTCCTCAAAATACTACTCCAACTGCATTTGATTTACTTAAATGACATATAGATCTTTACTGAATACTGGTACTAGCATAAGCTTAAACCAAGCAAACGCAAACACAATAATCAATGCACAACAGCCGGAGACAGACCTGAAGTAGCTGCTGCCACAACTAAATCTGCGTTGAACAAGCTCATACCAGGCTTACATTATTCCATATTGATGCCTAATAACATCACGATTTGCAACAGAAGGCAGCAAACCAATTCATTTTATCAATATTAGCAGGGTATCTTTGGATTTTACACCTTTCATCACTCACACCTTTGGAAATATATCTCACCCGTATATTCTGAACCACACCTACTTTAAAACAACTTGGTTTTATAAACAGGATTCAACCAGGCTATCTCTTCTATCATCTAGTAAAATTTCAACATAGAACATAAATCAATATATCCCTAATTTCCATAAGCACCAATAATCAAATATTGGTATGATATCTAATCATCCATGTCAAATGAACCAAAAATCAATTAACTATTCCTAAGCATCCAACAGCATACATAAATTTCTATTTCCAAAGCATACAGCTTCATACAATACAATTAGTAACAGGCTGTTAAATGAACGATACATTTTACATATAATCAACAGAATTAAGTGCAATTTAGCAAATCCTTACAATACACACCATCACATCAACATAACATAAATAAATTTGTATAAATCCAATCAGCTTACCTAAAATATATAATATCAAATTAACAGTCAACACAAACCCTAGACTTAAGAAATTAAATTAACCCAACAACATCAGACTACATACGTACCACCAAAACACAATACTGCAATAACAAATTTGAAACAAACAACAATCAAATCCGTATATATCACAAAAAGCTCAATCACCTGCTAATCTAAAAATTCATAATCCACTACCCTATATCTAACTTAAACATATACTCATTTCATAGAAACTATAACCAGCATGCATCAATCCTAAAAATGTAGTCCAATGAAACCAAACCCAAATCATATAAATGTAGAACAACAACCACATATAACCTCAATAGCAGAACATAAAAAAGAAACAAAATAAATACTCATAAAATGATCATAAAGTGATTATACTAAATCACATACAACCATCAATAATCCATACATCCATCATCAAAACATAAGTCTAACATGCAAAACTTAAACAACTACTTTAATAATCCAAAACATAACCATAACATATAAATCCAAAAGACCAAAACATCAAGGCAGAATCTAGTGCATACAACTTGTCACATAGTAGAAATAGACTAATATGAACTAATCATTCAAGGTCTCAAGCCAAGCCTTCCTCCTAGCATCGGGCATTAGCACAAACATTCTTCTCCAACCAGCATCAAGGAAGCGTGTGAGTGCATTATTGTAAGAGGTTGTACTAACATCAGGTATAGCGTCTAAGAGGGTCATGCAATCATCAATAGAGTACTCCTCTCCACCTGCATTAGATTCTGCCTTGATTCTCTCGGCTTTTGCTAAATCCTTTTCCTTCCTAGCAACCATCGAATCTGACCATACATTAAAGAGGTTGTTTAAGCTCTCTTTTCCAGCATTCCTTTTCTCTCTTCTCATTCCTGGAAGTGACTCAATTTCGACATCCACCTTTTTCCTTTTTGTTCCTGGAAGTGACTCAATTTCGACATCTACCTTTTGCCTTTTTGTTCCTGGAAGTGACTCAATTTCTACATCAACCTTTTGTCATTTTGTATAACTTGAAGCGCTTGCATCTTCGCCTAAATAGTTATCTTCAATTCTACGTTCTTCTTCCGAAGTTTGAGGACCGGTAGTTGAAGGATTTTTAAAACTACCCTTAGCAGTAGACTTACCGAAGACCAAATCCATTAACGAATAAAGTTTACAACCCCTGTTCTTGAATGTCGTAAATTTTTTGTCTCGCTGTGTAAACCCACCCCAAACTTCGCCAGCAGCTTCTACTCTACCCGTCTCATAATTCCAAGTAACACCGGTGTGACTTATCAGTTCACCAAACTTGGTATGCGCAATTCTCAACCGATTGAACTTGGCCTTCAAGTTAATTTCACCATAGCTTAATCCAAACTTCATAAAGATTTTTTCATTCATTTGCACCCAATCATTTTTTTTATAAATTGGTGTCCCGTTAGCATCCCTAGTAACCCTTTCTGCCAAAAGCTCAAGAAAATATTTCTCATGCTCTTCACTCCACTCCATAGTTTCCCCTTGAGTATCGTCACTTTTACTCATCTAAATACAATCCAACTATTAACGTTAACATCACCCGGTTTACATAACACGAAAGTTGCACTTAAAAAGCTTAATACAACACTCAAATTTCTTAAAACCGCTCTCAAATAGCCTAAATCAGCACTCAAATAGCTTAAAAGCACAACCCTTAAATAACTCAAATCAACACTAATATAGCTAGAAAACAACACTTGAAAAACATCCAACAATTCATGAACCGCACTTGAATAACCCAAATAAGCACTTAAATAGCTCAAATCAGCACAAAAAAAGGTTAAATATATACCACACAAACTAGACATAAAAAGCTCAAATAAGCACTTAAATAACTCAAATAAGCACCAAAATGCTGAAAACAACACTCAATAAAACCTATAACCACCTTTCAAATAGCTCAAATAAACACTCAAAAAAGCTTTAAAATGCACATAAACTACACCTAAAATAACTCGAATAAGCACTAAAAAGCTTAACACAACACTCAAATTAGCCCTAAATAACTAAAAACAATACCATTATAAAAGTTTTATCAAACCCAATAAGCATCAACAATCAAAATCGGTTAAAGGTTTGAAAATAACCTTTGGTGACGATGAGTGACTGCTGGAGATGGAGATACGACGATGGTGATGGCCGGCGACGGCTGGAGCGATGCCGGCGAGGGTGGTGATGGCTGATGTGGGCTGTGGCGAGGGTGGTGTTTTGGGTTAGAGTATGGCTGATGTGGGTTTAGTAGTGTCTGATTATTTTGTTTTAAGGGAAATAGAGTAGAAATAGGAAAATGGGGAAAATAAAAAAAAATATTTTGTGGTTTTGTTTATTAGAGTTGGAAATAGAAATTTTGTGTTTTGGAAAACATTTTGTTAGAAAACGCTAATTTGAACGTGATCTCTATTTTCCTTGTTTTCTACAAAATATTTTGTGGAAAACAAGGGTGTTTTCCTCCAACTAAACGCACCCTAAAATTTTCACTTTAATTCTTGAAGAAGTAACACCAGACGGTATAGTTAGTTTTTTTAACAGGAATGAACGAGGGTTAGGAAAGGAATTCGACCTTAGTCGAAGTTTAGGGAGAAAAAGAAAAGAAAGTATGCTTTAGTTAACTTTAGGTGCAATGGAAAGAAAAAAAATGTGAAGACCGGTTGAGCTTTAGTCGATTTTAGGTGGAAACTGGTTGAGCCTTAGTCGACTTTAGATGAAAAAAAAAACGTGATAGAGAAAAAAAAAAGTTTAACAAAAACAAACAAATACGGATTTTTAATTGTTGTAGTCAACTTTAACCAAAAAAAAAAAAAAATTCTTGTTGAAATCTTTTAATGATAAACTGTTAAAAAAAAACAATTCAAAGGATAAAGCCTAAATTCTAACAAATAGCCCAATCTTAACAAATAGCAAATCTGATGATGACAACACGAAATCTTCATTACAACGAACTAAACAAATGAGTCCCAATCACAACCATGAATTCTTTAAACCGATATATCCAAACAGAGCTACTTATTTTGAAGGAGATTATATTTTTAACAAAAAACTTACAGCTCCAAAAAAACTCAAAAAATGTCTACCAAACAGGTCTTTAGAGAAAATAGTTTACGGTCAAACCTATATATCATTGTATTTTAAATTAGAGGGAATTGCATATATATTACATAGGTTATTAACTCGTGAAATTCACGGGATTAAATGGAAAACCGTGAAATTGATAGAGAATGTATTATGTAAAGACATTTAACAAATAAATGAGCGATTGTTGAGAATTTGTGAGTAAATAATATGTTTGATCAATGTGATATAATAATGTAAGTATTAGATACTGAATAGATGTGTGTAACAAACATGAATAAAAAATTTAAAAAAAAATATGATAAGACTATATATGTTGTTATGCAACTCTAATAACTCTACTTTTATCACTTTTCACTAACCTTATTCCAAGATTTAATGAGTAATACTCGAACTTTTATCAATTTAAGCACCTGATCATACATTCTTTGTTATTGACCACCAATAAATTCTAGCGATTGCCATCTTTTCAGAAAATTAAGTGGAGACCAAAATATGTTTGACTTATAATGTTGGCGGTAAAATAAAATAGTTATATATGTCTCGTAACAATTTATTAAACATCAGAAGAATGTATCACCCTACCAAGGTATATTAAGTTATTAACTATTGTTTATATACATTATCCCATAGTGTGAGCAATAATAAAGTAACTCTCTCTTATTTAGCAATATAGCTTCAACACAGCCGAAACTTGCTTTGACTACACAAAAGTGAACCATTTTGACTCGTAGCTAACTTGCTAAATTTTCCATTTCTATGTACAACAATCATTCATGGTAGACCTTTTAGTCTTGACGTTTTCAACTCTTGTCTTGTTGAAAGCTGAGTTGGTCTTCTTTTTACCAAAGTTAGATAGTCGTCAAAGTCACTACATTCACACATTGCCAAACAAAATATAAAACACCAATATTATGATAAGTGATAAAAGATGTTCATAAAGATTAGTGAAAATCAAAAGGAACATTCATCTTTTCATTATATAAAAAAAACTATCATTAACATTAAAATTGATATTTTCGTCTTAAGGTGACCCGAGCACCAACGACATGCTCATTAGTCATGCCATGCTAAAATTGTATTTCAAAATCCT
Organism: Artemisia tridentata subsp. tridentata; assembly: GCA_021014915.2. Classification (NCBI taxonomy): domain Eukaryota; kingdom Viridiplantae; phylum Streptophyta; class Magnoliopsida; order Asterales; family Asteraceae; genus Artemisia; species Artemisia tridentata. The sequence goes on from CP139508.1 coordinate 162,437,800, forward strand.
ATAACATGCGAAATATATTAATGTTTAAAAAAAATTACTTGAATTCTACCTTCCATGTATTGGTCCTTTCTTATAGCAATAAACATAATCCCATGAATTTCACAGTTGAAAGATCTGTTCGACACATTTTGCCCTAAACCCGCCTCTACTTCATTCTGTCTCTTTCCCTCTGCAATTCACACACGTGGCAAACAACTAAACACTACTTTATTGACACATAACACATTTATCGATAAAAAGTAAAAATCCGAAAACATGATTAAAATATTTACTGAAATGTATACCAGAAGTTTCTGAACAAAGAGCTTTGTCCATAGCTCCCATTACTGATTTTATAAAATCGTCATCTTTTAAAGAAACCGAGTTCCTATTATGAGCTTTGTCCACAGCTCCGAGTTGATCCTACTAATTCTGGTGCTGCAGCCTCTGTCATCACTTTATAATCTTAATCTCCATAAAGCTTCAAGAAGGAATAAAGATCTATTTGAAAATCCAACAACATTACAATCTTTCATTATCAAATTTGTGGATCATATATTTGCAAATATGTAATGGGACCCACGTAATGGAAATATTAATCAGCCAAACCACAAATACTATGCGTTCTTTCTTAAAATAGCATGAAAATAACGCTCTGCATAACACATTATCAATAGAATATCTGAGTTAAGGAATAACTTAGCGCGTACTAAAAACATCACAAATGGTATAGTTTACATGTCATATGTATTTTCAAGAATTATTCAAACAATTAGAACGAAGATTTCCTTTTAAAATGCATGCATTATGTTTCAAACAACATTTAATTAACTCACAGGGTTTTGTCAAAAGCGAGGGTGGAGTAGTTTTATGATATAAAAGGTATCAAATTGACATCACATAAAGCTGAAAACTGTCCAACCAAAAATTAATTAGGAATGTAGGGTTGGATTGGCATAAATGGGATGTAATCTTTCTTGTAACATTTGACTGTGATATCACAAGTTCACAACACACCATTGCACGCAGCTGATATAATTTACAGTCATTGTGCTTATGGCATATTTAAGTCCACTTTTTTTTTTGCTTATGACTTTATGAGCTTCTCACTTTGTACTTACAACATATTTAAGTCCATAAGCTCAATTTAATAAGCTCATAACCCGAAAAAAGTAGGTTACGAGCTTTTAAAAAATCAAATAAGCACTTAAGCCTCGAAAATAAGCTAATCCAAACACCCCTTAAGTAGTGGTCAGTACTGATTATCTACTAGTAAAAAATCATCTGATAAGTAACATAGATTCAATTTATGTTTTTATTCTATTTTGTGGTAAAGGAGAATGTGAGAAAAAAAATTAGTCATAGCTACTGCACCGCCATCTCCGTCCATCAAAGCATCTAACATAGAATAAGCATCGTGTTCCATAAATTCATTAGATAAAACGATACCTAATTCGCCCTCTACCCCATAAGTGTCACTAAAGGATATAACGGATTGTATCTTGGGATCAAGTTCGCTAAGGGTAACATTATTAACCTTTATATTTACATGATGATTTTGGAGATCAAAATCGTCTTCACTAAACGATAACCCGTCAAAATTGTCAATGAAATAATCTTGATATTGCTTTCGTACTTCAGAAAGACGCTCTAAATCAGCTAGGAGAAAATATAAAAGCGGAGCCAAAAGTTCATGCATCCCTAAAACCAGAATAACTTAAATTGACAAAACATAACATAATGCACTACCGTACTTTTCAGCAAGCGATTCTTCTATTGATATGTACCACCACGCATCACTGCTGTTTCGGGAAATGATCGTTGCCATACACATACGAAGAAATTAATATGACAAAAATAATGGTGCGCATAAAATCCCATCATCAATTCAATTGGGTACGAATCTAATAATTTAGAATTTCATCACAAATCAAACAAAAAAGAAGTTTAACCAAAGAATATATCATGATATAAAGAACAACTATAACAATTACCTGATTATAGAAAGATTAATAAGTGCATACATCTACATACATATAAAAAACAACTATAACATATCATCTACTAACAATTAAAATGAAGAATGAAAAGAGATAAAACAATTCAAACCTGGTTAATCTTCCTCAATCAGATTCTACCTACAAAAATATAAAAAAAAAAAAAAAAAAAAAAAAAAAAAAAAAAAGCAAAATTTTCTTGAATAAATGAAGATGATGAGGAAAATAATCACAAAATTTTTCCAGCAAATAATCACGAAATGTTTAATTCATCGATTAATAAGCACTCCAATTAGCTTCAACTTTCAAGATGAAGAACATACCAAATAGACACAATTTTCTTGAATAAATGAAAATGATGAGAAAAAAAATTAATAGTAATGTAACAGTGCACCACCAAATCTAATCAGCAATTGATGTGTTTCAAGCGATATACCCGTTAGGAGTACAAGTTTTAAAATTTTTAACACGATTTACCAAAGATTCAAACGAAACACATACGAGCAAGTATACTCTTCCGTGTGTAGTAAGAGATAATTGAGGTAAGCCGAGGTCGTTCACTAGGATTTGTTTTATTTGTATGATGTGAAATTTTTGTGAATAAAGAGCAATCCAACTTATCGATTCTAATTAACAAGCAAATGAAAATGATTTAAATTCACTAATTAAAAGACTACACTTGCCTAGACTAGTTTGCACAATTCCTTTGACATGATTATGACATTGGTTCCATTTGATTATGATCAACAAATTAGATGGTGTTCTAATTCGATTAGTGGTGTACTAATTATATTGTTTCCTACACTTTCAATCCTCGTCAAGATTTAGAGATTATAAAAAAACAATATTTCAAAATTGATCAATCCAAGATTAACACAACTCAATTACCCGATTCGCTTTCGTTTCACAAATAATTAACAACCACACTATTTAATTTTCCAAGTTAAATTAAGTTTCTTATGAAATGGTCAATACATAAGGTAAAACCCTTATAGACAAAGGTTTACAACTAATTTACTAACAATGTCTTTTTCAACCCAATACATTATTAGAAATTACCCAAACTTAACAACTCTTTGGTGGAGAAAACTCAAGATAGCACAATTCGTTCTTAGTGTTAACTTTTCTTTTGTGTTAGAACCAATAAGTCATAATCAATCAAATAAATCATAAATCAAACATCATCTAGGCAAGTGCATAAGGCACTTAGCCACTCATGGTAAACAAAGTAATAACCATAAGAAATTTATCACTAGTAAACATGATTGAATAGTCTTACAAAATGTTGTAATGATGATTACAAGTAATGAAGAACACTTGTGAAATGATCAAAAATGATCCTTGCTTAATTGAAGTTATGATTGGTAAGAGTTTAGCTTCCTTTTTTCCTGCGTTTTTTTTCCTCTTGTCGCCCCAAATGTACGAGAAAATGGTGACAGATTTTTGTTGTAGTAGATTGTGTATTGTCTTCTTTTTTTTCTATGTATATAGGGAGATTACCCTTGGTCAACAAGCATACATCTTGGGCTCCAAGTGTCATAATGTTGGAGTTGAGTTAATAGATGAGTAATGACACTTAACTCTTTCTTTTAATGCAACTTAGAAGTCTTTAATATTGCTGAACCTAAGGTTTGGATACTAAACCTTATGCATGGAAGTGACTTCTTAAACCTTAGGTTTGAGATAGAAACCTAGGGTTTAGAATATGATCTCTAACATTTATCTTTTCATGAACTTTTTCTTCAACTTAAAAACCATTGTAATCTTGATTCTTCATCTTTATCAATCCTTCCAAAGCTTTTATTGTGAGACGATTCCTACATTTGTGCATAAGCTCTTGATTTGACAACTTTTCCACATTTTTTAAGCTTTTCCTTGAACTTGATCGCACCTGAACTAAAATACATCTTTTGCACTTTTTAAGCATAATACGTTCATAAATTCAACCAAATACAATGCATAAATATAGAAATAACGCGACTAAAACATGTTAGATTTGAGCGTTATCAAATCCCCCACACTTACACTTTGCTTGCCCCCAAGCAAATCTAGCTTTTAAGAAATAAATCCATATGATAAAAATGAGATGCAAATCTATCAAGCACAAATACAAGATAAGATCCATCTATTTAGGCTTATAAATGAAAAGATGAGATGTTTGACAATACCTTAATGATTCTCTTGCCTGATAACATATTAAGACACCTCACGAAAGGAAAATGAAGTATGATTCACTCAACACTCATTTGTTTAGTGATTGAATATAGAAGAAAATCACACTCATTGCTCAGACATGATCTAAATATTACCATAGGCTTGTACAAGAAACAAAACTTAACCGACGTGGCGTAAGCACCAAGTGTAAACATCTAAGAGGACTTTTATTCGGGTTTAAGGTTTTAAGGGTTATATAAGACTGATGTGAAACTATCTCATGCAAAACATAATAGCTCGCTAACAACGAAGTCTCGAATTATTAAATAACGGATGGTCACCAAGGATAACCTTAGATCGCTAACAACGCTATCTCATTCCTCAAGAAATCGGATGGTCACTACATGTCATTACACTTGATAACTTCACAAAGTCAAAAGGGTAGGGATAAGACATGGGATATATATATAATTGGTTTTAATATTGAAAAACTTTACAAATAGCCAAAGTCTACAACCAAGTGCTACTAGCTACATCAACCACATTCCTTTGAAATTGAGATTTCTTCCTTGATATCATACATTCATAGCTCATAACCATAAGATACCAATAGATCATCCACGAGATTATCATGGAGTTTGCAACTTTCTCACTTTCAAGGATTCCCACGTAACAACCATCTTTCCAAGTAGCTAGTAACCAACCAAGACTTGACTATGGGTAAGGTTAAGGCTAAAGGTGAGAAATATTTTTATATTTTTCTGGTGTAACAAAATGAAAAGACTGGCTCGGAGGGTGTACTAATGGAGTCTAGCACTTAAAATGAGTACTAACAAATGGGTCCATGGAAGGTTAACTAACCAATTTGGCTAGCTAATATATCAATATATGTAAAATGGAAGGCCATTTGGTTTAATTCCTAAGGTTGCCTCTTATCACGCGAATACACTTATATCATACGAGGTGATCTCACTACGGTCTGGTAATGATTTGCATGTACAAGTTCTAGAATAAATAAGATCACTGGCACACTCATAGCAAAAAGATTAGAGCATAAAAGATATATGCTATATAAGAATAGGTTCAAATCCTCACATATTAGTTGAATGGGTTATGGTTGTGCTGTCAATGTTATCAATCCAAAAATGGATTGCAATGCCAATCAGGACACATCTCAAATTTTCAAAAAGTACAGGTTTTATTAGTGGATTAATCTAGTTATTCTTTATCAATTATTCTCAACGTGCGAAAACAACTAGATCAAAGGGGCAAACAAATTAAAAATAGGCTCAAATTTATAGAAAAATTTAAAAGTCTAGATCATTTCCTATTTCCTCCCCCCACACTTAAGTTTGACATTGTCCTCAATGTTAAGAACGATAAATCATAAAAATAGGGAAATGAAACATAAGAGAAATGATATTGCCTGAGCTTTGGAATAGGAGGATTCCATTTGTTTTCAAGATCAAGCATCCTAACTTGCATAATCATCAAAACAAAAACACACAAAAATGCAAAATATTTTTGTATTTTATTATTCATAATATTAAGGCCCCCACACTTATGGTGAAACCATCGGGGCATAAAAAAAATACACGGGTTGCCTCCCGAGAAGTGCTAAATTTATTAATGAGTCATCAGCCCGACTCAATCTCTCTTTACTTTTGTGGTTTGTATTTAGGATTCTTTCCTGACGTCTTTGGAATATACACCACATTTCCTTTTACTATTCCTTTTCCAGTTTTATCAATATCATGTAACTTCGCGGTATTGCAAGTTCTAGGGAGAACATCCCAGATGTAACCAGTTTCCGCAGCCCATGGTATTACTTTTTTATAATCGGCTGGAAAAGGTGCCATGAAGGGAATAGCAGTATATTTCTTTTTATCGAGCATTTCAAGTGGAATTTCCTCACTTGACATTTCATTCAATTGCTCCTCATCATGGTATAATTTAATTCGATGTCCATTAACAATGAAAGTTCCACTCTTCTTGTCATATAGTTCAACATATCCGGATGGAAAACCATGTTTTACCACGAATGGACCAAACCATTTGATTCTGAGTTTAGGAGCTTTGAATTTATACTTTGAATTGAACAAAAGAACTTTGTCTCCAGCCTTGAATTCTTTACGGATTCTTAGCTTTCTATCATGATAAGCTTTTGTTCGAGCTTTGTATAGTTTTGAGGTTTCATATGCTTGGAGTCTCAATTCATCGAGTTTATGCAATTGCAAGAATCGTTTTTCTCCAGCGGTTTTTAAATCAGGATTACATTGTCTCAATGCCCAATAAGCACGATGTTCAATTTCAAACGGTAAATGACAAATCTTTCCATATATGAGTCTGTACGGGGTTGTACCAATTAGATTTTTATATGCGGTTCTAAATGCCCATAGAGCATCATCGAGTTTCCTTGACCAAACAGAAGGATTATCCTTAACTGTTTTTTCAAGTATTCTTTTTAAAGCTCTATTGGTGTTTTCGACTTGACCACTGGTCTGAGGATGGTATGCTGTTGAGAAACGATGGTGGACCCCATATCGTTTCATAGCTTTTTCCATTTGATGGTTGCAGAAATGAGTTCCTCTATCGCTTATCAAAGCTTTTGGAATTCCGAATCGAGAGAAAAGTTTTTTTAGAAAATTCACAACTACTCGTGCATCGTTAGTGGGTAGAGCTTCTGCTTCTGCCCATTTGGAAACATAATTTACTGCAACGAGGATGTATTCGAATTTATGAGATTTAGGAAAAGGACCCATGAAGTCAATTCCCCAAATATCAAATATCTCAGAAACTTGGATGTTTTTTTGTGGCATTTCGTCTCTACGAGAAAGATTACCAGATTTTTGGCATGCGTCACAATTCCGCACAAGTGTATGTGATTCTTTAAAAATTGTTGGCCAATAAAATCCCGCATCAAAAACTTTTTTAGCGGTGGTGGATGGTCCATAATGTCCTCCGGTTGGGCCGTGATGACATTCATCAAGAATTTTTTGAGTTTCGGAACCATACACGCATCTTCTTATTATACCATCGGGGCACATTTTTAATAGATACGATTCATCCCAAAAATAATATTTTAAGTCTGCAAAGAATTTACTACGTTCAGCATGAGATAGACCTTTTTGTAATATTCCTCCAGCTAAATAATTTGCATAATCAGCAAACCATGGAACTTCTTCATTTTCAATTCCCAAAAGAGTTTCGTCGGGAAAGTAATCATCAATCTCGTTTTCACCGAGTTCCTCTAAATTTGGATTTTCTTATCTGGATAAATGATCTGCCGCCACATTTTCTGCACCTTTCTTATTCTGGATTTCTATGTCAAACTCTTGAAGCAATAAAATCCATCGGATAAGACGTGGTTTTGCATCTTGTTTAGCAAACAGATATTTCAAAGCTGAATGATCGGTGAATACAATTGTTTTTGATAAAACAAGATAGGAACGAAACTTGTCGAATGCAAAAACTACAGCTAACAGTTCTTTTTCAGTCACTGTATAGTTTTGTTGGGCACTACTCAAGGTTTTGCTAGCGAAATATATAGGGCGAAAATGTTTACCATCTCGCTGTCCTAATACTGCTCCAACAGCATAATCACTTGCATCGCACATGAGTTCAAACGGAAATGACCAATTTGGTGAAACCATAATTGGTGCATTTGTTAGCTTGTTTTTTAGTGTTTCGAATGCCTTGATGCACTCTTCATTGAAGTCAAAGACCGAATCTTTTTCAAGCAATTTCGTCATTGGATGAGATATTTTTGAAAAATCTTTAATGAATCGACGGTAAAATCCCGCGTGTCCCAAAAAACTTCTAACGCCTTTAACGTTAGTTGGGGGTGGTAACTTAGCAATAGCATCAATTTTCACTTTGTCAACTTCGATTCCTTTGCTCGAAATCTTGTGACCAAGGACAATTCCTTCTGTCACCATAAAATGACATTTTTCCCAATTAAGTACGAGATGAGAAGTTTTGCATCTTTCAAGCATTTTATCAAGATTGGAAAGGCATGACTCAAATGATTCTCCAAATACTGAAAAATCATCCATGAATACTTCCATGGAGGTTTCAAGCATGTCTTGAAAAATAGCAATCATGCATCTTTGAAATGTTGCTGGTGCGTTACAAAGACCAAAAGGCATACGCCTATAAGCATATGTGCCGAACGGACACGTGAATGTGGTTTTTTCTTGATCAGCTGGATCAATTGGAATTTGAAAGTAACCGGAAAATCCATCGAGAAAACAAAAGTATTTGTTCCCCGCAAGTCTTTCCAACATTTGATCCATGAATGGTAATGGAAAATGATCTTTTCTGGTGGCATCATTTAATTTTCTATAATCAATGCATACCCGCCAACCAGTGATAGTTCTTGTAGGAACAAGTTCATTGCGTTCATTAGTTACGACAGTTGTTCCTCCTTTCTTAGGAACACAGTGAACCAGACTCACCCATGAGCTATCCTCAATAGGATAAATAATTCCAGCGTCAAGAAGTTTGATTATTTCTTTCTTAACTACTTCCTTCATATTTGGATTGAGTCTTCGTTGTCTTTGAACAACTGGTTTAGAATCAGTTTCAAGATTTATTTTATGTTTGCAAAAGTTTGGACTTATTCCAGGAATATCAAAAGTTTTCCAAGCAAAAGCTTCTTTATGCTTTTTGAGTATAGAAACTAGTCGTTCCTTTTCATCTGGTTTAAGTTCTGAAGATATGACAACTGGAAGAAGAGAATTTCCTTCCAAAAATGCATATTCCAAATGATCAGGGAGAGGTTTCAAGACTAGATCTACTGGCGGTTCCTCAATTGAGGTTGTGATTCTCATATCATCATTGAATTCCAACTCTTCAAAGTTAGTATTTTCTTCCTCCGAAATTTCTTCGGTGTCAATCTGCATAAATTCAGCGAATTCTCTGTCGAGATCTTCATCACTGATTTGTCCAAATGTGTTATGAATCTTAATTCTTTCATCAAGCAACTCATCAAACGTTTCTTCTGTTATATCATCGATAACATCAACGCTATAACAAGTGTCATCATTCGCATGAGAATACTTCATTGCTTGATTAATCGAAAAAGAAATTCTTTCATCCCCAACTCCAAGGTTGAGTTCTTTGTTTTTTACTCGAATGATAGCATCTGCAGTATTTAGGAAAGGTCTTCCTAGAATTAATGGAACTTTGCCATCTTCCTCCATCTCAAGGATCACAAAATCAACAGGAAAAACAAATTTCCCAACTTGAACAAGCATATTTTCAGCTACTCCAACAGGATACTGGATAGTATGGTTGGCTAATCGTATACTCATTCTTGTTGGTTTCAATGTTTTGATTGAAAGTTTCGCATACAACGAGTATGGCATAAGATTTATACTTGCACCAAGGTCGGCTAAAGCATCACAAGTTATTGAATCTCCCAAGGTACATGGAATAAGAAAACTTCCTAGATCACCGAGTTTCTTTGGTAATTTATTCTCAATTATTGTAGAGCAATCTTTATTTAAGAAAGTAGCGGAAATGTTTTCCATTTTGCTTTTATTATTAACAAGTTCTTTCAAAAACTTCCCGTAATTGGGCATTCCAGCTAGAACATCAACAAGAGGAATGTTGATTCTAACTTCTTTTAGTAAATCAACGAACTTTCCATATTTTTCTTCCATCTTTTCCTTCCTCAAACGTTGAGGGTATGGAATTCTTGGTTTATATGGTTTGAGTGTTGGAGTGGATTTAACAACTGGTGTAGAATTTGGTTCATTTTCTTTAGATTCTTCTTCTACTTCATCCTCACTATCATTTTGGACAACAGGAGTTGTTTGGGTTGGGTTGGGTGGTGGATCATAAGATAGACCACTACGAGTATATACAGCATTCACCTGCTCATTTCTTGTTTGAGGTGGACGATAACTTCCAGATGATGATGGTTTCGGATTGGTTTGCGTATTGCTTGGCAAGGTACCGGATGGTCTTGCAGCGAGTTGATCAGAAAGACGACCAAATTTGGTCTCAAGATCTTGGATAGAAGCTTGATGATTCTTTTGACCTTGCTTAACCTTGCTTTTGAGCATAAAGAATTGATTTTTCATGAATTCGTTCGTTTGTTTTTGAGCATGCACAAATTCACGCATGGTTTTTTCGAATTCGGATTCTTCGTTTTTTGTTTCACGAGAACGATTTTCATCATGAAAAGATGTCTGACGGTTTTCATCACGAGTTTGGGAACGATTATCATCCCTTGGTGGACGATCTTGCCAATCTCGAGAATTCCTACCGTAGTAGTTTCCACGATATCCTCCTCCTCGATATCCTCCAGAAACATAATTAGCTTCTGCTTCGGGACCTCCCATGGGTTTATCATCACACTCGGATGAGGAGTGATTTCCACCACAATGAGTACATCCCTCACGTATTTCTTTGATTTCTTTTTGGATACTTTCGAATTTGGAATCAATTTTAGAGGTAAACTCTTTCATCATATCCAAGATTTTGGAATTTTCATTTGTCGCTTCGGCAAATGCAACCGATTTTCGTTGAGGTTTAATTTTGGCATCTTTAGACCAATCAAGCTTAAGAAGTACACGGTCTTCTAGTAAATTGTAAGCTTCATTAGGAGTCTTATAAAGGAAAATTCCTCCGACATCAAGTATGCCTTGAGTTGCATCATCAAGACCATGGTAAAAGATTTGGATAATATTACCACGAGACAATCCATGCCCATGACAACTACGGAGCATGTTTTTTATTCGAAGCCAAGCTTCAACAAGATTTTCTCCTTCTTTTTGAGTAAAACTACGAATTTCACCTAAGAGACGATCAAACATGGCTGGTGGAAAGAAACGTCCAACAAACGCTCTTCTCATTTGGTCCCAAGTTGTGATCACTCCGGGGCTTAATTCATTATACCAAATTTTCGCTTCTCCGGTGAAAGATGATGGAAAAAGTTTAAGTTGGATTGAATTTGGATCGGTAGTTCCATAACGAAACATGTCACAAATTTCAAAGAAATCGGCGATATGTTTATGTGGATCAGATTTAACTCTACCATCAAATTGGTTGTCTTTAATTGTAGAAACTAAGAACGTGCTGAAGATAGTTTCTTGGATCGTTTTGAGCCTTAGGGTTCAACAATAACTATGAATAAATATGCACAGCGGAATTAGAACAAATCACAGTTATTGACACAAAGTTTCTCTTCACAATCACCTCCAATTATATTTGATCAGAATATAACGTGTTACCTAACTGTAACAAGGATCTAAGACATCTCAGACCTTAGAGGATACGAACCAACTTTACAAACACTAAGCGTTTACAAACCTACACGCCTAGGTTACACACACACACCTTTAATCTACATTATGGAAGACACATAATAAAACCTGTACCCTATGTCTCTTTATATAGAAAGATATTAGGGTTTACAAAAGATAAACTCTAAAAATAAAAGATCTTCGTAGTAATCTTGAACTTTCATCTTTTGTCACTTTAAGCCCTTTTTATTTCATTCTTCTATTTATTTTGTCTCATCAAATCTAGAATCCCAACAATCTTCCCCTATTTGATGATGACAAAACAAACAAAGTCGTGTACGAACTTCCCTAGACGAAGTAGCAGAAGTTGAGATGTAATCATCTCCCTGAATGAAACAAATTTGTCTTCCTTGTCTTCCCCTTAAACCATGCCATGCCATCACAATATTTCTTCCCCTTTTTGTTATCAACAAATAGAGAATGTAAGTAATAAAAACTTCCCCTCGAGTGATGCATGTACATTAACTCTCTTGTGTGTGTGAACTTCCCCTGTGTGTGTGTAAACCAATAACCATACTTACTTCCCCTCACTGCTCGTAAATAATGCAACTATCAATCATGTAAACCCAGCAATAACGTAACAGCAGAGAGTAAGTCCAACAGCAGAATGTCCAACAGCAGAGTCAATATGACAAACAGCAGAGTTATATAACAAAACAGCAGAGTTTATCAGACGTAGCAGCAGAGTTATATAACCAATCAGCAGAGTAAAATAATGCAGCAGCAGAGTATAACATAAGCGTAGCAGCAGAATTAAACCTTTAGCAGTAGAATATAACTGACCCCACTCATTCCATCCATTGACTCACAATTAATTGCAATCGATCAATTCGATTCACGTTATCGTCAGTATACATCCAAAACTGTCCCACGTGCTTGAATATTACCACCAATCGATGTTGACAATAGACAGCTTGATGCACCTCTGATAGCAGTAAAAGTCATATACAGAACACGACAATTTACTGACCGAACCATGTATAATAAAGCAAATCCATCTATTACTTCTCCACTTGCACAAGACGCCAAATAATATGAATATAAAATCGATCAAGGCAGTTTGTATTATGCGCCACATACTTTAACAGATCGATACAAAAAATAATTTAAATCCGTTCATACCTTTTAAGATTCAAACCGGTACCTTCATAACTGCTCTTCTTTCAACAATAAAACTTTATGAATCCCTAGGTAACGAGCTCCCCAAGCTCTGATACCAATTGTAGAAACTAAGAACGTGATAAAGATAGTTTCTTGGATCGTTTTGAGCCTTAGGGTTCAACAATAACTATGAATAAATATGCACAGCGGAATTAAAACGAATCACAGTTATTGACACAAAGTTTTACCAAACACCATCACCTCCAAATATTATTCGATCACAATAATACGGTTACACTAAACTTGTAACAGGATCAAAGACACCTTTGATCTTGGAGGAATACGAACACAAACTAGTTCTAGGCATTTACAAGACATATGCCCTAGAACACACACACACACCCCTTTCTGATATTTACATTGTGGAAGACCATAATAAAACCTGTACCCTATGTCTCTTTATATAGAAAGATATTAGGGTTTACAAAAGATAAACTCTAAAAATAAAAGATCTTCGTAGTAATCTTGAACTTTCATCTTTTGTCACTTTAAGCCCTTTTTATTTCATTCTTCTATTTATTTTGTCTCATCAAATCTAGAATCCCAACATTAATCATCGAGAGATGATGACCTTTGATAGTAAAATTTTCTCCTAGATTCACGGGAATAATTGCGGCTTCGGGTGTAGGAGCTACAACCCTATTAGTACCCCACATGGGTTGATCGTCAACCATTGGAAATGGTAATTCTTGAAAAAGATTAACGATTGGATGAACTTCAGATAGGTTTTCAAATGGTGGATTAACGGTTTTTGGAATTCTTTGATCGGGTGGAATGAATGGATTTTTCTTTTTGCGAAATAAACGTTCGGGATTAGACAATGGTGAACTTAATTCTTCGTTAGAAGAACGAGTGGTCATACACGAGAAAAAACGAGCCTATCGAAAAGGATTTAAAAACTATTTTTTTTTTAAAAAAAGGGCCAAGCCGGCGGTTTGGTCGAGTTGCGAAAAAGAAATTTGGACAGAAAGCTCAAACCGGCCGGTTTGGATTTATACCGGCGGTTTGGGACTTTAGAATTTTTTTTTATACGAGCGATACCGGCGGTTTGGGATTAAAACCGGCGGTTTGGGAAAACAGAAGGGCTCAAACCGCCCGGTTTGTGTTTATACCGGCGGTTTGGGAGTGAAAGTATTTTTTTTTAAGAACCTAAAGAATACGCTAAAGAGTATCAATACTAGTAGAATTAGAGCTAATGAATTATAAGCAAAAACTCACACAAACGAGATCAAATTCCCGGCAACGGCGCCAAAAACTTGATGTGTTTCAAGGGATATACCCGTTAGGAGTACAAGTTTTAAAATTTTTAACACGAATTACCAAAGATTCAAACGAAACACATACGAGCAAGTATACTCGTCCGTGTGTAGTAAGAGATAATTGAGGTAAGCCGAGGTCGTTCACTAGGATTTGTTTTGTTTGTATGATGTGAAATTTTTGTGAATAAAGAGCAATCCAACTTATCGATTCTAATTAGCAAGCAAATGAAAATGATTTAAATTCAATAATTAAAAGACTACACTTGCCTAGACTAGTTTGCACAATTCCTTTGACATGATTATGACATTGGTTCCATTTGATTATGATCAACAAATTAGATGGTGTTCTAATTCGATTAGTGGTGTACTAATTATATTGTTTCCCACACTTTCAATCCTCGTCAAGATTTAGAGATTATAAAAAAACAATATTTCAAAATTGATCAATCCAAGATTAACACAACTCAATTACCCGATTCGCTTTCGTTTCACAAATAATTAACAACCACACTATTTAGTTTTCCAAGTTAAATTAAGTTTCTTATGAAATGGTCAATACATAAGGTAGAACCCTCATAGACAAAGGTTTACAACTAATTTACTAACAATGTCTTTTTCAACCCAATACATTATTAGAAATTACCCAAACTTAACAACTCTTTGGTGGAGAAAACTCAAGATAGCACAATTCGTTCTTAGTGTTAACTTTTCTTTTGTGTTAGAACCAATAAGTCATAATCAATCAAATAAATCATAAATCAAACATCATCTAGGCAAGTGCATAAGGCACTTAGCCACTCATGGTAAACAAAGTAATAACCATAAGAAATTTATCACTAGTAAACATGATTGAATAGTCTTACAAAATGTTGTAATGATGATTACAAGTAATGAAGAACACTTGTGAAATGATCAACAATGATCCTTGCTTAATTGAAGTTATGATTGGTAAGAGTTTAGCTTCCTTTTTCCTGCGTTTTTCTTCCTCTTGTCGCCCCAAATGTAAGAGAAAATGGTGACAGATTTTTGTTGTAGTTGATTGTGTATTGTCTTCTTTTTTTTTTCTATGTATATAGGGAGATTACCCTTGGTCAACAAGCATACATCTTGGGCTCCAAGTGTCATAATGTTGGAGTTGAGTTAATAGATGAGTAATGACACTTAACTCTTTCTTTTAATGCAACTTAGAAGTCTTTAATATTGCTGAACCTAAGGTTTGGATACTAAACCTTAGGCATGGAAGTGACTTCTTAAACCTTAGGTTTGAGATAGAAACCTAGGGTTTAGAATATGATCTCTAACATTTATCTTTTCATGAACTTTTTCTTCAACTTAAAAACCATTGTAATCTTGATTCTCCATCTTTATCAATCCTTCCAAAGCTTTTATTGTGAGACGATTCCTACATTTGTGCATAAGCTCTTGATTTGACAACTTTTCCACATTTTTTAAGCTTTTCCTTGAACTTGATCGCACCTGAACTAAAATACATCTTTTGCACTTTTTAAGCATAATACGTTCATAAATTCAACCAAATAGAATGCATAAATATAGAAATAACGCGACTAAAACATGTTAGATTTGAGCGTTATCAGCAATATATAGAAAACAATCACACTGAAAACATGACGAATCCTCTGTCCAAATTAAAAAGAAACCAATTATTTGGATACCTTTGAAAGAAAAGATGATCGTCTTTTCATATGTTTTTTTCATGGAAATTCATCAAATAGCACCCATCTGTACATTAGTAAAAGAAAAAAAAAAGTTAGTAATTTAACCCAAAGTGAAAGCCGATTCAAATTTTCTGATGATAAAGCGAAGGTTGAACCACCATGCGATTTTCTGACGATGATGGCGAGTTAGGGTTTATGATTGACATTGGGTTGAGGTTTTTGGAATGAAGCTGTAGCATTTGGTCATGTTTACGTTAGTGAGATTTGAAAAGCCAGGTTCAAATCGTTGAAGGTTGTAGTTTACCCGAAAATTAAGAAGCTTACCTTTTTCAAGGGGCATTTAACGGTTTACTTGAAATTAGTAAGTAAAATGACTAAATTAGACACTCTAGAATTTGAGTATTCACTTTTTCAAAAGGCATTTAACGTCTTTTTCAAGTGCTGTATATTAGTAAGTATAGATATAGATAGATATATATCCAGCGTAAAATAACAATTACATATATATCCTTTTTAAACTATGAATATGTCAAGTATATCCAAATAAACAATTTATACATTATTTAAACTTTAAAATACATAAAATATAAAATTGTCTATTATACCCTTATTTATGTAGCACTTATTTATCATTGTCAAGTGATTCAAAATTGTTCTTTTATTGTTCTTGTTCAATTGTTCCTGTATTGTTGTTCGATTCATGGCAAAGTCTAACAAATTATTAATATAGTCAAATGCACTAAGATATTATGCAAAAACCCAAGTACGCAACAACTACCGAGGGCCCGTTGGGATTTAGTATGGGGTCAAATGACAATGAGTATGAAAAAGTGTATGATTACGATTGTTTATGTTTGGATGATAAAATATAGTATGAAAAAGTTTATAGATATTTGAGTTTTGTAGTGGAAAAAAGAGGGACCCACGGGAATGGATTTCATAGACACCAAATTGGTGTGTAATGAATCTATGACTATGATATACCCATTTCATTATAAGGGGGCACAAAACAAACACCATTAATTAATTTCAAAGTCATAGTCTCATTCCCATAATATCCAACCAACCGAGCCCTGAATCTATCTATACTACCTATAAAGAAAAAATGGTCAAAGTGAAAAAGTGGAAAAGTGAAAAGTCAAGGAATGTGAAATGTTGAAAAATTTTATTAAAGGAAATTATGAAATGTAATTAATACTCTAATTAAAACACCCCATTACTTAAAAGTACAATGATTTATACACAATGTACAACCAATTAAAACAATTAATACAAATCACAAACCGGGTTGACCCGGGATGCTTCAAACCCGACGGGTTGAACCGGTTTAATTTGACCCGTTTTCGACCCAACCTAGCAAGCTGACCCGGTTTAAATCGACCAAATTTTCGACCGGAACGGTTCAACCGGTTGAACCACCCGGGTCGAACCGGGTTTCAAAACATTATGTTTAATTACCAAATCTTCAAACTTTTATTATTTTTCATTTATAACCAATTAAAACAATTAATACAAATCACAAACCGGGTTGACCAGGGACGCTTCAAACCCGACGGGTTGAACCGGTTTAATTTGACCCATTTTCGACCCAACCTAGCAAGTTGACCCAGTTTAAATCGACCAAATTTTCAACCGGAACGGTTCAACCGGTCGAACCGGGTTTCATAACATTATGTTTAATTCCCAAATCTTCAAACTTTTATTATTTTTCATTTATAACCTATAAACTTTTTTTTATCAATAAACTATGTGTCGCTATAAAATCCCAAACCGGGTTGACCTGGGACGCTTCGAACCCGACGGGTTGAACCGGTTTAATTTGACCCATTTTCGACCCAACCTAGCAAGCTGACCCGGTTTAAATCGACCAAATTTTCGACCGGAACGGTTCAACCGGTTGAACAACCCGGGTCGAACCGGGTTTCAAAACATTATGTTTAATTACCAAATCTTCAAACTTTTATTATTTTTCATTTATAACCAATTAAAACAATTAATACAAATCACAAGCCGGGTTGACCCGGGACGCTTCAAACCCGACGGGTTGAACCGGTTTAATTTGACCCATTTTCGACCCAACCTAGCAAGTTGACCCGGTTTAAATCGACCAAATTTTCGACCGGAACGGTTCAACCGGTTGAACCACCCGGGTCGAACCGGGTTTCATAACATTATGTTTAATTCCCAAATTTTCAAACTTTTATTATTTTTCATTTATAACCTATAAACTTTTTTTATCAATAAACTATGTGTCGCTATAAAATCCCGTTGCTATGCACGGGTACTCGTCTAGTAGATATGGTATTAAGAAACCCAATTAATTAACCATCCAGATGAACTCTTACGTCTTGTTGTGTAAATTGGGTTTCGTGAATTTATAGATATGGTATTAAGAAACCCAAAAACCCAAGATATGCTTTTTAATTGCAAGTTGACACAAAATAAATAATGATTAACATGTATTAAATTGGGTTTCGTGAATTTGAGTGGGTACTGTAAGTGAATTTGTGGGGTTTTTTGGTTTTTACGTTGAATGTGAAATGGGTTTATCACAACTTGATTTGGCTTTCATTCAAGAATTAATTTTGACACTTGATAATTGGGTTATGGTTTATGTGTGATTTGGTTATGTGTAAATGAGAAGTAGAAGATTAAATAATGATTAACATGTATTAAATTGGGTTTCGTGAATTTGAGTGGGTACTGTAAGTGAATTTGTTGGGTTTTTTGGTTTTTACGTTGAATGTGAAATGGGTTTATCACAACTTGATTTGGCTTTCATTCAAGAATTAATTTTGACACTTGATAATTGGGTTATGGTTTATGTGTGATTTGGTTATGTGTAAATGAGAAGTAGAAGATAAGGGTATAATGGTCCAAGCATAACTAAATAATTGTTGAACGAGACTAGAAAATTTGGATCGTTGACCAAACTAATACAAGTAAGGGGGCTTGGAGTGGCAGCGGTTTGGCCCGGCGGTTTCATTCACACCGGCGGTAACACCGACGCCGGTGTTGATTTTATCCCAAATTTTTTTGAAACACGGTATGAAAACCCGCTAGCCATAAAATCATTTGATCAACATATGGGCAAAAAAATAGCCGTTGGAAGGCAAAAAAATAAACGTTGGCTGACCAAAAAAATAAAAATAAAAAATAAAAATTAAACCTACCAATTTTGTGGTTTCGTCAGATTAAAAGGAGACAAGTTTGTGTTGTGATTCGTGTTCCACTGAAAGGGACGAAGATTCAAGAGTGTGTTTGTCTCCGGTTTGATTTAAAATTACAAAGGACGATTTTTTTTTTTTTTTTTTTTTTTTTTTTTTTTTTTTTTTTGTGGTTGCTGTGTGTGAGAGTTGTGGTGGAAGACAAAAAGAAAGTGGCTGCTTATGAGATTGCTTCTGAGTTACAATTAGGGTATTTGTGTTGGGCTTGTCCAAGTTTGATCCAAAAGTTGTATGTGGTTTAGTGTATGGGCTGCATGCTTGGCCTCCTACTTGAAATTTTGGGAGTTAGTATAAATGTATAATTGACTAATTGAGTATTAAGCTGAAGTTTAATGTAGTTTGTAGTGAAATGTTATGTTTTTAATAAAATGTTTGTGTTTTTAATTAAATTGATTTTAGTTTAATGATTAAAATTTTTTTTTGAGGTATGAGATTTTATGGCCGCCAGTGATTTAGGTTGGGAGGTATGGGATTTTATGGGTATGAGTTGGCTGAAGCTTATTGGTGGAATTTGGGAGGTATCCATACCTCAGAGGCATGACTCCTAGTGCCCTAATACAAATACACCTATGAGTTAGGATCTGTTAGCTAATAAGGCCTATAGCCAAAGCACGTTGGTTTAGACCTGTTTTGCACTTACGGTTATGTTCGTTCATCTTCTATTTAATGTTTTTGCATTGTAATTAGTTAATTGAATCTGAGTAATATATATATTTTAGGTTTTCCTCTGATTTCCACATGTTATCAAAGTCATTAAAAAAAAAAAAAAAAAAAAAAAAAAAAAAAAAAAAAAAAAAAAAACTGTGCCGACTGTTTGCGGGGACTGGTTGAACTAAATCGTTTGCTTGATATATCCTACACCCTTGCCGTCATTGTTGAATAATCTCCTTTTGATAGACATTAATTTACTAATATTTGATTGGTGAATTATGGGGCACTTGACATCTTGGTAAATATACTGTTGTTTCCGGATTTCCGTCTAGCGTGTTACTACTCCTTATCACTTCAAGGCGAGTAATCTCTTTCCTTAAAGCAATTTCTCCCCCACCGTTCTTTTGAACAATCGTGTTATGGGTTATCGACGAATTGCCTCCCAAGATACAATGAAGCAACGTATGTAGCAATTATCAACACTATACGACGGTGGTGATAATCCGGATGAACTACCGAGTTATCGGGGGTTTCAAGATACTAAAAATAATAGTTCTATAGCACTATTATTTATAGCAATCGGGTATATTGGAAGAAAGTTTTTGTATGTGTTTGTTTTGGTTTTGGATGATCAAAAAAGGCAGAAAGATGCCAATATTTATAGGCAATTAGCGACGGTTTAGCAACGATCTAGCGACACAAAAACCGTCGTAACCAATACCAACAGAAACAGTCACGATGGTTAAGTCACAGACACCCTTTTAACAGAAATAACCGCCACCTCTGATGAATAGGCGCGTCTTATTGATATGATGGTTCATTAGCGACGGTTTTGTGACAGAAAAACTGTCGCTAATTGCCATTTCGTTGGTCACCACCAAAACACAACAAAACCCTTAACTTCCTTCCTAAGACACAACCCAAAAAGACTTATGTTTGTTTTGAAAATAATTACCCAACAATCCCCCACCATTTTCAAAATAGACATAGTTTTTGAAAAGACACATAAGACCTAACCCGATTCAGAAATCCCTGGGGGTGTTATGCATAAGTAAAGATGGAATATTACACTTTGAATCTTTACGTAGTGAAAGCGCTCAAGCTTAACTAGGGTAAGAATGGTTGGACCAAAGCCATTGAACTATCTTCCTTTATATGTTAAACAGAAACGCTTCACGCATATCCTTCCTCTCGTTCATTCAATCCACTTTGTGCCGACCCTTTAACTGGCCATGAGTCTTATCTTGGTTTCTCAGAATGCTTTAGAGCCAAACCCTTGAACTCATAGGAAGCGGCCTCACTTCCACATTCAGATTGATGGACCTTATCAAGATTGTTCCCATAACTTAAAACAATCCAACACAATTTTGTTATAAGTCCATTAAGAATTGTATTCAGCCTTACTTACATTACGGTTCCAAGTTTTGCTAACCCTGGGATGGAGTTTATAATGTTTGCAAAACTTCAGTCACGTTCGGATGATGTACTTTTGCTTGATCTTAAGACTTGGTGAAATACCAGGAGTTAAGTCAAGGTTCCATCACGGGTGACTACTTATAGGTGGGCTTGAGTCCCATCCCCTTTGAAGTACTTTCAATCAATTTTCTAGGTAGTCCTTTTGTAAAAGGATCTGCCAAGTTCTTATTTGAACGTAAGAAGCTTACGGTGATCACCCCATCATTTATCAACTGATTGACTTGTATGTGTCTAAGTCCAGTGTGTCTGGACTTACCATTGTATACATTGTTATATGCTCTTGATAGTGTGGCTTGACTATCACAATGTATAGAGATAGGCGGCATCGATTTTGGCCACAATGGTATGTTAATTAACAAATCTCTTAACCATTCTGCTTCTTTACAACAAGAAGCCAATGCTACAAATTCAGCCGCCATTGTTGAGTCGGATATACAACTTTGTTTCTTTGATCCCCAAGACACAACACCTCCACCAAGTTTGAAGATCCAACCGGTGGTGGATGCATAGTCTTCTTGCTTAGTTATCCAACTTGCATCAGTATATCCTTCCAATACTAAAGGATACCCGCTGTATTCCAAACCATAATCCATGTTTTTCTTTACGTATTTAAATACTCTATTTATAGCTTCCCAGTGTTGTATTCCAGGATTACTAGTATGCCTACTTAATCTTCCTACTGCATATGCAATATCAGGTCTAGTACATGTCATAGCATACATCAAACTACCTATAACCCTAGCATACTCATTTTGAGCAACCACCCTACCGGTATTCTTGCTTAATTTAGAGCTTAATTCGAACGGAGTGCTTACAGGTGAACAATCAAATTTGTTAAAGCGTTTCAAAACTTTTTCTATATAATGAGACTAGGATATCATAAGTTTGTTTTCATTTCTAAGGATTTTGATGCCAAGAATGACATCAGCTTCTCCCAAATCTTTCATATCAATGTTTTATGATAAAAGTTTCTTAGTGTTTTGCACTTGTTCAAGATCGGTTCCAAATATTAGCATATCATCTACGTATAGGCAGATGATCACACCTTTTCCATTAACAAATAAGCTATAGACACATTTATCCGATTGGTTAATCTTAAAACCATTAGATAAGATTACTTGATCAAATTTTTGATGCCACTGTTTAGGAGCTTGTTTGAATCCGTACAAGGACTTAATAAGTTTACAAACCTTATTTTCTTGTCCTTGTATTACAAAGCCCTTAGGTTGTTCCATATATATTTCTTCTTCTAATTCACTATTCAAGAAAGCTGTCTTGACATCCATTTGGTGAATCACGAGTTTATATATGGAAGCTAAGGCAATCAAAATTCTAATGGTTGTTGTTCGTGCAACATGAGCGTACGTGTCAAAGTAATCAAGTCCTTCTTTTTGTGTAAAACCCTTGGCTACTAAACGTGCCTTGAATTTTTCCACCGTGCCATCAATTCTAATTTTCCTTTTGAAAATCCATTTACTTTTGATAGCTCTTGTACCAGGTGGTAAGTCGACAAGTGTAAAACCCAAAAATATAAAACATATAAAAAGACCAAAATGCCCCTACAACTTTAAAATTTGATTTAAGAGTTTATAAGCACCAAATTTGTCCCGAACCTTTGGAAATGAACAAGTTATGAAGCCAAGTAAATTATGCTACAACAATTTAACATTTTAGAGTGTACAAAAATAAAAATAAACACACATATACACATTTGGGCCGATTTAATGTATATACATTTTATTAAAATTTGTAAATCATTTAATTAACAAATAAAGCAAGATAATATCAAATAAATTAAGGAAAATCTTCCAAATAATTATCTGATCCTTTTGATACTTATCTTGGACCGAAAACATTGAAGCCCTCCCCTATTTCACTCGGTATTATTATTATTTCCATTTTCCTTTACTGAAAACCCTAAAACAAAACACACAACTCTCTCAAAAATTCATTCGGCTCTCTAAAAATCCTTGGGCATTTTTATGGTATTTTTCTTATCATAAGGAAGCTTGGAAAAATAGTGTGGAAGTCGCAGAGTTGCTCATTCGTTCGTGGTGATTTATTTGGTATCGACAAGGGTTCGATAGGTATTTATTGGTTACGCCTCTTCTACTTGTTCTAGCCTTCATCTGGTATTTTTCCCACCTTGTTTACATCATACTTGGTATATAAAAATTGGTCTAACCGAACCATGCACATTTATTTGATCGTTTGGAAATTAAAGGCATAAAACACGTATAATACCTAAAACATGTAATACGATTTTCTGGGTGATGTGTTTATTTTATTTGAACATTATATGAAGCATAAGACTTGGGAAAAATGTTGGTATGATTTGTAAAGGCCTAGATCTATGTCTATAATTTTTAGGGCTTAAAACAAGTATATAATCGAATACACTTTATACGAATTTTCTGGGTGCGAGGCTTAAATTATTTGGACACTATACGACTTATATAACTCAGGAAAAATGGTAGTTCGAATTGTGGAGGCCCTAATAACCTGTGTCGATTTTATTTGTGTAATCGGGTTTTATGAAATTCATGAAATAAAATAAAAACCCTAGGTCACGATTAGGGTTAGAGTTTTTGGTATAAAAATCTGGACTAATTAATATTCATTAATGATGTTGCAATGATTAGGTCTTGATTGGTGAAGCTAGGGTTAGGGTTTTGTAAAAAGAAAACTATACCGATTGGATTCTTATTAGTTAAGGGGATGTTTTGTAATTATTGAAAGTCGTGGGCTATTTTTATAATATACCTTAAACATGGGGCTGTTCGAATAAAATATAAAATGGAGGTCCTTTTTGTAAATTATGCAACTTAGGGATTTAAATTGTAAATTGTATTAATTGTGTAATTCGAATTGTAATTAAATAAATTAAAGGGACTAAATTGTAAATTCTGGAAACTTGAGGGTGCTTCGTATAAATAAGGATAATGAGGGTGTAATATGCAAAATTGGACACTTGAGGGTTAAATGTGTAAATATGGTTAATGTATATGTCGAATTGTACTTTTATTAATTAAAAGGACTAGTTTTGTAAATTGTGTAAAGATGAGGGTTAATTCGTACAACTATTAATATATGGGGTATATTATGTAATTTGGTAATATTGAGGGCTTGTTGTGTTAATATGGATATGTAAAGGGTTAAAATGAGATTTAAGGAAACTATGGGGTTTAAGTTGGAAACTTTTAAACTAGAGGGTATAAAATGTAAAATAGCTATATTTGAGGTACTAAATTCGTACCTATACTTAAAATATGGATTGAATGTATAAATTGTGATAATTACATTTTAGACCCTTAACTTTGGTTTAATTACATTTAAAACCCTAAATTATGTAAAGTGTCATATTTAACCCTAAAATATTGTAACTTGCTAAAATATACCCTAACTCCATAAATATGCATAATTATGACTTAACTTATTTTATAATGCTTAAAACTTACTAAATAAGGAAACTCTCTAAAAATGAAAACTTGCTAAATACGGAAACCTGCTTAAAATAGAAAGTTACTTAAAATGGAAAGGCAAGCTAAAATAAATAATTAAGAACCTTTTTTAATATTCTTCTACTCCTTTAGGTGTGAAGAAGGAGAGGTCTTGAGCCTGTCACTGCTTTCTATTTTTCTTGTTCGTCTTTGCATTTCGTAATAAGGTACAGATATTCTGCCCTTTTAGTAAGGTGCCTTCATTCTCTTTTGATTTGATTCGTATTAGGGTTTCCTATGCCATTGCTATGTTTCCTACACTTTGGTTCATTGTTCGATTCATTTGACCTTGATGTTCGTTATGACCCTGTTTACTTTGAACCTTTGATATGAACCCTTTGCTATGAACCTTTGATATTTGGACTTTGATTTTGACTTAGACATATTGAACCTTTGCTATAAATTGGACCTTTGACCTTTGACCCTTCAGTTTGATACCCGAGCCAAGTTGAAGGTAACATGGCCGTGTCTGTGATGCACCACTGACATGACCCACGTGTGGGTGAGTGATTTCTCACACCGTCCCCATATTGTTCGTTGCATGCACATTATATTTATTATGGCCTTTATTATTGTTCGGGAGGCGTATGGGTTGCAATCCTAGGTTCGTGTCCGTGTTCGTGGACTTAGTATGATTTGATATTGTTCGGTGACTGATGCTGGGTGCAATCCACGTCTTTCACAAAGTTCGAGAGCTGATCACTCCAATTTGATACATGAGGACACCCCTCATATTATCTGGTTACTTAAGAGGTATCCCCTCTGGATTGATACAGGGTTACTTTATTTGGTTCGTGTTCGGGCTCGTGGTGGATTACTGACCTTTCTTTTCCTTTTCTTACTTTGTATTCCTTCGACTATACCTTATGTTGTCCCAATGCACTATATTATATCATGTTCGTTTCGTTTGTTTTCGTTTATATATATCTGTTCACTGAGCTTTTGAAGCTCAGCCGCATTTCTTTTCCTGCGGCAGGTAACTAAGCATAGAAGCTGGGATTTGCTATGGGATGAGAGTAGAGATTAGATGGAGCTTTTACCTTAGATGACCACCTTTATATTATGACATTTGTTTGGATCGGATTTCGTTTCATTGTTCGTTTCCTTTGGATTATTTCATTATCATTTGAACTTATGTAATTTGGCTTAAGCCGTGTTGGCTTGATTTTCCTTATTGAATTTGTTTAAGACTTCCGCTGTGTCTTATGTATGCTTTGATTTGTCACCATAATGTGATGCTTCAACCCTTGCTGGGTTGGGGTGTTACAATTATGGTATCAGAGCCCAGGCTGCGACCTGTAGTACATAAGCTATGGCCTGTGAGTCTTTTGGACCCTAGGATTTGACCCTTAGGATTTAAGTTTTGACTGGTGAGGTTTTGGGTAGAATTTTGAATTCTGTTTCGTCTTTCCTTTCGTGCTTATTCCTTCCTATTTTACTAATCATTTTCATGATCGTTCAGATGGTGAATACGCGTTTTACCCAGTACACTGATGGGAATGATGGCCCTGATTTCGAGGCCATGATATCCGCTGCGTTGGCTACTGCTCTTCCTAAGTTGGTGACCCAAATCACCAATGACATCAAAAATGGTGTGAGTTCATCAGGTGGTGGTGATGGCGATGCTCCACCCACTGCTCCACCTGCTGGTATTCATGTTTGGATCGAAAGGTTCAATAAGCTCAAGCCTCTATCATTCAGGTCTGCTGCCACTCCCACTGAGGCAGAGGACTGGATCACTCATGTTGAGAAGCTGTTCAGGGTTTTGGGATGTGCTGACGAGTTTAAGACTCGTTTGGCTACGTTTAAACTGGAGGGTGATGCACTGAGTTGGTGGACAGCGTATGTTCAGTCACAGGGGGAGGATTTCGCTGATACTTGTTCTTGGGAGGATTTTATGGGCATATTCTATAAGCAGTATATTCCGGTGTCTGAGCAGCAGAGGTACGAACGTGAGTATGGGACTATTCGTCAGTCGGACCGAGAGTCGTCTGGGGAATTCATGCAGAGGTTTATGAGACTGGCTAGTTTTGTTGGACCAGATGTTACGGGTAATGCTTTTAGTCAGGCTAAACACTTTAAATGGGCATTGAAGAAGTGGGTGTTGGAGCGTATTGTGAACACCGAGTATGAGGATGTTGCTGCAGTTGCAAACGATGCCCGCAACATTGAGATGTTGCATGCTGATGGAGGTTCGAATAAGAGAGACAGGGATGGAAATCGGGTGAACTTCAGGGTGCAGGGTCATCAGGGCCAGAGTCAGGATATTAGGGGTCGTCAGGACCAGGGATATGATCAGAGGGGTCGTCAGGACCGGGATTCTTATCAGAGGCGTCAGGATTTCAGGAGTCAGGATCGGCGGGATTCCGGTAGGTATGGGAATGACCGGCAGGGTCATGGTGGTAACAACCTGCATCGGTTCAGAGATCAGTCGACTCGGGGTTCTCAGCCGAGTCATCATTCGGGTTCTTCCGGACAGAAGAGGCCTCTTGAGGCGCTACCTCCTCCTCCTCTTTGTTCCACTTGTGGAAAGCCTCATCCGGGGGTTTGTCACAAGGCTACTGGGGGGTGCTTCACTTGTGGGTCTACTACTCACAAGGTGAAGGATTGTCCACAGGAGAAACGAGTTGTTCCAGTGAACTCGTCTAGACCAGCTCCCACTATGGGACGAGTTTTTGCTACTACTCGTGACCAGGAGGCAAGCACATCAGGTACCATTACCGGTTTTCTTTACATTGGTGATCGTATTGTCTTTGCTTTATTTGATACCGGTGCCACACATTCCATAATATCTAATTCGCTTGCCAAGAAACTTAATGTAACCCCAACACCATTAATTAATCTTATATCCATCTCTACCCCAATGAAAAACCAAGTAATCATTGATCGTGAATATTTGAATGGGATAATTACCAAAATAGCCCAAACACAAATGGGCGGTTCCCTATCTAACCCGAAATCCGAAAATAATTGTGTTGCCCAGGGCAACCGGCATTTTTTGGGGCAACCGAAGGATTTCCAGTGTATTTTTTGGGCAACAATCGCCTTTTTTTGGGCAACTGGGGGCATTGCCCAGGGCAACCGGGGTAGAAATATCCCATTTGGGTTTTGGGCTATTTTAGTAATTATCCCTATTTGAATTGTCCCCTACGTTTTGATGATTGTGTTCGTTCGGCAAATTTGCTCCCCATCGATATGATCGATTTTGACGTGATACTAGGCATGGATTTGTTGGCTGCTCATAGGGCTACTATTGATTGTCATGCCCGTAAGGTGATCTTTGGCGATGTTCATCATCCTGACTTTGTTTATCTTGGTTCGCAACCTCTTAAATCCGTTAAGATCATCTCGGCTATGAAAGCCAGAACTTTGATTTCCCATGGTTGCCTTGGTTTTCTGGCATCCATTAAAGATACCTCTTTGGAAGGACCGAGCATTTATATTCTTCCTATTGTTCGTGATTTTGTTGATGTGTTTCCCGATGAACTTCATGGCATTCCTCCTGCTAGGGAAGTTGAGTTTAGCATTGATCTTATTCCAGGTACCGAGCCTATCTCCAAAGCTCCGTACCGTATGGCGCCTATCGAGTTGAAAGAGTTGAAGGAGCAGCTACAGGAACTCTTGGAGAATGGTTTCATTCGACCCAGTGTTTCTCCTTGGGGTGCACCTGTTTTGTTCGTTAAGAAGAAGGATGGAAGCATGCGTCTTTGTATTGATTATCGGGAGCTTAACCGTATTACGATCCGTAACCGCTACCCTCTTCCGCGCATTGATGATTTATTTGATCAGCTGCAAGGGGCGAAGCATTTTTCTAAAATCGATCTGAGGTCCGGTTATCACCAGCTTTGGGTGAGTGAGCAGGATATTCCCAAGACTGCTTTTCGCACTCGGTATGGTCATTATGAATTTCTGGTTATGCCTTTCGGTTTGACCAACGCTCCTGCTGTATTTATGGACCTTATGAATCGGGTGTTCCATGAGTATCTTGATAAGTTCGTTATTGTCTTCATTGACGACATCCTTGTGTATTCGAAATCTGAAGGAGAACATGAACAGCACCTCCGGACTGTTTTGGAAATTCTTAGGCAGCAGAAGTTGTATGCCAAATTTTCTAAGTGCGAGTTCTGGTTGAATCAAGTTGCGTTCCTTGGTCACATTGTTTCTGCTGATGGCATCACCATGGATCCATCAAAGGTCGAGGCTATCACCAAGTGGCCAAGACCTACCACTGTGACTGAAGTAAGGAGTTTTCTGGGGCTTGCTGGTTACTACAGACGTTTTGTTGAGGGTTTCTCACGTTTGGCTTTGCCATTAACGCAACTGATGAGGAAAGGCGAGAAGTTTATTTGGATTGAGGAGCGGGAAAGTAGTTTTGAGGAGCTGAAGAAGCGTTTGGTGTCTGCGCCTATATTGACTCTTCCATCTGGTTCGGGTGGCTTTCAGATTTATAGTGACGCATCGAAGAAGGGTTTGGGCTGTGTTCTTATGCAGCATGGAAAGGTTATTGCTTATGCTTCGAGGCAATTGAAACCTTACGAGGAGAACTATCCGACTCATGATTTAGAGTTGGCGGCTGTTGTTTTCGCGTTAAAAATCTAGCGACATTATTTGTATGGCGAGTCATGTGATATCTTCACTGACCACAAGAGTCTCAAGTATATCTTCACTCAGAAGGAACTTAATATGAGACAGAGACGGTGGTTGGAACTTCTGAAGGATTATGACATGAACATCCAGTATCATCCGGGTAAAGCTAATGTAGTTGCCGATGCTCTTAGCCGGAAGTCGGGTATGATTGCTAGCTTGGAGATTGATCCCCGTGTTGTTAGGGATTTGGAGCGTTTGGATGTCGAGTTGTGTATACGACGTGATGTTGGATACTGGGCTAGCCTTAAGGTTGAGTCCAATCTCATCCTGCGGATTAAGGAAGCTCAGAAGGATGATTGTGAGCTTTGGGCTGTGGTTCAGAATGTTGGAGAGGGTAAGCAGACAGAGTTCACTGTAGACGATTTTGGTGTGGTATGGTTTGAGGATCGGCTTTGTGTTCCTAATGATTCCGAGCTTCGCGAGGCTATTCTATCTGAGGCTCATAGTTCCCCATTCACTATTCATCCTGGTTCCACTAAGATGTACAGGGACCTTAAGCAACATTTCTGGTGGAATGGTATGAAGCAGGATGTAGCTTCTTTCGTATCTAAGTGTTTGACTTGTCAGCAAGTCAAGATCGAGCATCAGAGGGCTAGTGGTTTGTTGCAGCCGTTAGATATTCCGACCTGGAAGTGGGAGGAAGTTTCTATGGATTTTGTATCGGGTTTGCCTCTTACCAGAAGAAAGCATGATGCGATTTGGGTAGTTGTTGATCGACTAACCAAGTCTGCTCATTTCTTGCCGATTCGTATGGATTATAGTGTTAGTAAGTTGGCAGAGATTTTTCGACAGGAGATTGTTAGACTTCATGGTATGCCGACAACTATTGTTTCAGATAGAGATCCCCGGTTTACTTCTCGTTTTTGGAAAGGGTTGCATAATGCATGGGGTGCGCGTCTTAAGTTTAGCACAACTTTTCATCCGCAGACAGATGGTCAGTCAGAGAGGACCATTCAGACCTTAGAGGACATGTTGAGGGCGTGTGCTTTAGAGTGGACTGGAAGTTGGGACGAGTATTTGTGCTTGGTGGAGTTTGCCTACAACAACAGTTGGCACGTGAGTATTCGTATGGCTCCTTTTGAGATGTTGTATGGTAGGAAGTGCAGAGCTCCGGTTTGTTGGAATGAGGTAGGTGAGCGCATCATTGAGGGTCCTGAGTTAGTTCAGATCACTAACGAGAAGGTAGACGTTGCTAGGGAAAAGTTGAAGGAGGCTCGTGCTCGTCAGAAGAGTTATGCTGATAAGCATCGTCGCGACTTGGAGTTTCGTGTTGGTGACCGTGTGTTCCTTAAAGTTTCGGGATCAAGGGAAAGCTTAGTCCTCGATTCATCGGACCTTTTAAGATTCTTGATCGTATTGGCGAGGTTTCTCACCGTTTGGCTCTTCCGCCTCAGTTATCACATGTTCATAATGTCTTCCATGTATCTCTTCTGAGGGGATACAATTATCATCCTTTGCATGTGGTATCCTATCCTTTTGATCAGATTCAGCCTGATATGTCTCTTCCGGAGGAGCCGGAAGCTATTTTGGATCGACAAGATCGGGTCACGAGAAATAAAGTCATTCAGTTCGTAAAAGTTCTTTGGAAGAATCACCCGGAGCGCGAGGCTACCTGGGAAACCGAGGAATCGATACGAGCTAGTTATCCTCATTTCGTATTTTGATCTGGTATGTCTTTGTTTTGCTTCCGTTTTGTTTCCATTCTACTTCTTGCAAATTTCGAGGCTGAAATTTTTTCTTAGAGGGGAAGAAGTTGTAAAACCCAAAAATCTAAAACATATAAAAAGACCAAAATGCCCCTACAACTTTAAAATTTGATTTAAGAGTTTATAAGCACCAAATTTGTCCCGAACCTTTGGAAATGAACAAGTTATGAAGCCAAGTAAATTATGCTACAACAATTTAACATTTTAGAGTGTACAAAAATAAAAATAAACACACATTTGGGCCGATTTAATGTATATACATTTTATTAAAATTTGTAAATCATTTAATTAACAAATAAAACAAGACAATATCAAATAAATTAAGGAAAATCTTCCAAATAATTATGTGATCCTTTTGATACTTATCTTGGACCAAAAACATTGAAGCCCTCCCCTATTTCACTCGGTATTATTATTATTTCCATTTTCCTTTACCGAAAACCCTAAAACAAAACACACAACTCTCTCAAAAATTCATTCGGCTCTCTAAAAATCCTTGGGCATTTTTTTGGTATTGTTCTTATCATAAGGAAGCTTGGAAAAATAGTGTGGAGGTCGTAGAGTTGCTCATTCGTTCGTGGTGATTTATTTGGTATCGACAAGGGTTCGATTGGTATTTATTGGTTACGCCTCTTCTACTCATTCTAGCCTTCATCTGGTATTTTTCCCACCTTTTTTACATCATACTTGGTCTATAAAAATTGGTCTAACCGAACCATGCACATTTATTTGATCGTTTGGAAATTAAAGGCATAAAACACGTATAATACCTAAAACATGTAATACAATTTTTTGGGTGATGTGTTTATTTTATTTGAACATTATATGAAGCATAAAACCTGGGAAAAATGTTGGTACGATTTGTAAAGGCTTATATCTATCTCTATAATTTTTAGGGCTTAAAACAAGTATATAATCGAATACATTTTATACGAATTTTCTGGGTGCGAGGCTTAAATTATTTGGACACTATACAAATTATGTAACTCAGGAAAAATGGTAGTTCGAATTGTGGAGGCCCTAATAACCTGTGTCGATTTTGTTTGTGTAATCGGGTTTTATGAAATTCATGAAATAAAATAAAAACCCTAGGTCACGATTAGGGTTAGAGTTTTTGGTATAAAAATATGGACTAATTAATATTCATTAATGATGTTGCAATGATTGGGTCTTGATTGGTGAAGCTAGGGTTAGGGTTTTGTAAAAAGAAAACTATACCGATTGGATTCTTATTAGTTAAGGGGATGTTTTGTAATTATTGAAAGTCGTGGGCTATTTTTATAATATACCTTAAACATGGGGCTGTTCGAATAAAATATAAAATGGAGGTCCTTTTTGTAAATTATGCAACTTAGGGATTTAAATTGTAAATTGTATTAATTGTGTAATTCGAATTGTAATTAAATAAATTAAAGGGACTAAATTGTAAATTCTGGAAACTTGAGGGTGCTTCGTATAAATAAGGATAATGAGGGTGTAATATGCAAAATTGGACACTTGAGGGTTAAATGTGTAAATATGGTTAATGTATATGTCGAATTGTACTTTTATTAATTAAAAGGACTAGTTTTGTAAATTGTGTAAAGATGAGGGTTAATTCGTACAACTATTAATATATGGGGTATATTATGTAATTTGGTAATATTGAGGGCTTGTTGTGTTAATATGGATATGTAAAGGGTTAAAATGAGATTTAAGGAAACTATGGGGTTTAAGTTGGAAACTTTTAAACTAGAGGGTATAAAATGTAAAATAGCTATATTTGAGGTACTAAATTCGTACCTATACTTAAAATATGGATTGAATGTATAAATTGTGATAATTACATTTTAGACCCTTAACTTTGGTTTAATTACATTATAAACCCTAAATTATGTAAAGTGTCATATTTAACCCTAAAATATTGTAACTTGCTAAAATATACCCTAACTCCATAAATATGCTTAATTATGACTTAACTTATTTTATAGTGCTTAAAACTTACTAAATAAGGAAACTTTCTAAAAATGGAAACTTGCTAAATATGGAAACCTGCTTAAAATAGAAAGTTACTTAAAATGGAAAGGCAAGCTAAAATAAATAATTAAGAACCTTTTGTAATATTCTTCTACTCCTTTAGGTGTGAAGAAGGAGAGGTCTTGAGCCTGTCACTGCTTTCTATTTTTCTTGTTCGTCTTTGCATTTCGTAATAAGGTACAGATATTCTGCCCTTTTAGTAAGGTGCCTTCATTCTCTTTTGATTTGATTCGTTTTAGGGTTTCCTATGCCATTGCTATGTTCCCTACACTTTGGTTCGTTGTTCGATTCATTTGACCTTGATGTTCGTTATGACCCTGTTTACTTGGAACCTTTGATATGAACCCTTTGCCATGAACCTTTGATATTTGGACTTTGATTTTGACTTAGACATATTGAACCTTTGCTATAAATTGGACCTTTGACCTTTGACCCTTCAGTTTGATACCCGAGCCAAGTTCGTTTCCTAGCCATGAAGGTAACATGGCCGTGTCTGTGATGCACCACTGACATGACCCACGTGTGGGTGAGTGATTTCTCACACCGTCCCCATATTGTTCATTGCATGCACATTATATTTATTATGGCCTTTATTATTGTTCGGGGGGCGTATGGGTTGCAATCTTAGGTTCGTGTCCGTGTTCGTGGACTTAGTATGATTTGATATTGTTCTATGACTGATGCTGGGTGCAATCCACGTCTTTCACAAAGTTCGGGAGCTGATCACTCCAATTTGATACATGAGGACACCCCTCATATTATCTGGTTACTTAAGAGGTATCCCCTCTGGATTGATACAGGGTTAATATATTTGGTTCGTGTTCGGGCTCGTGGTGGATTACTGACCTTTCTTTTCCTTTTCTTACTTTGTATTCCTTCGACTATACCTTATGTTGTCCCAATGCACTATATTATATCATGTTCGTTTCGTTTGTTTTCGTTTATATATATCTGTTCACTGAGCTTTTGAAGCTCAGCCGCATTTCTTTTCCTGTGGCAGTTATCTAAGCATAGGAGCTGGGATTTGCTATGAGATGAGAGTAGAGATTAGATGGAGCTTTTACCTTAGATGACCACCTTTATATTATGACATTTGTTTGGATCGGATTTCGTTTCATTGTTCGTTTCCTTTGGATTATTTCATTATCATTTGAAATTATGTAATTTGGCTTAAGCCGTGTTGGCTTGATTTTCCTTATTGAATTTGTTTAAGACTTCCGCTGTGTATTATGTATGCTTTGATTTGTCACCATAATGTGATGCTTCTACCCTTGCTGGGTTGGGGTGTTACAACAAGTGTCCAAGTATTATTCCCTAAGATAGTGTCCATCTCATCATTTACAGCTTCTTTCCAAAAAGAAGAATCATGAGACTTCATAGCTTCTGAATATGTTTTGGGATCTTCATCCAAATTATAAATAATTGGATATACTTGTGTTAAATCATTTCGATCTCCCTCAACTAGGTACATTTCAAAATCAGGTCCAAAGGTTCTTTGCCTTCTTTGACGCTTACTTTTTCTAGGTTCTTGAACTTGTTGATCCATATTTGAATCTTTGTCTTCCCTTTCATTATTAATGGGAATTTCCGTAGACACTATTTCTTTAGAGAGTTCATGTGCCTTAGGAATTGTTTTGAACCTTTGCTCGTCAAATTTGGCATCTCTAGATTCAATGATAGTGTTAATTGATATTAAATCATTTGGTTCTATCACCATGAATCTGTATGCTTTTCTATTTTGGGCATAACCCAAAAATATGCATTCAATACCTTTGTCTCCTAATTTCCTTTTCTTGGATTCGGGTAATCGAACTATTGCTCGACAGCCCCATATCCGAAGGTAATGTAACATTGGTGGTCGTTTGTTCCATAACTCATATGGAGTTTTATCACTCCTTTTACTTGGAACTCGGTTGAGTATGTAGCATGCGGTTAGCAATGCTTCTCCCCAAAATCCAGAACTTAGCCCAGAGTATGACATCATGGAATTGACCATGTCCATGAGTGTCCGGTTTTTCCTTTCCGCAATACCATTTTGTTGTGGTGTGTACGGAGCCGTAACTTGGTGAATGATGCCGGTAGATTCAAAATATCTAGGGTCATAGTATTCACCACCCCTATCAGTTCTTAGACACTTTAATTTGGTTTCACATTTAAGCTCTACTTCAGTTTTGAAGATCTTAAATTTTCCAAGAACTTCATCTTTTGAATGTTAAAGATATATGTAACAATATCGAGAATAATCTTCGATAAAAGTTGCAAAGTACTTTTTCCCTCCAAGAGATGGAGTTGCATGTAAATCACATACGTCACTATGTACTAGATCAAGAATCTTAGAAGTTCTTTGTATTTTAGGAAAAGGTTGTCTAGTTATCTTAGTATGCATGCATGTTTGACACGTATGATTTTTATATTTTAAAGTGGGAATTAAGTTAGACTTAACCATATTTTGTAAACGTTTGAAATGTACGTGACCTAATCTACTATGCCAAAGTAAGGAAGAATCAGAGTAAACAGAACTAGTAGAGATTTTATTAACATCATTCATAGGTACATCAATGGATGCATTATTAGCATCACTTATTTCAGTCATAAGTACATCATTCACACTACTAGTAACAACATCTTTGATATTAAGTTTAAACATTCCATTTGTATGGTAACCAAGGCCAACGAACTTTCCACCTTTTGAGAGGATGAATTTATCCACTTCGAAGACGAGTTTGAATCCGTATTTGTTGAGGGCTGACCCGGAGACCAAATTCTTGCGAACATCAGGGAGATGTAAGACATCCTTTAGGGTTAAGGTATTTCCAGAAGTGAACATCAACTGAATTTGTCCTTTTCCTTTCACTTGTGCAGTCACATGATTTCCCATGTATATTATTTGGTTTGTACCTTCATACGTCTTGAACATGGATTTATCGTTGCACACATGTCGGGTGGCGCCAGAGTCCACCCACCAGGATTTGTTTTCCTCGAGGGAGAATGCCTCGAATATCATGGCCACAAAGTTGTCAACTTTGTCTTTTCCTTTGTCTCCTTCTTTATCATTTTTTTTTCTTTTTCAACAAGCGGCAGCCCCGCTTATAGTGTCCCGGTTTGTTGCAGTTGTAACAAACCACTTTTTCCTTGTTCTTTTTGAACTTGCCCTTTTCTTTTTCAAAGCATTTCCTCTTCCCACCAGCTTTGGAAGTTTCTCCTTTTTCCTCCATCATATGGACCTTGGACGCGTCTTCGTTTGTCTTATTTTCCAAACGATATTGTTCTTCAACTAGAAGATGCTTTCCAAGGTCTTTTAAGGACATGTCGTCCTTACGATGTTTAAGATTTTTCTTAACATCTTTCCATGAAGGAGGCAATTTATCGATAATGGATGCAACTTGGATGGTTTCATCCATTTGCATGTTGTTTTGTGTGAATAAACTTAGAATATGTTCAATCTCATACATTTGGTCCATAATTGGACGTGAGTCAGTCATTTTGTATGAATTAAATTTAGAAACGACGAATTTCTTACTTGTTGCGTCTTCATTGAAGTAGCGCTCCTCGAGTGCTTTCCAAAGTTCCTTTGCGGTTGCAATATTTTCATAGACATCAAATAGGGAATACATTACGTTCAAGATATGTCCTCGACATATAAAGTCATCATTCTCGAACTTGTGACGATCATGTGCTTCGGCCAGCGTTTCATTTTCACTTTCTACGGGGAGTGGTTTGGTGAGAACGTAAGAGACTTTTAGGGTTGCCAAAAGAAATTGCATCTTCTTTTGCCTACGTTTAAAGCCTCCATCATCGAAGCGTACCAATTTGACGATGTCACAAGACATTTGTTGTAGATTCTAGGAAGCCATTTTTCCTTCTAAATTGCTTTAAGATTGTTGTTTCCGGATTTCCGTCTAGCGTGTTACTACTACTTATCAAATCAAGGCGAGTAATCTCTTTCCTTAAAGCAATTTCGCCCCCACCGTTCTTTTGAACAATCGTTTTATGGGTTACCGAGGAATTGCCTCCCAAGATATAATGAAGCAACGTATGTAGCAATTATCAACACTACACGATGGTGGTGATAATCCGGATGAACTACCGAGTTATCGGGGGTTTCAAGACACTAAAAATAATAGTTCTATAGCACTATTATTTATAGCAATCGGGTATATTGGAAGAAAGTTTTTGTATGTGTTTGTTTTGGTTTTGGATGATCAAAAAACGCAGAAAGATGCCAATATTTATAGGCAAACTCGTGACTTTTCAAACAGGCACATTGGTTCATCAATAGGTGCAATTAGTGACGGTTTAGCGACGATCTAGCGACACAAAAACCGTCGTAACCAATACCAACAGAAACAGTCGCGATGGTTAAGTCACAGGCACCCTTTTAACAGAAATAA
Organism: Artemisia tridentata subsp. tridentata; assembly: GCA_021014915.2. Lineage (NCBI taxonomy): Eukaryota > Viridiplantae > Streptophyta > Magnoliopsida > Asterales > Asteraceae > Artemisia > Artemisia tridentata. Next base: position 162,474,953 of record CP139508.1, read on the forward strand.
CCGCCACCTTTGACGAATAGGCGCGTCTTATTGATATGATGGTTTATTAGCGACGGTTTTGTGACAGAAAAACTGTCGCTAATTGCCATTTCGTTGGTCACCACCAAAACACAACAAAACCCTTAACTTCCTTCCTAAGACACAACCCAAAAAGACTTATGTTTGTTTTGAAAATAATTACCCAACATATACACACATGCAACACACTTTTGTATATATGAATGAAAGTTTGTTAGTATATTAATCATTTTATTATTTGATGTTGGAGAATAAATGCATGGATGAAGCAATTGTATGGTATTAACTTCGATTTATACACTGTTAGTTTTACTTTGTACACGGCAGAAAACAATAGTTTTACAGCTCTACCCCACATGTATATTACTTGATTGTCTCTTCATCTATTTGACTGTATATCACATGGTCATACAGTTGTAGATTTATACTACCCGCCACCACCAGAAATAGCAGACGCGTGATCTCATCTCACCATGAATATATTTGTCATGGTTAGAACAGTTCTTGGACTTTTTGAATGAGAGGAAAATCAGTAAATGTGTTTATGCATTGCTCCGATATTTGTTTCACATAACCAGTGCCATGATTTCACGTTATCGATACCGTGCCTTAGTTAACAACGCAAATTAAATAAGTACCGGATATGATTAAGAGCCGTTAAAAAATGGATATGACTAAGAAGCTTGAAACGGGTCTTTTTTTTGAAAACTGAATTTCATTAAACCAACGGGGCAAGTCCTCAAAACAAGGACTGCCAACCGAGAAACTTACAACATATACAAAGGAGTGTTACACCACTCATCCCAAACGAGGTCTTTAAACTGGGACCTATTCTTAAGCCATAGAAACGATAACGATTTTATACTACCTACCACAAGATTGACCTTAGGCTCGACCCCCTTAAAAGTTTTCTCGTTTCTAGCTTTCCAAATCGCCCATAAAGAGACCATAGCGATGCCTTGCACTATCTTCTTTCCCTATTTTCCTCCTTTAGCTTGCTTGTATAAAAGAAGAAGGTCTCTTGTATGAAAAGAAAAAACCGGATCCAACCCACACCAATTCCCAATATTAGACCACACACCAAAAGAAAAACCACATCCAGTAAATATGTGAGAGGAAGACTCAAAATCTACATTACATAGCCTGCATCGATCATTGGGGATAATCACGTTTCTTTTGCTGAGAGCTTCCACTGTGGGGATCCTATCCATCTCCGCCCGCCAAGCGAAAATGATACACTTAAGCGGGACCAAAGCGACCCACTTAAGATTGAAAAAATCACCAATGTCACGGTTAAGCCTGACCTTCGCTTTGACTTCAGCCACAGAGAAAAAATTGCAGCCGTCCCACTCCCATCAATCCGGCTCACTAGACAAGTGTGCCTGGCCAGCAAAGACGAAAGATTGCACCATTCTTGGGCTTCGAGAAGGCTGAAGGGGTAATCGATTGGAGACCATGTGCCATTGACCCAGCAATCACAAACTAGCGCCCGTTTACTACCGGCTGCCCTGTAGAGGAGAGGGAATTTCAACATCAGAGGTTCATCCATCAGCCAAATATCTTCCCAGAACCGAATACTACAACCATTGCCCAATTTGCCTCTCAAGAGTTCAAGAAAAGACTTTTCGCCACATCTGAATCTTTCACAGTTTTTTACTATAGCTGACCAACATCCACCCGCCCCAGAGATAAGCGGGCCGGAGACCTGACCATCTGTGCCTGCCATTATGACAAGAAAGAATAATAACCTTCCACATGGAACCGTCCTCAATCCAAAAACGCCACGCCCACTTCGAAAGTAAAGCATCATTAACGTCTTTTAAACGACTAATTCCCAACCCTCCTTTATTTTTTCCCCGAGTCACCCTCTCCCATGAAACCCAATGAATCTTTTTTTCGTCACTCGTGCCAGACCATAAAAACCTTTTCATAAGACTCTCTAATCTGTGAATCACTCCCACCGGAGCCTTGTACAAGGAGAAATAATAAATAGGAAGACTTTGAAGCACCGACCGAAGCAAAGTAACTCTCCCCCCGATAGAAAGAAGTCTCGCTTTCCAAGAAGAAAGTCTAGATTCAAACACATCAACTATTTTTCTCCAATTATTTTTTTTATTCATGTTAGCACCAACCATAACTCCCAAGTAATCAAAAGGAAAGCTTCCCACACGACACCCCACAACCGAAGCCAAAGAATAAACGTCTTCATTTGGAATACCAGTGCCATAGAGAAAAGATTTGTGAATGTTAATCTTAAGCCCCGAGCACAAATAGAAGATCATAAGGATTCTCGCTATTTTCTTGATGTTGTCAGAAGACCAATTCCCCATTATTAGAGCATCATCCGCATAAAATAAGTGAGAAATGACCGGGCCATGTTTAGACAAAACCACCCCCTCGAATTCACCTACCTTAACCGCTTTATTGAACAAGCAAGTCAAGGCTTCCATAACGATCAAGAATAAAAAAGGAGAAATAGGATCACCTTGGCGTATTCCCTTATTACATTGGAACTCGAAAGTAGGCGACCCATTAACAAGGATAGCCGATCTCGCCGATTCCAAAATGCCTTTCATCCACAACCGCCACTTATCTGGGAACCCCATTTGCTCCAATATAGATAAAAGGAAAGCCCAATTAACATTATCATAAGCCTTTTCGAAATCAATTTTTAAGAAGAAAACTCTTTTACCTCTCCTTTTACACCAACTTAATATTTCATTAACCATGAGTGGGCCATCCATGATATTCCTACCACTTAGGAATCCCGTTTGAGAATCAGAAATAACAAACCCAATCACCTTCTTGAGCCTAGAAGTCAAGACTTTGGAGATGACCTTGCTAATGATACCAACCAAGGTTATAGGCCTAAAGTCCTTTAGACCTAACGGGTTTTTAATCTTCGGCACTAGAATGACAAAAGATGAGCCACACCCTCTATTAATAGAACCCGTCTCGTAAAAACCATTGAGAATATTCATAAAGTCATCTTCCAGAAGACTCAAAAAATGTCGAACGAATCTAAAGTTAAAACCATCCGGACCCGGAGCTTTATCCTTCCCACATTCGAACACTGCTTCTTTGACTTCAACTTTGGAAAACGGGGCTATAAGAGCATCCACTGAATTCTCGGGAACTTTCTTCAATCCTTCACAAATAAGACTCGGCCGATTGGGCACCCTTTCCTTAAAATGATTTCTAAAGAACCTCAATACCTCTCGTTTGACCAAATTAGGTTTCGAGACCCACTCACCATTCACCAAAAGACCCTGAATAACATTAGACGCCTTTTTGCCATTAATTACACTGTGGAAGAAAGCCGAATTTTCATCCCCGTGCGTGGCCCAGTTAACACGAGATTTTTGCAGCAGGTCCCTAGCATGAAACAACTCTATTTTCCCAATACCCTTCTTGCACTCTGCCCAAACCCACTCCTCCTCCTCTAGCAAATCCCTCTGTTCCATAGCAAATTCAAGCCTCTCTAAATCATCTTTCAAAGTACTGAGCTCCTCACCTTCAGAAGAATCCAATCGTTTCTTCCAGTCCCTCAAAACTGATTTCAGATATCTAAGTTTCCTTGTCAACACAATATCCGGGGGACCTACCATCTGAAACTCCTTTAACGACTTAGAAACCACAGCCTCACAACCCTCTTTATCAAGCCAAGAATTAAACCATCTGAATGGGCGAGAACCGTAATTCTCATTAACCAAAGTAAGCAGCAAAGGGCTATGATCAGATAGATACCTCGGAAGAGCACGTAAACAAGCCTCAGGCCACTTATTGTAAAAGCCAGAACAAACCAAAACTCTATCTATTTTGCTCATTTTAAATTCTGAACCCCTTCTGGTCAAACAAGTGAACATCTTCCCCTTCATCCCATATTCCATGAGGCCCGCGGAATCAATAAAAGAGTTAAAATCGTCTGCTACTAACTGATCAAAGAAAGAGTTTTTGCGATCTTCAATGAAGCGAAATGGGCGACCAAGGCGACCAAAGGAGAAGACCAGGAAAACAACAGGAGCAAGGTATCGGTGATGATTTCGTGAAGTTTTATGTCTCTAATTTTCCAGACAAATGTAGCGGGAAAGGTCTGGATGACGTGTTAAAGGTGTTCGGGGAGATTACTAAGATCTACATCGCAAGGAAACGTGATAGAGAGGGAGGAAGATTTGGTTTTGTCACATTCCGAGGAGTTCGTGATAAGGCAGAGATGGAAAACTCTTTGAGGAACTTGTGGATCGGCAGTTATAAGTTGAGAATTAATATAGCTCGGTTCACCGAGTTTTTTGACAATGGAAGCCGTCCAACGGATAACCGACATAAGCCAGCAGCCAATAACGCCCCAGCCCAAGAACAGAGAACAAGGTCTGATGGGGTGTCCTTCAAAGAAGTGCTAACAGGGAATAAGCAAGAAAAGAAGGAGGAGTTTGTGGTCAATATACCGGATACTGTCAATGAATTCAATGATCACTTTGGGAAATCTTTGGTGGCTTCAGTCTTGAACATTGATAAACTAAAACAGGTTGGTGCCTTATTTCGTGAGTTGAATCCGACAGGAGGTTGCATTCAGTACCTTGGGGGACTATCCATTCTGGTTACGTTCGACACTGCCAAGGAAGCGGAGGAAGTACGTTTAAAAGCGGCTTGAAACGGGTCTCATCCACAGTTTGTCGTTAAGTAATGATTTTGTAGAAGTCCACTGAAATTAGGTATCGACAAAAACCTTGCTTGTATTATCCCAAATATGTCACGGATGCAAAAAGTTTTAAAATCACACTGGAAAGAAATGTTGAAAGCTAATAACAATGGGAGGGTATAAAGGTAAAATTCACAACAATCTTCTGTGTACAAAGTAAAACTATCCGTGTAAATATCAATTCCGGTACCAAAAAGAACGATTAGCACTCTAATTAAATATGATTGAATTGTTACAGTTAAGTGGTCACTATATTTGTTCCAAAAAAAAACAAGTAGCCACGGTATGTTACTATGTTTGGCATCTAGCCTACTTTGTAACTCAAATTGGGTCTTTTGGATCCTATCAATGCAAATAATTAACTTTTCGGAAAAAAAAATAAAAAGGTAGCGATATATGGGTGGACTTATGTATACACTATGAGGGGCGGTGCCCCCCATGGCTAGTGAAAAAGTTGAGATTTTGGTGTAATTTTTTTTAAATTTTGACTTTTTTTTTTTAAAGTGCCCCCATCTAAAACTCAGATTGTCACCCCCCCATATACTAAACCCAACATTCAACACTTTAAAACTTTATAAATCCTTAACAATACTCGATTTATCATTTTGATTCTAGTTTTTTCTTCCGTATTTTGTTGCTATCGTAAAACTTTTTTTCCCCCACAATCTATTTTCTTGGTTCGGATATATGAACTAACTTAATTCTACACAAATAAATATGAAGTCAGAGATATTTGTTGGTGACACAATTATTTATAATATCGAGTGAAACCACTGATTAGTGTGGCCATTATTATAATATATATAGTCTACATATCAATTTGGAACAACATTGATTGTTTAGCACTTGGACCATTTCAAAAGTTCAAATAACAATGGTTGATTTCCAATCCTGCTCGTTTCTATTTTTCATATGCACCATCTCCACCATTTTCATAGGGGCAAGGTTTTTCAAATCTAGTGGTGCTAAATCTCGACATCCACCTACCCCATTTGGCCTTCCGATCATTGGGCATCTCTATCTCCTTAATGGGATCTCTCATCAGAAATAGCAAAAGAATTCCTTAAAACCAACGAAGTGTAAAGTGTTGTATTGCTTCATGATAGAATTACACGGTATAGTGTATATATATAATACACGGTGGGCCAATACATGGACAATACATACAAGTGTAAATAAGGCCTATAAGCCCATGCTACATATCATACGCTAACATCCCCCCGCAGTTGGAGCAGGAGAGGAACGAACGCTCAAGCTGGACCGAAATTCATCAAATAAGGCCGTGGGTAATCCTTTGGTGAAAATATCCGCATACTGATAACGAGACGAAACATGTAAAACCCGTATATGACCAGTGGCAACCAAATCACGAATAAAGTGAATATCAATCTCAATGTGTTTCGTGCGCTGATGTTGCACGGGATTGGAAGAAAGATATACCGCACTAACATTATCACAATAAACAAGTGTAGCTGTAGATAATGGCGTATGAAGCTCACGTAAAAGATTACGTAGCCAACAGGTTTCAGCAACCGCATTGGCAACACCCCTATACTCAGCCTCAGCACTAGATCGAGATAAAGTAACCTGTCGTTTTGAAGACCAAGATAGAAGATTGTTGCCAAGAAAAACACAATACCCAGAGGTAGACCGTCGTGTAGTGGGATAACCAGCCCAATCAGCATCCGAATAAGCAACCAAAGAAGATGTCGTGGAAGAATAAAGCTGTAAACCATAAGACAATGTTCCACGAACATAGCGCAAGATGCGCTTGAGAGCAGAGAAATGAGGCTCTCTAGGATCATGCATAAAGAGACAAACCTGTTATACCGCATAAGATATATCAGGGCGTGTAAATGTCAAATACTGAAGAGCTCCAGCAAGACTATGATACAAGGTAGGGTCAGAAACAGCATCACCATCAGCAGAAAGTTTGGAATCCGTGTCAACAGGAGTACGACAAGGCGTACGACAAGGATTACAAGTAAGCATACCTGCACACTCAAGCACCTCAGATGCATACTTTTGCTGAGATAAAAACATCCCAGAAGGAGTACGAGTCACCGATACACCCAAAAAATAATTCAGTGGTCCCAAATCAGTCATAGAAAACTCCTTATGTAAAGAAGAAATGATACGCTGCAGAAAATCGGTAGTAGATGCAGTCACAACAATATCATCAACATATAAAAGCAAATAAGCAGTATCAGCACCCTGTCTGTAAATAAAAAGTGATGTGTCACAACGACTCTGCTGAAAACCAACTCGTGTAGCATAAGATGCAAATCGCTGAAACCAGGCCCTAGGGGCCTGTTTAAGCCCATAGAGTGATCTCTGTAAAAGACCAACATGATCGGGATGCCTAGGATCCCGGAAACCAGGAGGCTGCTGCATATAAACTGTCTCAGATAACGAGCCATGAAGAAACGCATTCTTGACATCAAGCTGATGAACAGGCCAATGTCGAGAAATAGCAAGGCTAAGTACAGTACGAATGGTGGCCGGTTTAACCACCGGGCCGAAAGTCTCATCAACATCAATACCTGCTAGCTGAGTGCTGCCATTCGCAACAAGGCGAGCCTTGTAACGGCTAAGAGTTCCATCGGCATTGTGTTTATGCCGAAAAAGCCATAAAGAACGAACAACGTTTACATCCTGTGGTCTTGGTACTAAAATCCAAGTATTATTTTTAATTAATGCATTAAACTCATCAAGCATAGCACTATACCAATTTGGATCTTGAAACGCTTGGGTGTAGGACTTTGGAAGTGGAGAGGTTGTGGACACATGTAAAGTATACCGTTGAGTAGGACGATTGGAACCGACACGGAAGCGAGTGACCATGGAGTGAGTTGATTGGGGATTTGGGTTGGGAATTGGTGGGGCATTTGTGGACGATGTGTGGATAGTCATGGTTGGGCTAGATGTTGTGGTGGGTTGGGTTGGGGAGCCCCGGTGTTAAGAGGGGATTGTTGGGCCGTGGGAGTTGGGCTTGGTTGAGGAGTTTGCGGGGCCATATGGGTACGAGACGATATTGGTGAGTGAGGGGGGGGGGTGCGATGAGTACCGACAGGGGCTGGTGTAGGTTTAGTCAATATGTGTTGTTGAATGAGATTCGGTGAGGAGTCCAAGAAGGTGTATGGTGGTGGTGTATCAGGAGTCATAGACCCATACGGAAAGACGGACTCGTCAAACGTCACATGACGAGATAAGATAATCTTATCCGTGTTTAAGTCTAGGCATCGATAACCACGATGACTGGTAGGATACCCAAGGAATATGGAGGGGGTGGCACGTGGTTCAAGTTTATGATTGGTGTGAAGATGTGGGTAACAAAGACAACCAAAGACACGGAGGTCCGCATAATTAGGTATAGTCTTAAAAAGGCGAGTGTGAAGTATTTCGTTATTAATAGCGGTGGAGGGTAGAATGTTCAAAAGGTGAGCGGCCATATGAAGTGCCTCAACCCAAAAGGTGGGTGGTAGGTGTGCTTGAAATAAAAGGGTGCAAATAAGGTTATTGATTGTGCGTATCATTCGTTCAGATTTTCCATTTTGTTGTGATGTTTTTGGACAAGAGAAACGAATGGTAATGCCATTGTTGGCAAATAGTTGGTGAAGGGCATTGTTGTCAAATTCACCCCCATGGTCACATTGCAAAGATTTAATGTCACATTGCAAAGATTTAATATCACACTTAAACTGATTTTTAACAAAAGCACGAAAATGAATAAATTTAGACAACGCATCTGACTTATTTCGTAAAGGATACACCCACAAATAATGAGAATAATGATCTAAAAACAAAACATAATATTTAATGCCTGAAACACTCGAGATTGGAGAAGTCCACAAATCCGAATGAACAATGTCAAATGGAGACTCAACAATAGTTTCAGAAAGCGAAAAAGGAAGTCGAACGTGCTTGCCAAGTTGACATGCATGGCAAAGCACAAGAGACTTAGTCTTATTACATGATATTAAATTACTAGAAACCAAATTACGTAACACTTCACTTCCCGGGTGACCAAGTCGCTGATGCCACATATGTTGACTGACCAAAAAAGCTTGAGGATAAGACGGAGAGGTGACCGGATAGAGATCACCCGTGCTGTCACATCGGAGTAGAATTTGACGGGTCCAGAAATCCTTCACAGAAAAACCAAACTCATCAAATTCGATAGTACATTTATTATCCCGAACAAATTTTCTGACCGAAATTAAGTTTTTGACAATGTTAGGGGTAATAAGAACATTGTTTAGATGGAGTGTTCTGTGTGGAGTGCGAAGAGTGCTATGGCCCGTGTTTGTGACGGGAATAGATTTCCCATCACCAACAAGGACAGATGGATACATGCATGAATTAAAAATAGTACTTAAATTATTAGTAGAAGAGTTAAGATGAGATGACGCACCAGTGTCCATATTCCAGTTGGAATTGGTGGGATCCTGAAGGGTCATAGTGTTGAGAGCCTGTGGTAAATAAGTTTCCATAGTTGGAGTCGAACCTGAGCCTTGACCTGTGGAAGCCAGGTGGGCCTGCTGTTGAGGCTGAAGAGTGTGTTGAGCAGGTGTAGTAGACCCAAAGCCAGGTGGGCTGTTGACCCTGGTAGTCCCACTGTTGGGCCGATTGTGGCCAGTTGGTAAATTAAGCCCATATTGTGACAAAAGGTTTTGCTGAGCTTGTATCAAATTGAGAAACTGCGGGTGCCCACCCAAATCAAAACCAGTACTAGACAACCCACTTTGCATGTAATTATTATGGCTAGGGGTGCGGGTATTATTCTGATTATTCAAACCTGTGGTACGATTATTGCGAGCGCTATCATGAAGATACCGACAGTTCACACCCCAACGACAAAATCCACGTCCAAAGTTACGACATACCTCGCGATTGTTGGTGTTGCGGTTGTCACGATCACGAGCATCTCGGTCACAATTGGTGCGATTGTGTTGGACCTGAGTTGGAGTCACAGCCAGTAGCACTTGGGGAGAGCTCGATGTGGATGTGTTGGAAAGCAAGGTTGGTTTAGACCGAAGGCGCATCTCTTCGGTTGTAACCATTGTGCGTACAGTAGCGAGGTTTGGAAAAGGGTCCTTGTGAGCAATAATTTGGGCAAGGCTACCATATTTTTCGCCGAGGTCGTTGATGGCATAGGTGACGACATCATCGTCGGCCATAGTCGAGCCGAGGTCAGTGAGAAGAGTGGTAATGGATTCAATCCTGGAGAAGTATTCGTCTGCAGATTCGTCGCCCATTTGTATGACACGGAGTTCGCCTTTTAAGGCAATGGTTCGTGTCCTACTGTTTTCTTGAAAGATTGCTTCAACCCGGTCCCATGCATCTTGTGCGGTTTTAGGGTTTGTTTTGATCATCCTACGTTGAAGAGTAGGGGAAAGTGTGAGGAAGATCCATGATTTCACAATGGAATCCGCCGTTAGCCATTCATCGGTTGGAGTAGAAGAACTCGTTGCAGCCCCTTGAATGTGGGATAAAACTCCAAAGTTAGTGCAATGATTGATGAAAAAATAACACCAAGAGGAGTAGTTTGATTCAGCTAGGTCGAGTTTGACGGGCACAAGATTGTTAATATTGTGAACCGCATAGAGCTTTTCGACCAAAGTGAGTGTAGGGGGAGTGGGTGGTGGTGTGGAGTTGGTCATGATGAGTATGGAGGCTGGTTTGTAGCGACAGGGAAGACTTGCTTTTGTTGGCTGTAGATCCGACTTTTAAGTCGATGGAGGTGTTTAGGGTTTAGGGATCGGCTTGTTAAGGCCTGATACCATGTAAAGTGTTGTATTGCTTCATGATAGAATTACACGGTATAGTGTATATATAATACACGGTGGGCCAATACATGGACAATACATACAAGTGTAAATAAGGCCTATAAGCCCATGCTACATATCATACGCTAACACGAAGAAGCCTTTTCAAATCGACCTCTAAGTTCGACTCAACATTACATAACTTATGGATCAAATGACTTCGCATTTGCTCCTCATGGACCATATTGGAAGTTCATGAAGAAGATAGTTACATCACAGTTGTTAAATGGCAAAACACTTGACTTGCTCAGCCCAATAAGGAACGATGAGATTCATCGTTTTATTATCTCGTTATATGAAAACGTGAAAATTAACAAGTCTGTGGATCTAAGTGGGGAGTTCGTAAATGTGACTAACAATGTTATATCAAGAATGCTTATGAGTAAGAGATGTACGGACGAGGATGGGGAAGTGGGCCAAATGATAGCCGATATAACTGAGATAAGCGGTAGCTTTAACCTTTCTGACTATGTATGGCTGCTTAAGACTCTAGATTTGCAGGGACTGGGCAGAAGGGTGAAGGATACTCGATTAAGATATGATCTAGTTATAGAGAGGATCTTGGAAGAGCATGATGAGGCAAGAAAGCATAAGAAGACTGGACAAGTAGCAAAGTACTTGCTCGACATTTTACTTGATATTGAACTAGATGAGAGCTCTGAGATAAAGTTGACCAGAGAGAACATCAAAGCCTTCATCATGGTAACATTCTTTTGACATGGAAACTTTGTTTCAGACAATTTTGTGAGGGCATAAGATTAGTAATGAAAATTTATACTGTAGTTTAGTGTCTTTCTATAGTTTTAATGAAATTTCCATTAAACCGGCATACGATAAGTACGTAACAGCTTCTAGTTGTTGGACTTTATAAGATCAAATTCTACTCTTAATTCATGTCAATATCTCAGTTATCTTATTATTAGTCTATGTATTTAGATAGCAGCCATGATTATGCTAATAAGGCTGTACAGAACATTTAGTTTAGGCTACAAGCCACAAACTTTAGTTAGTTATTCTATTTGGTCGTTTATGACAGTTAATATGGTTAAGGAAAACAGTTATATGACAGTTATATGGAAGGGTCATGACTGTTGGTTCAATTGAACCATCACACCCCTTCTTGTCATACCTGTTGATTTACTATATATAGGACCATGTATTGACAGTTATTATAAAAATAATATAACAGATATATTTCGTGTATTTTTCCCTCCATATTTCATATATCTCATTTCACTGCACATACAATTCTGCACATACTTTGTCTCATCACAGTTAACTATTTTTGCACATTGCAATGGTTAACACAAACACTCAAATAGAAAACAAATGGTCAAATCCTCATGGTAGGACTGTTGGCCATTATAACATGTGGTATCAGAGCAAAAGTCCTGAGAGATATTTGAGCAACGGACTACAAAGAGAATTCATTCAGAGACAAATAAAGAGAGAAAGTGAATCAAGATTTGGAAAATGCATCAAGCAAATTTCAAATGATTGCAAAGAGATGCTGAGAAAGAAGTTGGAAGAAATTGAAGTGTATAATCATGCACTTCCACAATCACAAAACAAGTCAGAAAGACACAAGAGATATATTTGTTTTGAATGTGGAGTCAGAGGACATATTGCTGTAAATTGTCCAAATAAAGGGAAAAACACAAAAGATGCAGACTCAGAAAACACTTCTAAAACACCACACACTCAAATCTTATACCCTGAGAACATCCATCTATCAACTGACTTTATGATAGAAGGCACAGATGAAGAAGAATGGGACAAGATTTGGTACATAAGCAAGAAAATTGACAGGCATGTTTACACAAACATTAACCTGTTTGCAAAATTGAAGGAGAAGTTCAGTGTTGAAAAGTTAGAGTATCTGCACAAGTTATTATTCATTCATGGAATTGGTGAAGTGCACATAAGGATAGGTTCAGAAATAATGTGCATACCTGGTGTACTCTATACACCAGATGTAACTTTGAACATCCTCTCTGCAAGCCAATTAGAAGCACAGGGTCTTGATTTGACATTCAAAGGGAACAGATGCAAACCTGTACCTATGTTCAAAGATCCATCAGAGTACTTCTTTGATCAAAACAAAATGAATCAGAGGCAAAACAAATACATGGAAGACTATTTCAAATTACTTGATGAGAGTTCTCAGTACAAGGAAGAAAAGAATGATGATCTTTGACACAAAAATATGAAGAAACAGGACACAATACTTATTCATATTCAAACAAGGCACCAACAGTTGGAAACTCATCACAAGAAGAAGATTTTATCTATGTGAAAGGTGTATATTATCCAACAAAAATCACTTCTTTTAATGAATATGTTGCATTCCTTGATTTATTAAAAAATGATTACATTATAAGTCAAGAGTGGGACATTTTTAGAGAAAGATTCAATAAAGCTTTTAAATGGTTCTATGCTGTATATCTCAAAAGAGATTTACCTGGCCCCATACCCCCCAGAATAAATGGAATAGAGATCCATCTAATGGATCTTTATAAACTTGTTGAAACCTTAGGTGGATACCTAAGTGTATTTTTTGCAAAAGATTTTGGATATATTGCAGAGATACTTGGCCTGTCAAAAGAACATGGTGAAGAGATCAAGAATTGCTACAATCAATACTTGGATGTTTTCAAGTGCTATTATAGCACTGCCAGGGTCTCACAAGTTGAAACAGAAGGACTTGTTTCAAGAGGCAAAATGAACTGCTTTGGAGATCAAAAGGATCCAGTGAAGAAACCCAATGGAATGGACAGTCAAGGAGAAATGAAGATTGAGCATTTTGGAATCAAATTAGAAGATCTCAATAACAAGTATCAAGCAAACCAGATGGAAACTCAAAATCAATTTGAGACAGGAAGCACAAGCAAGAAGATCAAGAAAGAGGAAGGGGACACAGACAGCAATACCACTGATGATTTCACCATCATCAGTTGATTACACCATAGAAAGCAAGATCAGGACATAATTAAGATCATTTGATCTTATGGGGGAGAATGTTGGACTTTATAAGATCAAATTCTACTCTTAATTCATGTCAATATCTCAGTTATCTTATTATTAGTCTATGTATTTAGATAGCAGCCATGATTATGCTAATAAGGTTATACAGAACATTTAGTTTAGGCTACAAGCCACAAACTTTAGTTAGTTATTCTAGTTGGTCGTTTATGACAGTTAATATGGTTAAGGAAAACAGTTATATATGACAGTTATATGGAAGGGTCATGACTGTTGGTTCAATTGAACCATCACACCCTTTCTTGTCATACCTGTTGATTTACTATATATAGGACCATGTATTGACAGTTATTATAAAAATAATATAACAGATATATTTCGTGTATTTTTCCCTCCATATTTCATATATCTCATTCCACTACACATACAATTCTGCACATACTTTGTCTCATCACAGTTAACTATTTTTGCACATTGCAATGGTTAACACAAACACTCAAATAGAAAACAAATGGTCAAATCCTCATGGTAGGACTGTTGGCCATTATAACACTAGTGGCGTTGGCCACTTTTTTAGAATCGGCTATACATTTAAAAATAAATCCTACAAACTAGCAAAAAGCTAGAAAGGAGAAACACTGCACAAAATCACCATTGGACTATGTAGCCACATGTCCCTATCTAAGACTAACTTAGACCATGCGTAATGGTCACCAAACCCACCGGTGGTGGTGAACCCTCGCGTGCGGTTCCCTTTTACACCCTCACCCGGCCACCACCACGCGTGGTGGTGGGTTTTAGGCCCTGGTTAGGTGGTGCACTCGGTTTTTTTTGGTTTGTGGGGTATGCTTGTATAAAGAGTATTTTTATGTGTTTGGTTTGGTTGTCACCACTATGGCTGTTTGATAGTGTGCTTAATGATAATGTGACACTGACATAGAGGTGGTGGTTTGGTGAAAAAGTTACATATAGTCTTATTACACCTATTCTTTATCCAAAAAAAACTAAGATTAGTAAATCTATATAATTAAAAATCTTATCTACAACATTGGCCAGTTGATTATAGATTATTTACAGATTTCATCCGTCCCTCTCACTAGATATCTTTTTCTTGTTTCATTGCAGAATTTAATTGTTGCAGGAACAGACAGTACCGCAACTGCGCTGGAATGGGCAATGGCAGAACTTATCAATCATCCAAATATCATGAAAAAAGCAGCACAACAAATCCATCAAGTTGTTGGCGAAAATAGACTTATACAAGAATCAGACATACCAAACCTTCCGTACCTCCAAGCAATTGTGAAGGAAACTTTACGTCTCCACCCATCTTTCGCAGTGATTCCAAGAGAATCACCACAAGATTGCACAGTGGCAGGTTACCATATTCCAGCAAAAACTAATATCTTTATCAATGTGTGGGCCATCAACATAAACCCAAACCATTGGGATAACCAGCATGAATTCAGGCCTGAAAGATTCGAAGAGAACATGTTAGAAGTAAGAGGACAACATTTTCACCTGTTAACATTCGGTAGTGGGAGAAGGATGTGTCATGGTATATCACTGGCACAACATATTTTACACACAACTCTTGGTGCTATGATTCAATGCTGTGAGTGGAAGGCAGGGAAAGATGGGAATTTATCAAGTGTTGACATGGAAGAGAGAAGCGGGATGTCGAGTCCTAGAGCAAACCCCTTGGTATGTGTTCCTGTGGCTCGACTTGATCCAGTCCCGTTCTCAACGTAACATCTTATGTATCATCACTACTACAAAAAATCTCATAGAGACTGGTTAGAATGGCTTATGGAGAGTGGTTTAGGAACCACTCTAGACGAGGGGGTATCTCTATAACCAAAACATATAGAAACCAGTTCGACAACCGGTGTCTAATATGAACATCAAAACCAGTTTTGCTCGTAAGAACCGGTGTCTACAACCAGTGTCTACATGCCTCTAGTATGGAGTAAAGAGACCAGTTTTTATAAAGCAACCGATTTTGGTGAGCTTTTCTTTTAAAAAAAATGATTTTTGTTTTTGCGAAAAATATAAAATTTTCATAATTCCATAATGTACAACTAAATTAAAGTGCATAAGTCTTGATACATGCCAATATAACAACCTAAAACCAGATTTTCTATCATTGAACTTATTCTACTTGTACAAACTTAAAATCTATCATACAGTTTATTACCAGTATCTAATTAGAAGCATATTTCATTTTTAGGCTGCTTCTCGCCAATACAAGTTATATATCTTTCTTTGCAATATCACATGTACTTTGCGCATGAGCTCTTTCTCTTTTAGTGTAGTTTTCAATTAGATCAACCAAGTGTGCGAACCTGCAATACAACATGCATCAATTCATTAAAATATATATAGCCGATACCCAAGTTATAGTAAGCCATACCAAACAGACTCTGAAACTAGATTACAGCAGAACGGCAAGCAAGCAAGCATATTATAGCTAGGGGTGTCGGGTTAGTTTTGAAACCAATTGCAGAATATGCAAAGTTAGTTTTGAAACCAAAAGTCAATATTAATATAACTCTTGGACGATCATAGTTAGCTCGTGACTGATGACCAAATGTGTATTGCAGAAATAAAACGATAAGCTGAACATGAAGTGATATTTTAAAAATTAATTTAACCAATCTATTTGTATTATCTTATTTTCCAGACTTACGAACTTATATTATTTAGCTTATTTTTCACAATCACATTTTTTTCAGGCTTAAGAGATTATTACGACTTATAACTTGAAAACAAGCTCATAAGTGACAAGCCTAACAAAATAAGCTAAAACAAACACCACCTACTTGTCAGTCTAGTCTACCATACAATAGGGTTTTTTGTACAAAATAAGCACTTTGAACTAACCTAGCAAGTTTATCAGCAGCTGAATGCAACCTACATAGTCTTTTTTTTCGGGTTATGATGACAGTCGGTGCGCCACTTCCAGAACTCAAATCCCTGAATGAGAATGGCTCGAATACAGAATACCTGACAATATTAAACGACTCATCGGTAAAGGAAAGATGACCCTCTTTACGTTCAAGTCCGTAAACTTCAGCTCACCTCAAAACGCATCTTAGTTGATCTGAAACCATAATTCTTTGAAAATTTTAAAGCTAAACTGAAATTATAGCGACGTACCATTTACAACTTCTACTTCTCTCTACCTCTCTTCAACACGAACCATATTATCACATTTTGTCGTAGCAATCTCCATGTTCGACTTTGTAGCAAACCTGAGGCGCTCTTGCACACCAAAGGTACTGTTTCACGAAAACAATTGTGTCAAGACTGATTAACCTAATAACATGTGAATTTACATATGAGTAAAGAAATTCGGTTGCAATGACGATAAACAACTCACTTTATTTTGTTGGCGTTCCAAGTCTAGTTTGCAAATTTGTACCCGTTTTAAGCAACTTTGAGCCAAATCACTAGTATTCACTGCCTCATAGTATTTTTACTGTAGCTTTTTCTCTTTCGTAAGACAGTAAAAAAATAATTTTCATAAAACAAATAGATATACGATTGCCTAAAGATTAAGAGGGCAGAACCATGGTTTCGGAATGCGTAATACATTTGACAAAAAAAAAAAAAAAAAAAAAAAAAAAAAAAAGAAAAAAAGAAAAAAAAAGAGCCAAAAAAGAAGCCAAACAGCCCGACTCATCTACTCCACACTTCAATTCCAAAAAACCTCATAATATTCTGTTCAAAAAAAGTACAGCAAACCTGACAAATAGTACCAAACGCCTAGTCTCCTCGCCGTTCCTCCCAACTGACCTTGAACACATTCACGTGCTTCTGGCCTTGACATTTCTTCATCTTCTTTTGAAATACCTTGTGAATTCTCAAAATGGCCGCACACTCTAATTCTTTCGTAACAATTTTTTGGGCTCTCATTCTTTCAACTTGTTTATAAAAACCAACTTCAGCAGACCTGCAACATGACTAAAATAGAAACTTACCAGCAGTCCACTCTGTATGGTTACTCCGAAAAATAGGAATAAACAACGAAAGTACTAACCCTGTTAGTTTTCCTTTCCAGTTTCTTAGCAAATTGATGTTGGAGAAGCGGACATGTGCAAGAAATAGGTCTTTAAGTTGCTTATACAACTGTTACACAGATAAACTGAATTTGATACTGTACCCATATAACATAAACTTAAGAAAAGAAAGTGCTCATTTTTTTTACCTGGACAGACATTGCCAAATGCACTATTACTTCCATTCTTCAGTTGGCATGTTAAATTAAAAGCATGGTACTGATAGTGAATTGGACTTCTGCACGTCTAGACTTCAAGAATCAATAGGGTTTTTTGTAATTGAAGAAGAGAAGTACTGCATTTACCTGTACATCAGTGACCAATTTTTAACATAATTTCATAAGCAATCCCAAACAGCCCTTAAGAAATAAAAAAAGTAGTAAATTACCTTTAAACTCGTTATCAATGCATAAAAGCAACAAGATTCCTTGAACCAGCTCCCACCACCTGTACTTATCCTTTCAGTCTTTCATTAACTCTGCACTTTGAATGTGTCAAAGGAACTTGATCAATGTTCATTCTCTTTGATCCTGTTTATAGGAAATCGCATTTGCACATAATATAAAGTGATATAAACCGACCAATAATCTTGCTGAAAAAGTTGAAATCAACAACCTATATTGACAGAATACATCAATCCATATCATATAAATCTGAACCAAAACCCAAATCTAGAAATCAACACAACTAAACATAATTATGAATCCAACAAACAAACAGGTTCAAAAACACCAAAATTCAACACGACTAAACATCAAACAAATATCAACCGCGCCACAATGTAAACCATGCTCCAATGACAACGTCCAGTTCTGTATTCTCTAACCTCCGCTCTTCACCCCAAGGTATCTATATGTAATTCAATCAAAATAATGATAATTACCTCACAAACGAGATGTACTTTCAGTTTAACAAACAACATGCAAAGTTATTTAAAATTACTTATTGTGTTAGGGAAATTGTCATTTTGATATTTGAGCACAAAATCTTGCATCCACTTCATTACGTAATATCCACACTCCCACTCGCCTGGCTGTCGATTTACAATAGGGAGTTCCCACTTCAAGCTACCACCAAGAACACTAAAAATAAAATAAGCAATATAGTTTTGTTAACGTGTGTAAAACACAAATGAAACCTAAAACAATTAAGAAAAATGCTTACGAATTTACAAGTCCAGCAAGCATGTACTCGTTGTCAGAATGAAACACTGATGACTTTGAAGAATCCAAAATGAACCCCCTTCCATGTTTGGGGCAAATTATGAAGAGCACATAGTGAGCGCTGCATTATGTGTAAACATGTACGTTTAAAACAATAAACATATCAACAATAACAATAAAAATAGTAGCGCATGGTACCCTTGAAGATATGGTGCGACATAAAACTCATAACCCTCCAATGCCTGGGCCAAGTAATCTAAGGTAGCCCCTCTATTAGCCCCGTATACATCTGGTGTGATCAACTCAGGGTGCAAGAAACCAACCTTATTTTGCTGTGAACGTCCTTTAAGTTGATATAGTGACCTAATTAAAACATAGAAAAATATGCTAACGCAACTTATATAGAAAAAACATCGTCTTAGCTGCATACGGAAAATATTAATGTACTTACATCTCAAAGCAATTCAGAATGCCAAGCTCGAGCTTTTTATTAGTCAACAACTCAATTATGTCGGTTGGGTTAATTGCAAAGTAGGAATCTTCAACTTGTCGAAAGACCTCTTTATCAACATGAAGATTGTATGGCTCAACACAGTCGTTACCCCTACTCATCCAACGATTATAGCCATTCAACACACTCTTTGGCCTATGTAACGTTATAGCTGGTTTTAGATCGTTTAACTCTTTTCTATACTCAGCTTTTATTTTTTCATCCTGCACATACAATGGGATTAATATGATCTCATTATACCCAAGAATTGAAAGGTCTAGTCGAATTTAATAACAAGTATGCCCTTTAGTATTAGTTAAGACTTTCTACTTTCTTTAGGAAGTAAAAGGAAAATGTAGATTTGTAAGATATTGTTATATTTCAATACATATAGTAGCTATAATGTTTTAAAATTTACCCGCTCCTTAGCATTAAGTTGTTCTGCAATCTTAGTTGTCGCCATTTTGTGGTTGGTCTTTTCTTCCAAGGCTTTTTTCTTGTTCGTAGGTTCTTGAGCAGTCTCTATTCCTTTTGTTTTCTCTATAGCAGGTACTTTTTGATGTTGAGGCAACACACTCTTGGTTGGCGCTCTTGATACTGGGGTTTTCGTCAATCCCTATAAAGTCATGTTTATGTACGTTAATAAAGCTTACTATAAAAACACAAAGAGAGAGATTCCACAAATTTAATACCTTAAAACGAGCAATAGCACTAATTGGCCATTGAATAAAGCCCTTTACTGCGTTCAACAAAGTAGGGAATTCATCATCCGGCACGGGAAGCTCCATAGTCTTATAAAAGTCAACAACTTTGATAACTGACACCTTCATGTGCCCCTGTAGTAATTTCTTTCCATGTATAAGACCGTCTCCAATTGAAAATACTGTTGCAGTAGCACATGTGACCTTCTCCTGAGTGGAAACAGAACTAGGGATGTACAAACAACAGTAGGTTTCCTCCTAGATAAAATGTAGCAAGTATTGAATTAATCACATGTATGTAAGTATGTAAAATATTTATTATACAAAGGGATAATTACCAAAATAGCCCAAACACAAATGGGCGGTTCCCTATCTAACCCGAAATCCAAAAATAATTGTGTTGCCCAGGGCAACCGGCATTTTTTGGGGCAACCGAAGGATTTCCAGTGTATTTTTTGGGCAACAATCGCCCTTTTTTGGGCAACTGGGGGCATTGCCCAGGGCAACCGGGGTAGAAATATCCCATTTGGGTTTTGGGCTATTTTAGTAATTATCCCTTATACAAACAAGACTAATATTTCATATAAGACCAACAATTTAGGATTACCAAATCGATTCCAAATGTGTCATATGATATCTTAACTTACATTATGCAATATACACATTTGTAGAAAACAAAGACCAAAAAAACTTTTACCTTTATGCAACTTAACTTGATGACGTTTGTGGTCGAGGCGACACTCTGTCGCGGGAACTCAACCTCATCTTGCCTGGCTGAAAGCCCTTTATTAGATTCTGACTGTATTTCCCTCCTAATTAACCCCTCATTTCCTCCCAAAACTCAGGTGACATAATTACTTCTTTCACTTTTTGCGTCACTAGATTCTCTATCTCTTCCCGATGTTGATAGGTCATCTTTTTTCTTATATAGCCTTCTATTCCTTTTTTATATCCAACGTTAGTCCCTACCCCCTAGTGCGACCACCGTGCTCGGGTCCCATCACCAATATTAACGGATCTACTCCTGCTTTAGATTCAATAGTCCCTTCAGACAATTGTTGGCTTGCTTTAGTCTGTTATATATGATTAAATATCAGGGCAACATATTCATAAACAAATTTTTTTATATAGTTATCAGTAAAATGGAAAAAAAAAATATATAAAAATAATAATAATAAAAAATATAAAAAAAATACCAAGTCCTTTGAAAGATCAACTAACTTAGGAAGCAACGTCGTATTCCCGTCTTTGTCACCGGGAGCCCTAGCCAAACAATAATTACTCCCACGAATGTCTGGTACTTTATGAAGGTCTGTTGCTTTATCTGGGTCATTTCTTTCCTTTTCCCACTTTTCTTCAAAACCTCGATACCCTTTTGGTCCTAAGCGAGGCCGATCTATTTCATATTGTTTTCCGCGTTCACTCGCTTCTGCACGCAGTTTCTTCACATAGGAGTAACGACGAATTAGAAACATGGAAAAATAATAATGTATCATAGTAATACAAAAGTAAATGAAACCTACAATTTTGTCAGGTGTGTTTTCTTTCCTGCAGAATTCTTCCCACACATGAGGCTCTATATACGTCCAATTATCCATAGGAGATTTGTTATTGAGCATGTATTTACCTCATAGTTCTGTCTTCCACTTAGTGCCACATGATAATAGTGTAGGGACTTTGACATCATTATTCTCAAGTCTAAAATGTGTCTGAATGATATAGAAATAAAGATTATTGATTGTTAATACATGTACTAGTTAGAGTATATTGTAACTAACGATTTTAGATATTATACCTTGATATCCAACCATAAAAAGTCTTTCTCTTTTTCTGTCACATGCTTCCAGTCCTCTATGTTCATGGAAATTAACCTTCGGGTACGAGTTCCAATGTACTTTCCATATAAGTTTTGCCACTTACCTACAGCTTGACCTAACCGATTGAACTCAACAACTTCACCTGGTGGAAGATCTTGAATCTTATTGATTCCTCTTGTTTTTCGTGGAATTATGGGGGGGGGGGGGGTCCTAAAAAAACATGTAAACAATTGTAAGACAGTAAAAATAAGAACATGAAGCAAGAGATCATTGAGCAAAGTATGTTTACATAATTATCAATTTATATAGTGTACAACAATAAGACAATAGAAATAAGAACATGCAGCAATACAGGATGTTTCAGGCAGTTGCGAGTACTGAATGTATTCCTCAGAGTGATAATATGCCATTTATACAAAGGGGGATGATACAAATCACAATTTTAAAATTGCATGCTGCTAAACATTATCTGTCGTTAACGACCACCACTTATTTAAGCTTTTCAAAATTCGTTTCAGGCACATCACCGTTTGTTCATACGAAATAATGATATTGTGTTAGCATAAAGTCTCAGTGTACTAGAATCTAAATTCGGCTGTGAAATTATATCCATAGCAGCTTTTTTGATTTCAGATCCTGATGAAGATTACACTACTCTATCTGAGCATTCTTTTTCAAAGTGAATCGGTAATCTCCTCTTACTAGTCCCTATTGTGCTGGGTGCAAATCCAATTCCACATCCAAAAAAGATATAAATAAATGCCTACATATAAGCTTGATGAGCTATTGCCAATTGGTTTTGAGATGTTATTCTAAGATGGTCTTTATGCATTTTAAAATATATAAAAAAAAATGTGTCCTTGTTTTGGCTTGCGACCATCATTGGCTACAAAATAAGTATCTCTTTTTAGTAAACACGACTTCTTGTCTTGCTAATAACATTATGTGTGAGTTTTATTGCTGGCATATTAATATATTATCATGATAAAACACTTTGCTTTTTGTTGTACAAAGTTTCCAAAACCAGTCTTTAAAGATTTGGAACCTATATGAATTGACTGGTGTACTTTTTGTTGGTTTATTTTTGATAACTGTTTTGCCTAATTTGTGACCAAATGCGTGTTTTCTAGCCGTAAAAAAGATTCACAAGATTGAGATTTGCCTTGTTACAGAAATTGTAATATCAACATATTAACAACAGGTAGATCACAAAACTTACATATTTCACATACCCATCTAATATTTGTTAAACATTGGCAACCCATACTAAACACATAAGCAGGCACATGACAATTTATTATTTATGCATACAAAACATTATTTTGATAAACCTAAATCCAACCCTAATCCAAGTTACCAACGCTTGTCAACATATATTAACCTTAAAATAAGTAACAATTGCATATCAAAGTTAAATTAAGAAGAAGGAAAATGCCATTTGATGTGCTCAAACTCAGATGAATGATCCAAATTGAGCTTGGTCGTGATGGTAGAGGTGAGTGTTGGTTTGGGATACGATATGATAAAAAAGATTGCGGTTAATATCTTGTCAAATGATGCAAACAACATCATATATATTAAGAGGGGTGGTGGTTAGGGGTCGATTGGCGGGAGGAGAAGCTGTGAAGGTGGAGGATCGTGGTGTTGTAGTAGCGGTAAAAATTGGGGGGAAAGTTTGGGGGAGAAGTTCTGGATCGTAGGTTGTATAGAGTTTTTTTTTTTTTTTTTTTTTTTTTTTTTTTTTTTTTTTTTTTTTTCATATAAAAGATGAAATTATTTAGTGACTTATTTAGTTGGAGAAAAGAAATTATTGCATAATATATGCTATTTATTTAATTTATTCGGCTATGTCTTCGGTTTGTAGCGCCTGCAAAAATAACAAATGTATAAAAATACATTAGTTGTTGACTATAAAATAAGTATATTAGCTTAAATTTAGTTATAACTTGAGTAAATTATTTTATTACCTGACTCGTCATTCTTCGTGTCCTTCTTGATGATCCGATCTTAAATAAACAGTATCATCAAGAATTTCATCTAAAGACTGAATGCCACTAGAAAATGGAGGTAGCTCATCAAACTGATTATAGTCTTCCTCGTCCACAACATCATCAACACCAACTATATGTCGTTTACCATGCATGACAATGTGCCATCTCTTGTCTTTTGAGTCCTCGACAAAAAATACTTGGGTGGCTTGGTTTGCTAGAATGAATGGGTCAGATATGTAGCTGTTTGTGGAAAGATTGACACACGTGAAACCATCCCTATCAACTTTAACACCTCCCCTGTCATTGACCCATTTACACTTGAATAGGGGTATAACAAACAAATTGTAATCCAATTCTCATATTTCTTCAATGACACCATAATACGAATTTTTTGAGCTTGTCATCCTCGATGAATCTGTCATTGTTGCTACAAGTGTCACTCCACTATTTTGCATTGTACTTTTATCATCTTGTTGTTTGGTGTAGAACGTGTATCCGTTAATGTCGTATCCTTGATATTGAAAAACACGACGTGGTCGGTACCCCAATTGTGCCACTTCTGGATCAAGATTTGGAAACATACGACTAACTTTATCTGCAAACCATTGTGAAAATGTTCTCGTATGCTCAACTTCCAACCAAAGCTGACCTCGATGGCAGTTATTTTGTTTTAAATATGACATGTGCTCGTGTATGTATGGGTCAACACATGTCATATTTTGAAATACGGTAAAATGCGCTTGCTCTAAATCACTGTTGTTCGGTGTGACATCTTTGCGCCCAATTGTCCCTTTCCCATCAAGTCTACCCGCGTGTCGAGATCGCGGAATGCCAATATTTGGGACACCTTCCATATAGTTTGTACAAAACTGAACTACTTCTTCGGAAGCATACCCTTCAATAATACTACCTTCTGGTCGAGATCGGTTCCTTACATACCCTTTTAAGAAACCCATATACCTCTCGAATGGATACATGTATCGCAAGAATACAGGACCGCAAGCCTTTATTTCTCCAACAATATGAGATACAAAGTGAACAATGACATCAAAAAAGGAAGGTGGAAAGTAGATCTCGAGTTCACAAAGAGTAAGAATAATATCACTCTGCCATTCATCCAACTTTTCTGGATCAATAACTTTGGAATGAATCAAGTTAAAAAAGAGACAAAGCTTTGTGACTGTCTGTCGTACTCGAGGTGGCAGTACTCCGCGAATAGCGACTGGAATCATTTGCGTCATTAAAATATGACAATCATGGGATCATACCAAGCAACTTCAAGTCTTTCATCGAAACCAACTTCTTAATGTTAGCAGAATAGCCAGATGGGACCTTAACACCTTGTAAGAATTCACAAAATATGGTTTTCTCAGCCTTCGACATGGTATAACAAGCCGCCGGCAAATACATTTTCTTACTATTCGTCTCTTGTGGTGCGAGCTCGTCTCTAATTCCCATTTCGACCATGACTTTTCGAGCTTTAACTCCGTCTTTAGTTTTTCCTGGGATGTTTAATAATAAGCCTAACAAGCTTTCACAAACATTTTTCTCGATATGCATAACATCAAGACAATGTCGGACTTGCAAATGTTTCCAGTACTTCAAATCCCAAAGTATTGACTTTTTTTTCCAAATATTTTTTTGAGGTGCCTTAACTTTTTTTCCAAAAAAAATATTTAAATCCGCAACTTGGGAAAGTAAATCGTATCCGTCCAATGGTTCTGCCATCACTCTTCGCTCTATAGTACTGTCAAACAAATTACTTTTTTGACGGTACGGGTGATCTTCTTCAAGCAATCTTCGATGTCCCATATATATTGTTTTCCTACAATTAGTCAACCATTGAGAGTGGGTGTCCTTTTCACAAAATGGACATGCCTTCTCCCCTTTGGTACCATAACCTGACAAGCTACCGTATGCTGGAAAATCACTTATAGTACAATAAATCATGGCAAACAATGTGAAACTCTCTTTCTTGTACGCATCATAAACGTCAATGCCAGAATCCCACAATTTTTTCATGTCGTCTATTAACGGATCCAAATACACATCAATATCGTTCCCAGGTTGTTTCGGACCTTGAATTAATAATGACATCATGATGTATTTCCGTTTCATGCACAACCAAGGTGGGAGATTATATATGCATAGAAGAACTGGCCAAGTGCTATGACGAGTACTCAGGCATCTAAACGGATTAATTCCATCTGAACTAAGTCCAAACCGTATATTTCTAATCTCATATCCAAATTCATCAAACTCTTTATCAATATTTTTCCATTGAGGAGAATCAGCCACATGTCTCATTTTTCCATCTTTTTTGCGCTCTTCAGCATGCCAACGCAACAATTTGGCATCCTTGGGGTTTGAATATAACTTTCTCAATCTAGGTATGATGGGAAGATACCACAACAATTTAGCAGGGGGCCCATTCTTTGTCACGTCGCTATTTAGTTCCATTAAATTCTTTTCTTAATACCTCGATTCATTACATACAGGACATTCGTGTAGGTCTTTGTACCCTTTTATGTACAATATACAATCGTTTGGACATGCATGTATTCGTTTGGACATGCTTGATACGTTGAAATAGGCAACTCATTATCTTCAGGGAACGCTTCATGTAACAACATTAATAGGGTGGTGAAGCTTTTGTCGCTCCAACCATTTTTCGCTTTTATGTCCAACAGTTTCACCACTATAGAAAGTATGGTGAACTTCTTACATCCGCTATACAATGGTTTTTCTGCATCGACAAACAATTGCTGTAACTTTTTAATATCCTTTTCAGCAACATCACGTTCCACATCACGTAACATCTCATCTATATTAACATGATGGTCATCGTTAGAATTATCATTCTCATCGTGATCAATGTCTGAAACAAATGTGTGACTCTCAACTTGCGATTCACCATGAAAAGTCCAAGCAGTATACTCTTTGTCAAACCCTTGTTGTATGAGATGGCGTCTAATAATATTAGGATCGGCAATGGACACATTATTTCTGCACTCTTTACAAGGACAAGAAATTTTTGTTTCTCCTGTCTTTTCTCTATGATCCTCAACGCATTTAAAAAATTCAGACAGTCCTTTCATGTATTCAGTGGTAAAACGTCCTATCTTGTGCATCCATGTACTACGATCCATCTAAAATATATAAAGAAAAAAAGTTATATTTTAAGATTGGTTTTGCATATATACGGTTACAAGTGTTATAAATTGTGCCTAGTTGACGACATTGATTCAATCAAAGGTATGATCAATAGAAAGTAACTTCTAGTAAATTAATTTGGGTATTTTATTACATGTCTCTACTAGGGATGTTAGTCGGGTTGACCAGGTCGGGTTCGGGTCAATTCGAGTTGAGGCAAATACCCGAACCCGACCCTATTTAAGACGTGGGTTAACCGGGTTGACCTAAATTGACCCAAGTAAACCGAGCCGAATAGGCTTAATCGGGTTCAACAAAATAAGCCTAATGAAAACAACACTTTAAAATTTGTCACCTTTCAAATTGTTTAAACTTTAAAAAACATGCCTGTATAAATTACATAGCAAGTATTTAACCCGCCAAAAACTCCCCATCCTAAAATTGAAGAGCCATTTTTCATTCTAACATTCAAATGAAAATTTTGAATTCCCTCCTGTAGTGTTACTTTCTCTCCTGATACTCCTAATCAATTTGTTCTATTGAAAACTCTCCAATTCACAACCCTCAGCCTTCCTCCTTTGCCTGCATGTACTCGCACTTTCCAAAGGTAACATTATTTAATGTTTACATCAAAATTTCGAATCTAAACTTCCAGAATATGTGTTATATCAGTCTGGCATGCTTAATAATTATGCAATATTCAGCTTTGTTGTTGTTATTTGATAATATGTTTTAACTTTTCTTGTTTAACACAAAGTGTTCGATTAAAATCCCCACTAAGAGCATTGATATTTATTGATTTTCATAGTGCAAATGACTCTTAGATTAGGTTAAACTGTTGAATTTTGGTAGATAAACAAAATAAATTATAGTTGTTTATGATGCTCATCTCTCTGTTATTGGTTAATATGTTGAGGCAGTTTGTTGATTTTTCTTTAATTCAGGATAACTGAATGTTGATACTTTACGCTGTTCTTTGGTGTGTATTGGATGTTAGTTAGTGGCTGATAAATGTGTTGGGTCATGAAAAACCCAAGAATACGTAAAACATGATTTGGACACAAATTAACTAAGTGTTTAACTTAAACCGAGAACAATTCAAGTCACTGAGAGAACAGCCTCTCAGTGAGTCATCTTCAAGATGCTTAAGACGAATTCAAGAAGAAGGATTCACTTCTCAGGAAGGCGGTACTCCCTGAGTCGGACTTAAGCCAAAGAAGAAGATGATGGTTCAGTGAGTGTTGGACAAGAACTCACTGAACCCAGTCTCCTCAACTAACAAAGTGATTGAAGGACTGAGGAACCAACGCCTGAAGAAAAGGCGGGAACAATAGGGAAAAGATCTGAGAAGATAATAGTGTAAGCCCAACACTCTTCTCTTGTCAGATCCAACCTTCCCTATTGCGGATAAAAGTCATGGAGTGTCAGCCAACAACTCCCAAAGACTTATTAGCCCTTTCCTATTGGTTCTTGGAAATAACAATTACTATTTGTAATTGTCAGACACGCAACCTCAAACAACTTGTATTATATTTAATCACTTATACTTAGATTACTTGTGTATAAATAGATCAGATGGGAGAGAAGTTGAAGTGTGCTTTGTATATTTAAAGTCTTGAACTTTTGCAAAGGAACTTCTCTCCTACGAAGAGTATACAACTCACTGAGATAGCTCAGTGGGTATATTGTTACCACTCAAGCAAAACTTGAGTTTCGATAGGAGACACCCCATACCCTTGTCTATTCAATCCCAAGTGTTTGTTCCGCAAAACACTTGGGTATAGATTCTTGGAATTATTTCTAATAAGAATTTAAACGTTGAAAAATATTGTTGTTTTTATACTTATGTTTTATAACTGTTAGAATTAATCCTAAACATTGTATTAGTCATAACACGAAATAGATTAACTTTCTAGTTAACTCTAATAGTGTAAAGGGAACAACAAGTGGTATCAGAGCCTCTGGTTTATAAAATCTAAACTAACCAAGAGTGCTCTAGGTTTTTAAAACCAAGATCCTACTATGGCTGATATCAATGTACCCCAGCTAGTCGACAAAAAGGGTGGCAGCTACTCAGCTGTTGCACCCAGACTTGAAGCTGGGAAATTTAGCAAATGGAAGAAGCGTATGATTTGCTATCTTACTGGTATGGAACCCTACTACATCACCTGTATCAGGGATGGCCCATTTGTCCCAAAGACTGCCACAGGGCTAAACAAGCCTGAGGCCCAATGGACCATTGATGAGAGGAGGGTGGTCAATCAAGACCAATGCCTGAAAAGCATCCTTATATCATGTCTTCCTGACGATATAATGGAATCAGTCATCAACTGTCTAACAGCCAAGCAAACTTGGGATGACTTGGTAAACAGCTTTGAGGGTCCCTCAGATACCAAGGAAAATAGGGTCATGGACCTTAAACTTGAGTATAATACTTTCAGGGCAAAAGACTCTGAAAGTCTCTCACAGACCTACACCAGATACAAGACTTTGATAAATGAATTATCAAATGATGGTGTTGTACTGACCAAACATGAGACAAATTTTGGCTTTGTCAACAGTCTCCCTGAGAAGTGGCTCAACTTCTCACAAGGCCTGAGGAATGCTAACCACATTCAGACCCTTGAGCTCCCTGAAATTTATGGGAAGTTTGTCTATGAAGACAACTTGATCTCAAGGAGATACCCTGACTCAAAAGCTTTTGAGTCCAAAAAGGCCTTAACCTCCACACCCATATCAACTGCTTTCTATTCTATTGGTGTTGTGCAGGATACTCAAGAGGATTCTGAAGAAGAAATTGATGAAAGGACTGATGAGGAATACCTGAATGACCTAAACTTGGAATTCCAAGAAAGGGCACTCCTTGCTAGTTCAAAACGTTTCATCAAAAGAAATCAGTCAAACTTTACAAAATCAAAAGCAAATGAGACCACTGAATGCTTTAAATGTGGTAAAAAGGGTCATTTTGCCAGGGACTGTTATTCTAAAACTATCTCAGAACCCTCTTACAAATTTTCAGGAACTAGCAAGTTTCAACCTAAAATGTTTCAGTCCACCCAACAATTCCAAAACAAGGGTCAAAAGGATTTTGAAACAAAATATAGGAATATCAAAGCTAAACTTGCACTTCTTGAAACTAACCCCATATTGTCTCAGGCTGCTCAAACATCTAAACCTATTCAGACAAAGAACAAGGTTTTAATAGCTGAAGCATATGATTGGGATGATGAAGAGGTTTCCTCAGATGAGGAAATAAGAGTTAGTGCACTGATGACACTTTCAGAAGAGGATCAGGTGGCTGTGGGAAAAGGCCATGCTAGAAATGGAAAGTGGGTCAACATCACCATGAAGAAGGTAACTACTTTACTTTCTATGGATGATGATTCTGATTGGCAGTCTTACATGAATTATATTTGTGTTGATTTAAAGTTTGTTGAAGAACAAAGGCTTAACTTGCTTTCAAAATATAACAATATTGTGTCAGAATTGAACAAATGTAGAGATGAACTGCTTGTACTTAAGCAAGCCAAACTTGAAACAATAACTCTACAAATTCAGAACACTGAGATTTTGAAACAAAACCAAGTCCTTCAAACTAAACTTAACAAAGAAAAGGCTATCATTCAAAGCTGGACCAAGAAGAACCCTAAGGTTTTTGACACAGTGGGATTAATCTCTCAGAAAACCATTGGTATTGACCCTCTTATGATTGATCCAACTGTGTGTCAAAATGAAATGAACTTTGTTCCAGCTGGCATATCTTTTGAACAAGAATTACTTCCCAAGTCAAATGACTGGATTGTCAGGGACAACCCAGTCAGTAAGTTACCAAACTTTGAGACTGGAAAGATCTTGCTTCCTGAAAGTCAGGCTTTGAAAAATATGCTTGGACTCACTGAAAAACTCAGTAAGCTTGAACTCACTGAACCACTCACTGAGTCCTTGGATGAGTCTGAATCAGAATCATACCCTCCACTTCCTCCACTGAATACCCTTCAGGGTGCTACACCTAACTTAGGCCTCCCACCTATGGTCTTCTCACCACACTCTCCAAAGGAGAGATCAAGAAGGGGAACAACCATCCTGAAGAGAGCAAACCTTGATGTCTCAGTAAATACTGATGACTCATCAACTTCAGTCCCTTCTGAAGTATCAACCCAAAGCCCTGACTCAAAATTTGATCAGTTGGCTGAAATGGTCAGGAAGCTAGGAGAGAAGATTGCATCTTATGAGAAATCCTCTCAACCCAAGAAGGAACAAAAACCGACTTCCTCAAAGACCAAACCCAAACCCACAAAACCCCTGAAAAGATGTGAGCTATGC
The DNA here is from genome assembly GCA_021014915.2 of Artemisia tridentata subsp. tridentata. NCBI lineage: Eukaryota > Viridiplantae > Streptophyta > Magnoliopsida > Asterales > Asteraceae > Artemisia > Artemisia tridentata. The sequence continues at coordinate 162,506,179 of CP139508.1, forward strand.
AACTATACAAATCATCTCAATGATGATTGCTATAGAGTCCTTTATTGCATGATTTGCAAAAAGGAAGATCAAAGGACTTCTGATCATAAACAATGCTCAGTCATGTCAAACTTTTCAGGACTTAAGGCTCAGTGCCTGAACTACCCTTCTGATTCTAAGCAGAAACAGAAGCAAAAGGCCAAGCCTTTTCCACCCTGCCCTTTGTGTGGATTCAATGACCACCACCCTGAGGATTGTCAATATGACAAACATTGTGAATCTAGTGGAAGTTCCACTCAGAAATCCTTAGGAAAAGAGAAGGTCATTCAGTCAAAAAGAGGAATGAAACAATCCTCTCAGACTACTGAGGCTACCCCTACAACCAAATGCAAAACATGTAGTAGCTCAGTCCACTCAACCTCTGACCATGAATCAATTAATACTTTCATAAAGACCTTCAATACCAAACCCTCCATGAAATGGAGTCCTAGAAAGAACTGACCTAGTTTACTATTTGTGCAGAAGCATGCCAGGGATCCTGTTTGGCATCTAGATAGTGGATGTTCAAGGAGCATGACTGGTGTTAAGGAGTGTCTGCACAAATATATGGAAGAACCAGGACCCAAAGTGATATTTGCTGATAATTCATCATGTCTCACTGAAGGTTATGGTTCAGTAAACTGCAATGGTATTGTCTTTACTAGGATAGCATATGTAGATGGTCTTAAGTATAATCTGATCAGTGTCAGTCAACTATGTGATGCAAAATACATAGTTCAGTTTGATGATAAGCAAGGAACCATCTTCAATGCAAATAAGGAAATTGTCCTCATTGCACCAAGAAGACAAGATGTTTATGTATTAGACATGACCAGTCTAACTCAGGATGGAACTTGTCTCTTTGCTAAAGCCACTGATACACTCAACTGGCTTTGGCATAAGAGACTTACCCACCTGAACTTTAAGAACATAAACAATCTTGTAAAACAAAATAAGGTCCTTAGCTTACCATCTCTTGTGTTTTCTAAGGATAAACCATGCTCAGCTTGTGAAAAAGGTAAACATCACAGAGCATCCTTTAAAACCAAAACCAACTTTTCCATCAGGAACTGCCTACATCTTCTCCATATGGATCTATTTGGACCTGTCAGTCCAAGGTCTATTAACCATGAGAAGTATACTCTGGTCATAGTGGATGAATACTCTAGATACACCTGGGTATTCTTCCTGATCAAAAAAGAGTCAGGCAGCTGAAACAATCTTGTCCTTTGTCAGGAACATTGAAAATCAAAATGACATTAAGGTCAAACAAATTAGAACTGACAATGGGACTGAGTTCAAAAATAATGAACTTGAATGTTTCTGTGATGAGAAAGGTATTTCCCAAAAAATTTTCCTCTCCATACACACCTGAACAAAATTGTGTTGCTGAAAGGAAAAACAGAACACTCATTGAAGCTGCTAGGACAATGCTATGTGGATCAGTCCTTTCCAACCATTTTTGGACTGATGCAGTCAAAACTGCCTGTTATACACAAAACAGATCCATTATTGTCAAGAGACATGGGAAAACCCCATATGAGTTATTCAAAGGGAGAATCCCTGACATCAGCTACTTTCATGTCTTTGGGTGTCCTGTGTTTATTCATAATCACAAGGATCACCTAGGGAAATTTGATGCTAAAGCTGATGATGGATACTTCCTGGGATACTCACTTGTCTCAAAAGCCTTCAAAGTGTTCAACACAAGGAGACAGCAGACTGAGGAAACATTTCATTGTTACCTTTGATGAGAGCACTGATGCTATCAGGTTCTCAACTGCCTCAGTAGAAGAGATAGGAATTGATAATTCTTCAAGATATCCTCCTGATGAATATCTGTCTGAAAACAATTCTTCTACTCAGTATCAAGATGATGCTAATCTCTCCTATTACATAATCCCTCACAACCTGCCTAACCCAACCATTACTGAGTTTGTTGAGGCACATACACACACTGATGTTATCAATCAGCCTGTTCAAAATACTCAAGATGCAAACAATCTCAGTGATCTGATAGACACTCAAGATCCAAACAATGATCAAGTGTCTACTCCAGAACCAACCCCTCTACCCAATCAGGCCTCCACAAGTTCAAATCAGTATCCAGGACCTCAAGAAAGTTGGACTAGGTCTCAGGACATTGAACTTGTCAATATTATTGGAGAGCCTACTGAAGGCATGCTCACCAGGAGCATGGCTGCTAGTCTAAGAGCAGCCTCATCCAATGAATGCCTATTTGTGGACTTCATTTCCACAATTGAACCCAAAAGTGTTAAAGAAGCACTTAAACATCCAAGTTGGGTTCAGGCCATGCATGATGAACTGGAAAAATTTGACAGAAACAAGGTAATGACCTTGGTCAAATGTCCTGAGAATTTCTCAGTCATTGGCATGAAATGGGTATTCAAAAACAAAACTGATGAAAATGGCATAGTCATTAAAAACAAAGCCAGACTTGTAGCCAAAGGCTTTAATCAACAAGAAGGCATTGACTATGAGGAAACATTTGCACCAGTAGCAAGGATGGAAGCCATCAGGATCTTCCTTGCATTTGCCACATACATGAACTTCAAGGTGTACCAAATGGATGTTAAAAGTGCATTCTTAAATGGTTCACTAAAAAAAGAAGTTTATGTTGAGCAACCTCCTGGATTTGAAAGCCATGAGTCTCCTGATCATGTCTGTAAGCTTAACAAAGCCCTTTATGGACTGAAGCAAGCTCCTAGGGCATGGTATGAGACTCTCTCAGCCTTCCTAATCCAAAACAAATTTGTCAGAGGCAAGATAGACAACACATTGTTTATCTATAAGACAAATAATGATGTCATACTAGCACAAGTGTATGTTGATGACATCATTTTTGGCTCAACAAGTTTCAAACATTGCAAACAATTTGAAAAACTAATGGCAAAGAAGTTTGAAATGAGCATGATGGGAGAACTGACATACTTTCTTGGTCTTCAGATCAAGCAGACTGATAGAGGAACCACTATCAGTCAAGAGAAGTATGTAAAGAATCTACTGAAGAAGTATGATCTCAGTGACTGTGCCTCAGTCAAAACTCCCATGGTTCCCCCAAACAACCTTGGTCCTGATCTAACTAGTAAACCAGTAAATCAAACTCTCTTTAGAGGAATGATAGGATCACTGATGTATCTTCTTGCATCAAGGCCTGATATCCAATTCTCAGTATGTCTATGTGCCAGATATCAATCTAACCCAAGAGAATCTCATGTCACTGCTGTGAAAAGGATATTCAGGTACCTAAAGGGCACTCCTAACCTTGGATTATACTATCCAAAGTGCTCAGGACTTGATCTCAAAGGATACTCAGACTCTGACTATGCTGGATGCAACATGGACAGAAAAAGCACCTCAGGCTCTTGCCAAATACTTGGTGGGAAATTGGTCTGTTGGAGTGCCAAGAAGCAACAATCAGTTGCCTTGTCCTCAGCTGAGGGTGAATACGTTGCAGCAGCTAGTTGTTGTGCAAATGTACTCTGTATGAAAAGTCAACTCAGTGACTATGGAATTCAGTACAAGATGGTACCCATCTTTTGTGATAACACAAGTGCAATTGCAATCTCTAACAACCCTGTTCTTCATTAGAGAACAAAACACATTGATATCAGATATCACTTCATTAGGGACCAGGTCATGAATGGTGACATTGAATTACACTTCATTCCTACTGAATATCAGTTAGCTGATATCTTCACCAAACCTTTGGATGAACCAACTTTCACAAGACTGAAAGCTGAATTAGGAATGTTGGACATAGAGAATCAGTCCACTGATTGATTCCTACCAACTAAAGTGTAAATTCTTAAAATATCAGGTCCCTGACTCAATGTGTTCGTCAGTAAATTATTTCACTAATCCTCAACCTCAGGAACTAAACCCAAGTTCTTGAAATCTTGAGGGATCAGAAACTAAACCTAAGTTTCTGAATCCTTGCTTCTCAGGAATCTTTCCATATTCCTGAATCATCAGTGACTAATCCCAAGTCCCTGAAAAACCTATCACTGAATGAAGAGTCATTCAGGGCCCTGAAAAGGACATTAAATACTGACTTAAATGCTCTAAGTATCTAGTTAGTAAATGTCCGAGGTTGATAACTGAACTCATATTTAATTCAAGAATATTTGTTCTTTTAGCCTTTCTGGCATACACCTAATGGGCCCCCACTTCCCAACTTGGCATTCAATGCCCTCTCTCACACAATACACTGTGTGATGATGGAAACTCTGCAACTTCTCCTTTTGCAGAAACTGCTCAACTGTTCACTCTGCCAATTGAGAAAAAAGAGGAAAAGTGGAGTGGTGGCATTTAATGCGGATCTCAAACATTTTATTCAAAATAACTTCCAAATTATATTTTGATTAAATAAGATCACTCAAATGCCAAAAATACCCTCATCTCCACTATCCTATAAATACCCATCCAAAAGAATACACACACACGTTTTTTTAGAAATTTACAAGCAAACTCTGCCCTTTTTATTTCTCAAACAAATTGTGTGTGTGTTCTTAGCATTAAGAAATATCCGACCATTTTCTGACCTAAACCCGATCATAAAATGGCTTCCTCTAATGCTATTACCACCGCCCCAAATGTGAGCTTCACAATGGAGGGCGTGGACCTTACCAAAAACAATGTGGTTGGAAATTTCCATTACCCGCAGCAATATGCGGGTTACAAGGATGTAGTTAAGTATTTACAAAACTGCTTCCTTGCCACAGCTTTTACAACCACCCCAGAAGTCATCTATAATGACTATCTCAGGGAGTTTTGGTGTACCGCAACGGCTACTAGCCCTAAGGACACCAAAGAGTCGATCATCACTTTCACTGTGATGAATGGGACTAAGACTCTCTCCCTGAACTATAAGACCTTCATCAAAACCACTGGTCTTAACTTTGTTGAGAACTTTGAGGCTAACCCTACTGATCAGGAAATAAAAGCTGAAATGCTTTTCCTAGGGCCTCATGATGTTAGGCGTCCTGGCGAGTCTCCTGAAGCCTTGTTGGCTAAGGCTCCAATAGTGAAGACATGGTTTCACCCTGTCTGGAGACTGATGATGACATTCGTCATTCAGGTACTCGGAAGAAACAAATCCTCCACTGAGCAGTTGAACTCATCACAACAATTGATGATGTTCAGTCTCTTGGAGGGTAGAAAAATAGATATCGGAGGAATAATCTTCCGTGACCTCGTGTCAAAGCTCTCAGGGAAACATAGGTAAAGACATATGTCGTACCCTAGGTTCATTTCCTGTGTGCTTCAGGACCTCCTTGGTTCTGAAAACTTAAGGTCTGACGATGAAGGTACAAAACCTGACATCTTACATAAGACCAACTTCAGTAGTGACATTACTGAGGTACAACCGGTCACCCTGACCACCTACATGTTAATGGTGATTCAGGGTGAAAATGTATGCTCACCAGTTCCTTCACCAACCAAGAAGGTGAAGAAGAAGAAAGGGAAAGGGGGACAATCCAGTAAGGTGGTTAGACCTAAACCACTCGTCACTGAGACTGTTGCCTCAGGCACCAAGAAAGTTGTTGTGACCTTGACCTCTCAGACTCCCATACAAGAGACCACATTGGCCACAAAACAAATGCCACTGGAGGGTGCTGAGCAATCATCCTCAGTATCCTCGGGCAAACCCTTTCCTAATGTCCCTACTGACAAAAACAAGTCAGAAGGGTCAGGAGCATCCACCCACTCACATCCTAATGAAGGCACTGATAAATCACAATCAGAGCCTGAGGGAGTTCAGGGTTCTATATCCTCGGTGGAGCAGTACTACTCCACTGAGATGGGGACCCATACCCACTCACATCCTGCTAACGTCCCTGAGCAATCACACTCAGGGTCTCAGGGAGTTCAGGACCCTAAATCCCCATAAGGACAGACCAATCCTGATGGGAAGGGGGTCCATACATCTTCACAAGGAGTGCCTCATGATTCCACTGAAAAACACCCATCAGTGGATGAAGGTGCTCAGGGGGACAAAGACTCGGAGGGATTTAAACCACCCGTCGATACGGAACCCAAACCCAACTGAGGCATTTTTGTTCTCTCAGGAACTGATTCTAAAAGTCAGGCTGGGCAAACCCCCCCAGTTATTATGACTAGTCAGGCTGGTCAAACCCCACCAGTTATTATGACAAAAGAATCAGGACCTGGCCACAACGAAGGTGAGCCCTCTTCTGAGGGGGAGCCGGATTTACTGAAGGCTCCTTCTCTGGCTGACTATAAAAATTTGTTGGCTGATGAGTCAGAGGAGGAGATTGATTTTGGTGATGATGAGATCCCTGATGCTGAGGAGGAAATGGAAACACAAGTAAGCCCTCCTCAGCCCTATGAGAAACAACATTCCTCACCTCATCCTGAGGATCAACCACCCAGTTCTCCATCAACCTCATCATCATCATCAGGTGCTTCAACCACTCCTAAGTGGTTGCAAAAGTATGACGATGCTCATCCGGCTTCTGAAAGACAAATGGCAAAAGTCCTTCGCAAAGCCAACGAAGGTCTTTACAACTCTGTTGCGGATGAGCTATGGGATAAGCACACTGAAGTGGCATCCTCCTATGCTGACTTCAGGGCTTCAGTGGAAGAATCTCAGGCAAAGATTCTTCAGGCCGCCACCCTCACTGACAAACAACTCGGCGACCTAAACAAATCTGTAGATGACATAGCCACTGGAGAGCATCAGGAACTGTCCAACATCCTCAAGGCTATAGAATCAGTACAAGAACATCTTGCAGATGATCCTACTTTTGTCACCAGATTGGATGCATACTTGGCCTCTCAGGCTAACACCTCCACCAGCATTACTGAGCTTCTTAAGCTCCTTCAGGGGGTAGATCTTCAAGGTTTAAGGACCCAGCAAGAGTCCATTTATCAGGCTGTTAATGCATCCAAGGAGCACCTGATCAGAATCTCCTCACCTTTGAGCAGCTCTCAACAACACATAATGAACTGGTCAACCACTACACCACCCAAGTAACTGAACTCACCACCCACCAGAAGGAAATGGCTACAGAATTAAGTGCCGTGAAGAATGAGACTTCTGAAACAAAGTCTATGGTCTCCAACATTTTATCCATTCTTCAGGCCTCTCATACACCTCCACCTCCTCAGTCAGCAGGTGTCTCCACTGAAGCTCCGCCATCTGCTGAGGGGGAGATAGAAGATGATCCTCCAATCCCTGACCCTAATTCGGCTTTGGTAACTGTCCCTGAGACGTCCACCAGTCAACCTCCTCCCATTAACAAAGGGAAGGAAATCATGGTGACTGAAACAAACCCTCCTCCTGAATCACTCTTAGTCAAGGCTTCAACTGAAAGACGTGCAGATCTTGATACACCATTCTATGTTGATCTAGAGGATGGGAGAAGGGTCTATGGGACTCCTGATCAGCTTGCTGAAATTTTACACCAAGAAGAGCTCAGGAAGGAAAGAGAGAAAGAGCTGGTACTCAACAGATCTGAAATTTCTAAGGTTGCCAAAGAAGTAATCAAGGAGTCTGAGAAGGACATCAAAGGGGATGAGTTTCTTAAGCTTCAGGCTGAAATCCTTAAGGAACATAACAAACAGGCCAAACTTAAGGAAGAAAAGAGGCAGAGGATTTATGAGAGGTATGTATGGCACATGACCGAAACCAAAGATGCAGGCAAAATCACTGATATCACTATTCACCCCACCAGACCTCTGAGCTTAACAATCCATAGAGGTCCAAGGAAGTTTGAACATCTTCTTGCAATCAAGTTTTCAGAATATGGGTTAAGAGAATGGGATATGATGATGCCCATCCTGAGGAAGAAAACCGCAAGCAAGAATGCCCCCATTATCATCAAGTCACTGAGTGCTAAGTATGAGGAACTTGCAAGAGTGGCAAAGAGTCTGGGCATTAACCATGATGAGGCACTTGCTTCTCAGGGACTAACTATCCCTGAGTTTACTCAGAAGGTTGGGAAGAAAAGGAAAGCTGTAGATATGGAACCTGAACAATATATAGCTGCACTTCATTGCAACAGGACTACTCCTCAGGGAGTCAAGTTCCGTCCCAACCTGGTCATCAAAGAACCTGAGTATGGTATCTTCTTTGTGGATGAATTTGGTCAGGAAACCTTTCAAAGAGTCTCTGACATCGAAAAAGTGGAAACGACAACACTCCTTGCTTACAAACTGATGACGCTTAATATCAGGAGACCTGATAATGAGGAGTTTGTAAGGTTGATGGATCAAATGATGAAGGATCGACCTGATAAAGAGGTGTTGATGTCAAAGAAGGCGAAGCTTGAACTCATGGGCCTTGTTGAGGAACCATGAGTATTTTGTACTTAGAATAATAGGACTTGTAATGATATGAATAAATTGATGAATGTTTTGCTATATCAATATTCTTATTTATTTTCTAGTACATTCAGTATGAGCAGAAGACTTTAGCTCACTCATACTGATCAAAACACTTAGGAATAATTTATATCCAAATAGGGGGAGATTGTTGGGTCATAAAAAACCCAAGAATACGTAAAACATGATTTGGACACAAATTAACTAAGTGTTTAACTTAAACCGAGAACAATTCAAGTCACTGAGAGAACAGCCTCTCAGTGAGTCATCTTCAAGATGCTTAAGACGAATTCAAGAAGAAGGATTCACTTCTCAGGAAGGCGGTACTCCCTGAGTCGGACTTAAGCCAAAGAAGAAGATGATGGTTCAGTGAGTGTTGGACAAGAAATCACTGAACCCAGTCTCCTCAACTAACAAAGTGATTGAAGGACTGAGGAACCAACGCCTGAAGAAAAGGCGGGAACAATAGGGAAAAGATCTGAGAAGATAATAGTGTAAGCCCAACACTCTTCTCTTGTCAGATCCAACCTTCCCTATTGCGGATAAAAGTCATGGAGTGTCAGCCAACAACTCCCAAAGACTTATTAGCCCTTTCCTATTGGTTCTTGGAAATAACAATTACTATTTGTAATTGTCAGACACGCAACCTCAAACAACTTGTATTATATTTAATCACTTATACTTAGATTACTTGTGTATAAATAGATCAGATGGGAGAGAAGTTGAAGTGTGCTTTGTATATTTAAAGTCTTGAACTTTTGCAAAGGAACTTCTCTCCTACGAAGAGTATACAACTCACTGAGATAGCTCAGTGGGTATATTGTTACCACTCAAGCAAAACTTGAGTTTCGATAGGAGACACCCCATACCCTTGTCTATTCAATCCCAATTGTTTGTTCCGCAAAACACTTGGGTATAGATTCTTGGAATTATTTCTAATAAGAATTTAAACGTTGAAAAATATTGTTGCTTTTATACTCACGTTTTATAACTGTTAGAATTAATCCTAAACATTGTATTAGTCATAACACGAAATAGATTAACTTTCTAGTTAACTTTAATAGTGTAAAGGGAACAACAAAATGTAAATACTATTGGTGAATTGTTATTATCGTTGCATACTCAATTATTGTAAATTGTCGTGCTTTCGTTGTTTGAGATATTGTATATGTGTTTATAATGTTTGTCACCTTTTAGGTTGAGCAGGATTTACGGATAGGGGTGGGGAGAGGGAAAGGGAGAGGGATGGGGGAGGGAGGAGTGAGAAGAGCGGGTTGAAAAGTAAGGGGAGTGGGAAAAGAAGGTCTGGTGAGGATGCCGAAGTGAAGGAGATGTGGGAAACGGTTGCTGGAGGCGATTCGGAGGTATAATTTAGTTGTTAGTTTGATATATGTATGGGTTGACTTTATATAAATCGCAATGTTGCACGGATAAGTTGTAATACCTAAAAATCCAAAATGTGCAAAATGACCAAAATGCCCCTACAATCTTAAAAATTTATTTAAAAGCTTTAAAATCGCCAAATAAATTCCAAACCTTCGGGAATGAACTAGATATGAATCAGAATAATTTTTGTGATTACATTTTAATATTTAGAAAAGTACAAAAATACACAAAATATTTATTTGTCCGAATATATATATATTTCGTATATATTTACGATTTAAAAATACAAAATAAATAAAATAAATACAAGATAAATGCAAATAAATTTAGGAAATTATCACAATCAGTATTTTAGCTTAAATAAACTTGCTTGGGCCGAAATTCATTGATCTTTATCATCTAAACACTTTTTTATAATTTATGTATATATATAACACAAACCGAAACCCTAAAAAACCCTTTACACAAAATCGATCATCTCTCATTCGATCAGATAAAATTCGTGTGTTATTTTTCTGGGATCCTACATAACCTAAAGAAGCTACGAAAATTAATTGGAGGTCGTGGGTTTAGTTGGTTCGATCGTTGCAAAATTGTTTTGTCAAATTGAGCCTAGCGAGAGGTATAAATTCTTATTATCCCTTTTACATGTTCGATCTTACATATAGTAATTTTCTTATGTTATTATGATCATATAAGACTCAAATAAATTATATATAACGAATCATGCAAGCTATATAAGTCGTACCAAATTTTGAGAGCTAAAACGTACGTTAAATCCATAATAAGCTATATGATTTATCTAGGTGTTATAATTATTTATTTTGAACACTATACGACATATATGATCTGGGAAAAATGTTGATTCGAATTGTAGAAGCTTAGATCGATCGTGGTTAATTATTCTTTGAATCGGGTATCATGTTAATCGAATAAGAAAATAAAGAAAACCCTAGATCAAATTAGGGTTAGGGTTTGAATGATGAATCTAGTCATTTAATGCTTGCTAATCATGAGGTAATAATTGTGGAATAGTTAGATGTGTTAGGGTTTCGATTTGCATATTAAACATGTTATACGATTTGAAAATTTAATAAGAAGGACTTGTTTTGTCAACTTTGAAACTTAAAGGTTATTTTTATAATGTTAATTAGGTCAGTATAAATGTGTAAAAATTATAAGATGAGGTCCTTATATGTAAAATTTGCAAGATCATGGATTAATTATTAAATATTGGTTTGAATTACAAATAAATTAATTAGAGGGACTAAAAGTGTAAATTTAGGGAACTTGTGATTATTTTGTGTAAATAATACTATTAGGGAGGTAATATGTAATTTTGGGTATTTATGGGGCTATTATGTAATTAAAATAAAGTAAGGATGTAAATTGTAATATTTGTAAACTAAAGGGACTAATTGTGTAAATAAGTGAAACATGGAGGTGTAATTCGTACCATATGATAAATGTGAGGTTATATTCTGTAACTTAGAAAGTATAAGGGCTTATGATGTAATTATAAATATAGTGAGGGTTAAATTGTAAATTATGTAACTATAAGGTTCATTTTGTAACTTTAATAACTAAAGGGGTGTAAAGTGTAATTAATGAAACTTAAAGGACTAAAGTATGATTCTGAATCCATTATGTGTTAAAACTAGTAATTTGTAATAGTTTCATTTTAAACCCTTAACTTTGATATATTTTCATTTAAAACCCTAAGTTATGGAAACTTGTCATAATTAACCCTGAACTATCATGAATTGTTAAAATGTACCCTATGTCCATAATATTCTTAATTTATGACTTAACCTAAGTTATAATACTTAAATCTTCCTAATTATGGAAACTTACTAAATAAGGAAACTTACTAAATATGGAAACCTGCTAAAAATAGAAAGTTACTTAAAATGGAAACGCAAGTTAAAAAGAATACTTAAGAATCAATTGTAACTCTCTTCTACTCCATTAGGTGTGAAGAAGGAGAAGTCTTAATCCGTTCAGTTCTTTCAGTTCTTGTTTGCTTGCATTCGAAATAAGGTACATATATTCTGCCCTTCTTAGTAAGGTGCCTTCGTTCTCTTGATTTCTTATCTTGATTCGTTTAGGATTTCCCAAAGCCATTGCTATGTTCCCTATGCTTGATCTTTTTGACTTGATTAGATATATACCCTTTTCCATGAACCTTTGATAGTTGGACTTAGACTTCTTGGACCTTTGCTTTGACCTAGACTTTGACCTTCAGTGTGATACCCGAGCCAAGTTCGTTGCCTAGCCATGAAGGTAACATGGCCGTGTCATTGATGCACCAATGGCATGACTCCAGTGTGTTCGAGTGATGTTACACACCGTCCCCATATTGTTTGTAACATGCGCAATATATTTATTATTGGCCTATATTATTGTCTTGGGGGGGGGGGGGGGGGGGCGTATGGATGCATCCTAGGTTCGAGTTTGTATTAATGATTATATTGTTTGGTGATTGATGCTGTGTGCAATACACGTCCTTCACATTTGAGAGGACTCCCCTCTCTGGTTATTACTTGGTTTGTTTGGGCTCGTGGGGGATTACGGATCTTTTATTTCTTCCTTCTCATTTCATATTATTATACTCTTTGCCTTTGACTTATATATATTCCATTACACTACAATATACTTGTTCATTTCATTTGTTTTCGTTTCCGTTTATCGTATATATCTGTTCACTGGGCTTTTTAAGCTCAGCCGCATTTCTTTTCCTGCGGCAGGTATCTAAGCTAGAAGCTGGGATTTTCGCTATGGGATTGAGAGTAGAGATTAGAAGAAGATTCTACCTTAGTTACCACCTTTATTAGACTGGATTTCATTTCATCTTTATTTCCTTGGATTATTTATTATCATTGACTCATGTTGGTTTTAAGCCGTGTTTGGCTGGATTTCTTTAATGAATTTGTTTAAGACTTCCACTGTGTATTATGTATGTTTGCTTTGATTTGACACCATAATGTGACATCTCTACCCTTGGCGGGTTGGGGTGTTACATAAGCTGTACATATTTATAACTAATATAACAAGGGATAAGTGAATGCGCCGACTGTTGGGTTTTTAAATCTGAACTTACACAACATTGTTCAGTTTTTAATGATTGTTTAGCTAGGTTCGAGGTGTTATGGTTCGTAAGAATATAGTGGACTCTGTTTTTTTTGTCTGCAGATAATTACTTTTTTCCAAATGGTTTGTTAAAAAAAGTGTTTTGTGATTATATGTGTTTTGCAAAACTTAATAATCAGATAATTTATGTAAGACGAGTTTTTAGAAATTCGGTAAATAGTTTCTGTTTGCTAATGAGATTTGGATTTTAAACGAACCACGTCATTCATTATGTGTGAATACTGATGTTAAGATAATTGGTAAAGGGGGTGTTTGGGATTGCATTTGCAAAGTAGATTATGCAGTAGTCACTTTTTGATGATTGTTCGCCAAACACAGTTTTCTGATTATCTGCGTTGTGCAAGCAGGATAATTAGATAGACACTCCCCAAAACGCAATCCCAAACACCCTCTATATTGCTTCTAGTTGCTACTAGTTTCGTACGCATGTGTATAACCTTGTTCCCAATACTGTATGTGAGTTTCGCTATTGAGAAAACTGTTTAAATTGCTTCTATTTGCTATCAAATGTGTACTGTGAAATTTGGCTAATTGCTGATTTCCGTTATCAAGTAAGGTGTTAAGGACACTAAACTATTTTGTGTCTGTGCGTTTGTTATTGAAATAATTGGTTAAGTTGCTTCTGTCTGGTACCGATTTCGTACAAACTCACGAGTGTGATATTAATTACTAATTGTGATACTCACTGCACCACATCATTGTGTGTGATATTGCTATAGAAATAACTGGTTAAATGTTGCTAAAATTAGTACTTACGCTGATCCTGGTAGTGTTGATATCAAATAAGCAACAACAATAACAACATTTTAGTTTTGCGCGACTACACCACTCGCCGTGTGTGAGTGTGACGATTATATGATAGGTTAAATTGCCTCTATATGCTGAGATGATACGCTAATTGTTGATATTAAGTAGGCAATGACAACATTTCAACTTTATACAAACTGCATCACTCACTCGGCGTGAATTTGCTATTAAAATTATTTCTTCATTCACTTCTATGTGCTATGAATATCAGTTCTCCACACTACACCACTCACCGTGTGTGAGTTTTGTTATTGAACTTGTTGGTTCAATAACTTTTTATTGGCTACCAAATTTGTTTTCGTCTGTGTAATCTTGCTGATACTGGTGATGTCGATATTAAGTGAGCAGCAATTACAACTACACACACTGCACCACTCATTGTGTCTGATTTTGCTACTGAAGTTATTTGTTATATCACTTCTATTTGCCGCCAACTTGATTACAGTGTGTTTAATCTTTAAAAGAACCTTGTGTTTCAAGATTAGTATTCGTATTGTTACAAAAAGAACCCATTATATTGGACGAAGTGATTCTTTGAGTGTAGCAAAGGCTCACTGTATCGTGTTATAAACATGTGTATTGTTAATGGTTCTAGAAATGGGTAAATAAGTAAGATTAAATGATTGTGATCTGTTATTTCAGGTACGTTGAAAACTGTTGGGTTTTTAAATCTGAACTGCCATTTTGATTCGTATTCTTATTATTTTTTCCAGGTTCTAAGGGGTGTTTGGTCTGCCACAAACTGCAGTTTTTTAATCGGGTGTTCTTTCACTTTAAGTAGTTGGTTCCCGTTGGGTTACAAGTGTATTGCAAGCACGTTTCACTTGACTGCATAAGAGCTCATTTAATACGGTTCAAGCATCTTTATATTTATACGATGAATATGAATTCAAGACATATTGTTGTCTTTTTAGGTTGTTTTGAATTATGCCACTATGGAGACTAATGATCCAGATGTATCTTACCGTGCTTGCATATATTGGCGACTTCTTTCTATAATGAAAGACACCAAAGAATTTTCGGATCCTGTGTTGAACTCAGGTATGGTATGCTATCAACAGTATACTAGCGTAATTCTTATTTGCCATGTATAACACATTATCATGATCTATCTTTTCCTGAATTCTTTGGGATTTATCTAAAGGTTAATTTTAGCTTTTGTTATCCTATTAGCAGGAAGTGATACGACCACAATATTGGACGTTGGCCTGGAGATGTAGAGGCACACCAAAGATACATCTATGTTCGACCAATAAAGTTTTGCAAGATTTTTTATTCATCTTAAAATGTTCAACAATTCATGCCTGAATTATTAATGGGCAATTAATCTTCTCTTTCGTCTTTTCAGAACATCTATTTGGTAGCTATTAATAATAGGGATACTGGATTTAAATAATCCCAACTCGTTCTCTTTGGCCAATAATAATCCCAACTCAACAAATAACCCACAACGAGCTAAACTTTAACACTATTTTCCACTGGCGATCCTCAGTTAACTTTTTACTAACGGGATTAACTTCTGATGACGTGGCACGCTTAGGTGTCATTGTTAACTACATAAATGGTCCTTGTGGTTCATCCGATGTTACGGATTCAGTCCAGTTGTCATTTTTTTTTTCGAAAAAAAATCTAAAAAAATTTAATTCGAAAAAAAATATTATTTCGAAAAAAAAATTTATTATATTTTTTAATTTCGAAAAAAAATTATTTCGAAATTAAATTTTTTTAGAATTTTTTTTTCGAAATTAAATTTTTATTCGAAATTATTTTTTTTAGAAAAAATTAATTTTTTCGAAATAATGTTTTTTTTGAAATAATGTTTTTTTTCGAAATTTAATTTTTTTCGAAAAAAACATTATTTCAAAAAAAAAATTATTTTTTTCTAAAAAAAATAATTTCGAATAAAAATTTAATTTCGAAAAAAAAATTCTAAAAAAATTTAATTTCCAAATTAAAAAATTTAATAAATTTTTTTTTTCAAAATAATATTTTTTTTCGAATTAATTTTTTTTTGATTTTTTTTCGAAAAAAAAAATGACAACTGGATTGAATCCGTAACATCGGATGAACCACAAGGACCATTTATGTAGTTAACAATGACACCTAAGCGTGCCACGTCATCAGAAGTTAACCCCGTTAGTAAAAAGTTAACTGAGGATCGCCAGTGGAAAATAGTGTTAAAGTTTAGCTCGTTGTGGGTTATTTGTTAAGTTGGGATTATTATCGGCCAAAGAGAACGAGTTGGGATTATTTAAATCCAATATCCCTTAATAATATGATTATGTTTTTCATTTTCTCAATTCTGCTTTTATCTAACTACAATGGATGAATATGGGTTTAGCTACCAATGTATTTCGTACTAAATGCATAAGTGTTGCAAAAAGATTAGTTAACTCAAATGTTTAAACGAAATACCTTCTTCAATGGATGAATATGGGTTTAGCTACCAATGTATTTCGTAATTTCGTATGATCGATACAAAGCAAAATCTTTAACGTGCCTGTATATAGATATTAAAAAAGGAACATAAATTATCAAAACAATGATTCAAAGACATTCAATTATGTGAAAAATAAAAGAAAAAAAGATATACACCTAATCTTATATATTCAGGTACACCACTAACGATAAAAATATATACTTTTGATCAAAAATATAAAAGATAATGTGTATTAGTGATGTATTGTTACCTTCCTTACAATATAGAAGAATATTCTAAAATCTTGAATTTCTCTAGCTATTTTTTGAAGCATTTATGGTGTGTTTAAGGTTTTTTTAAAGCATTAATGGTGATCTCAATCTTTTTAAAGAGTAAGTAGTTGAAATTTCCAAAAATTGAGATAGCATCCAAATTTCCGAAAATTGAGATAGCATCCGTTGAGCAGATTCAAAAGATCAGTAACACCGGTTTTATAGTAAACAACCGGTGTCTATAAGTGGAATATAATAAAAACAGAAACCGGTGTCTTTACTAATATTCTAAGACCGGTCTTTTTCGCAGAACAGGTTTTTCTTAATTTTTATATTAAAGAAAGTGGTTATTCTATGACAACTGATTTTTTACACTTTCCCTACCCCATATTTTTTACAATAGGAACTGGTATATAACCGGTTTCTATTAGGGGATGTTTATGTTCTTTTTTGTGGTAATGCATATTTTATTCATTTAATAATGCTTGATCGTTTTTGTATGCTTTATTGAAACTTGGTCTTAATTTGGTCTACATATATGCATCATTTTCACTTCGATTTTGTCTATGGTATATGAGATTTTAGTCATATTGTCTCATTATTCTCATCTGTGTGTCTCTATGGTTTCTGCTTTTATCTTATCAACTTTCATGACTCTAACATGAAAGCAACAATTTTTGTTAAAGGTGCAAAAAAGGCCTTGAATATATTTTTAAAATTTGTCATTATCATATCAATATACTCCCTCCGTCCCATATTAAGTGTCCATAATAGAATCTTGGGATATCCCAAATTAAGTGTCCAGAGAATATTTTCAACAAATGAGAAGAGACTTTAGTGGGTAATAGTGATATTTGATTGGTGGAGAGTGTAGTTGGTCCCACTTTCCTAAAACTTTGTGCATTTGAAAAGTGGACACTTAATATGGGACGGAGGAAATAATTAAGAATGGCAAAACATGATACAACAAGAATTAACAAGATAACACGGAGTAACAAAACTATTAATTGGATGAACAAATTTTGACAAACAAACATAATTAATAAACAGAGTTCATCCAACCCGATGGGTCAAAATTCACAAGATGAACACCAGAAAAAATACTTCTAAAATTAGTGACAACGCGGTTGCTTGTTGCTTCCATTTAAGACAAACGTTTAGTCATTTACTCTTCAGCTCTTCTTTCAAAACCTGCATCTATATATAAGGGAGTTATCATCCGAAACAAAATAAAAACTTGGTTTGCAACTTTTATCAACCATACATAAACTTTTTCTTGATTTTTAACATCGTTTTCGTTAAGTGATATCATGCATCAGAACCGAACTCATCTTATTCTCATGTTATAATATCCAACTTCTTTTTGAGTTCAAAACACGAAAAAATAATGAGACTTGGCCTAGTGGTAAGGTCATTGGTTTCCTCGCAAGAGGTCAAAGGTTCAAACCTTGCTAGGTGTGTGCATTTGGAGTGGCCAGGAAAGGGTCGGAAACGGTCCCGGGATTAACCCGGTGAGGCCGCGTACATCTGAGTAAAAAAGGCTCGCCCTCCTCATATAAACTGAACAGGGAAAACCTCATCCGTTTACCCGTTTGTAAGGCTACATAAGTCTTAAAAAGGTGGTTTCATAGAAAATAAAGAAGCTATCATATCAACTTTTTCGAATTCAAATTCGAATATCGACAATGATTCTGACGCGAGTGGTGGTGTTAATAATAATGATGCAACAAAACAACCAATGGTTGATTCCGCAAGTGCTTTACAAATGTTTCTTGATCATGTTCCTATATCATCTATCCCAGGAATCCATAATTCTCCTTCCACATATTACTATGTATATAATGAGACGTTTAATAAGTCGTCGTTTCCCATACGTCATCTGACGTCATTATATGGGAGCCCAACAGATAGCCCGTTCTGGCCCAAATTTTCCGTAGATAAACACAGGACGGTTCATCCTTATCATACGATTGTTCCAGATTTTTCCCCCACAAACCTATCGGCCGACTTTCGCCACTTCGCTTACAGCCTAAAATGATAACAATAATATATCTTGATGTTTAGTTGATTGATTATTGATATATTGAGTTGTGGTTGTGGGTTAAAGCTTATTGATTTGTGCACTTATTTCTGATACAGATAGCCCGTTCTGGCCCAAATTTTCCGTAGATAAACACAGGACGGTTCATCCTTATCATACGATTGTTCCAGATTTTTCCCCCACAAACCTATTAGCCGACTTTCGCCGCTTCGCTTACAGCCTAAAATGATAACAATAATATATCTTGATGTTTAGTTGATTGATTATTGATATAGTGAGTTGTGGTTGTGGGTTAAAGCTTATTGATTTGTGCACTTATTCCTGATACAAGGTAATGTTTTGAAGTTTTTTTAATTGATGATGTATTTCCTTTCAATTTATAATGAGATTGTGGTTTGGTTTTAACTGTCTTTAATTTTGTGTAAGGAAACAGAAAAGGCTGTTCATGTGGTTGTTTGATTTTATGATGGAGAAGAAACGGCTTCTTTGTGTTAGCCGTGACGCATGAAAAAACACCCATCTTCTTAAAAGGTTTGTTTATATTTACTTTATGTTGACTTTGTAGATCTGTACTTCATTAAGGTTGGTATTAGGGGTGTTTGGGCTGCTCGAAACAGTTCAATAAAATAAGAAATCCAAGTATAGATTCCTTTAAGTTTGAGTGTTTAGATTGCTTATTTTTTATGTTCACGGTTGTATTTAAAATAAGAAATCCAAGTATAGAAAGAAAAAAATGATTTTCAAGGGGATGTTTGTTTCAGCTGATGTTTTGATATGCTTAGTTCGCTGAACTTATTGTTAACGACACGCGTTGCAGGGCAAAACATCAGAGACACATCTTGGTTTGGGTTAGGATCATTTGATCGAGTTAGGGGGATATAAGTCATATAACAGGTTAAGTTTGAATAGCGTGCCCAAATTATGTTTTCGTTTGTATGTTTTGAGATTATTCACACATTCACTTTTCTCCATGTCTTTGCAGGGATACGCATACTGAATTGGTGTTCGAGTTAGAGGTAGTATTTTGGTGGAGTTGCAAAAGGTAACTACTATTGTTGTTATCTATGTTCTTAGGTGTATGTGAAAATGGGATTGTTTGACAGTTTGATTTGTAGTAACCTTTAGTAATTTGTTTGTCACAGGTTTTGGTTTTGCTGAGGATGGAGGAATGGGATTGTACCAAATTCTGAAACGGTGTTGCTTATCAACCTTAATAGTCACAATACCTGGCAAGCTCATCAGCAGGATTGCGAACTATTAAGCGTGTTGAGCAATTCTTACAAGAGCTTAAGGTTTCTTACTATCTTATAATAGCTAATGTATTATTATCTTATTCGTACTCTTTGAGGTATTGGCTATGTTGCAGTAAACTAAATGTGTATCATTTACTCATTTGTACAGGCGAATTTGAAACCCAAAGTCCCGACTAAGGCTGTTTGTGCAGACCATCTGGAATTGCGAAAAGAGATACCGACTCTCTTAAATTCTCAGAAACTGGTATTGTTTTGCGTTATGTTTATCTGTTTAATTAGTGATGCGTGGTTTTGCGACCTTACAACAGGTTTTACCTCTCGAGGGATCTCAAGAGGCTTGCAATCCCCACCAGGCAGTGTACCTGACCGATGTAGTATAGTGTAGTGGCAAGTACCGGGGGATTGATCGTTCTCTAGGGGAATAGTGTCGTTAGGATTGAAAAACTACTCTAATAGGTCTAAGGGTGAGAGAAGATTCTTTTTGTATTTTTATATATTTTTATAAAAGCAAGTAAAATCTCGGGTTTGAAGGAGTGGGCGGAATTAGTTGCTAGTCAACTAACCCAAATAACTACAATTGCAAATAAAATAAAATAACTGAAAATAAAAAGGTTGTGGAACTTATATGGAGAGAAATGTGTTTACTTAGATTTCCTTACTCCCTAACTATCTTTTACCGGTTGATTAGTGTGTATTAATTGCGTGGATGACGGGTGTATTCCTTAATACCAATCGTGGGTGGCGTACGTACTTCCCCAACTCTATAAGCTCCTACTTCACTCCTATGTCGAGCCGGCTAAGAAGCTCCTAACATGGGATCACTAGAATTCGCTCATGCATTAAATACAACCATAATAACCTTAGTACGCATTGGTTCATGTTTCTTAAGACGTTCAAGCAAGTTACCGCATAGGAGGTTAGCCAGTTTTCTTAAGCCTAACATCGATAAACAATCATCCAATACAATCAATAACACACCAACAACCAATAATCAATAGTTAGGTTTCATTAGATCTAAGCAAACACAAGATAAATCTAGCCTAGCATGTTAAATAAAAGACAAGAACAAGATATAATCAAACAACACATAGACATATTGAATGATTAATTGATTACTTATCTTCAATTGAACATGGGAGATCCAAGGGTATAAAACCCTTAAAAATGGCAGAAAAATCGTCTAGGGTTTCTCCTCACAAAGTTGCACACTAATGACTAAAAATTATGAAAGTATATATAGGAAAACAGATCTGAAGGTGTCACCCTTTGGGTCGTGAATCCTTCACCTCGCCGCGGTTAGGGTTTCTTGATGGCCTTCTTGACGCCGTCCCCCTTTAATCTTCCAAAATCCTCTCTGGCTTATCAAGGCTTGACGACCTTCTTGACGCCGTCCCCCTTTAATCTTTCAAAATCCTCTCTGGCTTATCAAGGGCTGACGGCGTCACACTAGGGCTTGACGCCGTCACAGGTACTTTCCAGCAGATTTTTGAGACTTTGTCGTTTTCTTCACTTTTATGCTCCAAAAACGTCCAAAATGCTTCCTTTTCCAGATTTCTTCTCCAAAGTACCTAAAATGACAAAAGGAACGATTTAGGGCAATATTTGATCAAATAAATACGATTTAAGGCTTAAATGACCCCCTAAAAGCGGTACACTTTTCGCTTCATCAAATACCCTTACACTTGAGATTTGCTTGTCCCCAAGCAAATGCGCTTTTATTCTAATCAAAATACAAGTTAGGGGTCATTTAACGCTAGTATAAAAGTAATTACAACAAATAGTCGTTCCACTTTAATCATAATAAGCACGGAGATTACAAACTAGCACCTCACAAGTAGTGTTTAGATACTCACATCTCTCAGGTGTCATAAAAGTATATCTCATAAATGAAAATGGATAATATCTCTCACTACCTGTCATAGCAAATAGATTACCATAGGCTTGGGAAAGGATCGAAAACCTCCTCCACTAGGCGTAAGCACCTAAGATAAACTATCAAAGAGGGCTTTTAAATGGGTTATAACGTTAGGTGTAGGGATATGATAAACACGGTTTTGTTGGATAAAGGATATTTTACTGGTGGCGAGTTAAAGATCTTGATTAATTACATGTACAATATGGCGTTGCTAAGCCAAGACTAGACTCGACTTAAGCTAATGAAAGAAATAACAAAAAGA
This sequence comes from Artemisia tridentata subsp. tridentata, assembly GCA_021014915.2. Lineage (NCBI taxonomy): Eukaryota > Viridiplantae > Streptophyta > Magnoliopsida > Asterales > Asteraceae > Artemisia > Artemisia tridentata. Next base: position 162,528,072 of record CP139508.1, read on the forward strand.
TAAAATAAACATAAAATGAAACGGGATGGTAGTCCGTATGTTTTTTTCTACTTTTTTTTTTTTTTTTTTTTTTTTTTTTTTTTTTTTTTTTTTTTTTTTTTACTCTTGACCTACCATCCAAAATAATACATCATAGGGGCCTTGGTTCTCCCCTTACACTTGAAATTTTACATAACTTTACAATTAACTATTCTAATGACTCGAATTAAGATAATCGAAACACTTGGAGTACTTTTAAAATATTTAGCACATATGGGGGTAATAATGTTGTTCTTCCCCATTACTCCATTACACTAGTACTTTACCCATGAGTCCCAATCATCCCAAAACAATATGTACAAGGATATGACTCGACTTAGCAACCATGTAATCAATTAGATAATTAACTTGGGGTTTAAACAAATGTTGTCACAATAATGCACTAAAAATGAGTGCATACAAGGTAGGCTAAGGCGATTTGGGTGTACATTTAAGTGGGGTGTAAACAAATTCTTACTTTAAGTAAAATGCTTAAAGTTAGAAACGAAAAGATAGGCTCTGAGGGGTGTACTAGGGGTATCGTGTACTAAAAATGAGTACAACGCAAAGGGTGTGGGAGAATTACTTGACCAATGTAGCCAATGTAATTATAACAAAAACACAGGTGTAAAACAATGGGTTAATCCTAATGCCTCTTATCATGTAGTAAATCTAACTACACGAATGTAGTCTCACTTGTGGCCTCGGAATGGTCCTAACGCAAGTTCTAGAATCTAAGTGCTACCGGTACACAAATCATAGCATAAATGCTTTTCCTACCAATTCTAAGGGCGAACCTCACATATTTGGGGGTGGAAAATTTTTTTAGTGGTACGGTTTTGTGCTAGTCATATAACTCCTATCCGTGAGACGCTCATTAAGACCAAAGTTTCACTCCTATATGTTGTAAAAAATTTTAAATTTGGCACTAAAATTGCCTTAACAGGTATTTCTCTCAGTTTTATTACACATCTACCATTAAACAAACAAAAATCAAGTGCAATTGTATTCTCCAAGGTATCGTACTTTACCCCCTTTACACTTAAGATGAACATTGTCCCCAATGTTCAAATAACAAGATGTAAAAGTAAATAAGGTAAAAGAATGAAATCAAATACTCCCCTGATTCGCTCGGTGGATAAAGGGGTAACATGGTTAGATCTTCTTCCAAGAGAATGTAGAAGCTCCGAGACTAAAGCATCGCCAAAAGCTTGATTCCACATACATCTCCTTGTCCAAAATAACCTGTTAATCCTGAGAAAACAAACAAGAAAACCTGCATAACATCGGCGGGATAAATCTGTATAAGGATATAATGCTTGTGGAATGATTATTTTGCAGATTCCTGGAGTTTATAAGTTAGAGATTTAATAAAAACTTTTTATGAAAACAAAACTTTCAAAAATTTCAGAAAATTAAAACCTGACGCCGTCAGAAATGATCTGACAGAATTCTCATGTTAAGTTTCCGGAAAATTTCTGGAAAAACCTATACCTTACTTCCTGGAAATCCTGCAAAATATCATTATGACTCGATACAAGCATTTGACTCAAACAATTACTAATATGTATGTTAATTTAATATTGTTATGATTCATGTTCATTTGTTCTAATAAACCGATTTGGATTTCCCTTACACTTAACTTTTGCAAAATACCTTTATATGTAGTTAAGACGAAGTTAAAAACAAGATAAAGCATTTTCACAATTTAGTTTCGAACATGAATCAATAATAATAAAAATTAAACATACATACGGAAGCAAATAAAATCAAACAAACACATAAATAAACACACAAAGCAAATAAAGCTTGGGTTGCCTCCCAAGAAACGCTTTTCTTTATTAACGAGTCTTGTAGCTAGACTCAAAGTCACCGTACATTACGTGACTTCTTCATCAAAAGTTATGTCTTCCTCATTGATCATTTCATTACCATTCTCTTGATAACGCTTGACTCGTTGTATATTCACAGTGAATTCTCTATCCTCGTCGTCAATCAACACAACGGCTCCGGTTTTAGAGGAGCTCCTTACGGTAAAAGGTCCATACCATCTAGATTTAAGTTTTCCAGGAAATAGCCTTAAGCGAGAGTTATATAATAAGACCTTGTCTCATTCTAAAAACTCCTTGGGTCTCTTAATCCGTTGGTCATGCCATCTTTTTGCCCTTTCTTTGTATGTAATGGAAGATTCATAAGCCTCTAATCTCAATTCATCGAGCTCTTGGAGCTGTAAGAATCTATTTGTTCCCGCAACCGTATAATCCAAATTACAAGCCTTAAGTGCCCAATATGCCTTGTGTTCCAGTTCTACTAGAAGGTGGCATGCCTTGCCATATACCATACGGAACGGGGTTGTCCCGATTGGTGTCTTATAAGCGGTTCGAAATGCCCACAAAGCTTCATCGAGCTTAAAAGACCAGTCTTTTCTGTTTTGATTGACCGTTTTCTCTAATATTCTTTTTATGGCTCTATTAGTGTTTTCGACTTGACCGTTGGTTTGAGGATGGTAAGCGGTGGAGAATCGGTGAGAGACTCCATATCTTTTCATAACTTTCTCCATTTGCGAATTGCAAAAATGGGTTCCCCTGTCACTGATAAGAGCTTTCGGAATTCCGAACCTAGCGAACAATTTTTTTAAGAAATGAATTACTACCCTAGCGTCGTTAGTCCTAAGGGCTTGTGCTTCCACCCATTTCGAAACATAATCAATAGCCACTAAGATGTATTCATTCCCTCCTGAAGATGGGAAGGGTCCCATGAAATCAATTCCCCAAACATCGAAAACCTCGCAAACTTGTATATAATTATGCGGGGCTTCATCCCTCCTAGAGATATTCCCAGCTCTTTGACACGCGTCACAAGTCTGTATCATTCCCTTCACATCACGAAATATTGTAGGCCAATAGAATCCCACGTCGAAGACCTTTCGTGCAGTAGTGTTCATTCCGTGATGCCCTCCAGATGGACCTGCATGACACTCTTTCATAATTCTGATAGCCTCCTTTTCCGAAACACAACGCCTGATTACATGATCCGGACATCTTCGGAATAAGAAAGGTTCATCCCAAAAGTAGTACTTTAATTGATTGAAGAACCTCTTTTTTTCATACCTGCTCATATGCTCAGGAATGACTCTACTTGCCAGGTAGTTAGCATAATCCGCATACCCTGGTTCAGAATCATTTATTGACATGAGCTGCTCTTCAGGAAATGACTCCCGAATCTCACTCTTGTCAGATTCAGCGAGGCTGAGGTTTTCGAGACGAGAGAGATGATCAGCCGCAAGATTCTCAGCTCCTTTCTTATCACGAATCTCTACATCGAACTCTTGCAATAGTAAGATCCAACGAAGTAACCGCGGTTTAGCATCCTGTTTAGTGAAAAGATATCGAATAGCTGAATGTTCCGTAAAAACAACCGTTTTAGAAAGGACAAGATACTGGCGAAACTTATCAAAAGCAAATACCACGGCTAGTAATTCCTTTTCAGTGGTAGTGTAGTTTTCTTGAGCAGGATTCATGGTTTTGCTAGCGTAGTATATTGGCTGAAAGTGTTTGTTAAACCTTTGGCCTAATACTGCTCCAACAGCATAATTGCTAGCATCGCACATGATTTCAAAGGGTAACTCCCAGTTAGGGGTGACCATAATCGGAGCTTGGGTGAGTTCCTGCTTCAATCGATCGAATGCATCCTTGCACTCTTGAGAGAAGTCGAACGGGGCATCCTTCACGAGCAACTGAGTCATTGGTCTAGCCATCTTTAAGAAATCTTTAATCAATCTCCTATAGAAGCCAACATGACCCAAGAAGCTACGGATTGCCTTGACAGTTGTTGGATAGGGGAGTTTGGATATAGCTTCAATTTTTGCCCGGTCTACTTCAATTCCACTTCCTGAAATTTTGTGTCCTAGCACAATTCCTTCTTTTACCATAAAGTGGCACTTTTCCCAGTTTAGTACTAAGTTAGTCTCCTCACAACGTTTGAGCATTTTCTCAAGGTTAGCAAGACAGCGATCAAAAGAGTTTCCAAAGACCGAAAAATCATCCATGAAGACCTCCATGCTGTCTTCCATTAACTCATTGAAGATTGCTGTCATGCAGCGCTGGAAAGTGGCGGGGGCGTTACATAGTCCAAAGGGCATTCGCTTGTAGGCGAAGGTGCCATAAGGGCATGTAAACGTAGTCTTTTCTTGGTCCTCAGGAGCGATAGGGATTTGGAAATACCCTGAGAACCCATCTAGGAAGCAGTAGTACTCATGCCCCGCTAACCTTTCCAACATTTGGTCGATAAATGGGAGAGGGAAATGATCCTTTTGGGTTGCATCATTCAACTTCCTATAATCGATGCACACACGCCATCCAGTTACTGTTCGTTGAGGCACTAACTCATCCTTATCGTTCTTAACCACCGACATTCCTCCCTTTTTTGGTACAACCTGTACAGGACTTACCCATGGACTGTCTGAGATTGGGTAAATTAGCCCCGCATCTAGGAGCTTAACGACTTCCTTTTTTACGACTTCCTTTATGTTGGGGTTTACTCGCCTTTGAGGTTGCACGGTGGGTTTATAATCCCCCTCCATGAGGATTTTATGCGTACAAAAGGTTGAGTCAATCCCCTTGATGTTGGCTACACTCCATGCTATAACTCCTTTATATTTTTTTAAAACTCCTAAGAGTTTATCCTTTTGTTCATTTTTCAAAAAAGAGTTTATGATTACCGGAAGTTGATCTTTTCCTTGAAGGAAAGCATATTCCAGGTTGTTTGGGAGTTCCTTGAGTTCTAACGTGGGTGGCTCGATGATGGAAGGTTTAAGTTTGTTCTCGGGTTTACGAAGCTCAAGCTGTTCGATTTCTTGTCTGGGATAGAAGGAGACTGCGTTCACATCCATAGTCTTCTCCTCCTCTAAGATGGGTAAGAAAGCTTCATCTCGCAACCAACCAGCTTCCACCTGTTCATCTATACAATTATCAATCTCGTCGGATAGTTCATTGATTTCTCCGATGAAATACAGCCGATTAGCTGCTTCGAGAGAAAGATTCATTGTGTCCTTGATGTCGAAGGTTAAGCTATCGGTCCCCACTCGTAAGGTTAGTTTGCCGTCATGAACATCAATAACAGCGCGAGCAGTTGCAAAGAATGGCCTCCCCAGAATGATGGGCACTAGGTCATCTTCTTCCATCTCTAAGATGACGAAGTCAACTGGAAATTTGAACTTCCCTACCTTAACCAGCACATTCTCACATATTCCTAAGGGGTATTTGACTGATCTATCGGCTAGTTGGATGTTCATACGGGTTGGTTTCAATCCAGAATACCCTAATTTGAGGAACATGGAATGCGGCATAAGATTGATACTTGCTCCTAAGTCGGCTAAAGCATTCTTGACTGAAAGAGATCCTATTGAACAGGGCAAGGTGAAACTACCTGGATCGTCCACCTTCTTTGGCAGCCCTCGTTGAGTCACCACAGAACATTCTTCTCCTAAGGTTACAAGACCCTCGAGCCCTTTTCTGTTGGTTAGCAGCTTCTTGAAGTATGTACTATATTTGGGCATATGGTAACATGCATCGAGAAGGGGTATGGTGACGACCGAATCCTTCAAATATGACAAGAATCTTTTATTATCATTTTCGACCTTTTGATTCTTGAGGCGGGACGGGTATGGGACTTTAATGGGCTGTTTGGTTGGAGTAGGTGGAGAGGGAGTTACCGGAGGGGTTTGCTCGGGATTTCCATCGTTCACATTACCTTCCTCCTCATGAGGGGTGTCGGGTTCCATGACGTTAGATTGTTGAGCTGGGTAAGGTGGATCCTTAGTAGTTGTTCCAGCACGAGTGGTGATGGCGAGTAAGGGATCTCTTTGATTTGTTTGAGGTTTGCCAAGGCTGTCTAGAGTGGCGTTGAGTTCTGCGAATTTGGCCCTCAGGTCGTTTTGTTGGCTATTGATGAGGTTGTCAAGACCTTTTAGTTGCAGATTCTTTTCAAGCGTGAAATGCCCAAGATCATCCTCAAAAGTGCTCCTAACCTTGTAGTTAGGATATTCTCCTCCTCCCTCTTCTCTCACAAGATTTCCCCAAGGGGTAAAATCATTGTTTTGGTAGAAATTTAAGAGCGAAGGATCATCGAAGATGTCGTGGCTTGACAAGCATACTTGTTCGGTGGTGGTATCATCCCCGCATTCCTCCACTTCATGCGGGCCACCGCATTGGTCACAGATCAAGTATGGGTTTGATAACCGTTTAGTTGGTTGTGACTTGTCTAGATAAGATACTAGATCATTCAATCTACTCAACCGGCTAGCAAAAGGAGGCTCTTTCATGATCTTAGAAACGCTCATGATCGAATAAGGTTCATCCCAGGTATCGTCTTGATCATTTGCGTATTCCTCAATTCTATCCCATCCTTCCTCAGCGCTTAGTTTGGCAATTTTTCCTTTCACCGAATTATTAATGCCAAATTGGTCGCTTTTAGGAACACTGTCATAAAAGATTTGGACAAGAAGCCAGAGTTCAATGCCATGATGAGGGACTTGTCTAATTAGATCATTGAATCTGATCCAGGATTCTTGAATGGGTTCAGCTGGTCCCACATGGAAGCGGAAGATTTCATCTCTTAACGTTGAAGTTCTTCCTATGGAAAGAATTTCTCATAGAATTTTGAGATAAGCTGTTCCCATGTGAAGATGGACTCGGCGGGGAGTTTGTTATACCAATCTTTGGCTTTCTCATAAAGGGTGAAGGGAAAGAATCGTAGCCGGGAGGTATCTCTAGTGGCTCCGTCCGTATGGAGGGTATCCATTATTTTCAGGAAGTCTTTGATGTGTTGGATTGGATCTTCACTTTTCAATCCGTGAAATTTGCATACACTTTGGGCAAGCCAAATGTCGGTTGCACACAAGACCCCATTCGTGTGTTCATTAGGAAAAACAATAGCATTGGAAAAACCGCGAGGGGTGGGAGAAGAGTAGTCCTTGAGGGATTTAGGGATTGGGTTTTCGGGAACCTCCATATCGCGATTGGTTTGAGGGCTAGGAGGTGTAGAGTGAGGATTGGATTCTTCCTCGGAGAGGGCATCATCAAAATTGATCGTGGATGGTTTGGCCGCTTGGTGATGTTGCCTTAATTTATGCATTTCCCTTTCGGGTTCAGCATAGGGTGTGGCAACAGTTTTGATCGAGCTACGGCTCCTAGTGATTCTAGGATTAGGGGGTTATCATCCAAAATTAGGGAATATCCTCCTAAAGTGTGTGCTCTACGAATTTGGTTTTGTCGTGGTGGTGGGTTGTTGGGATCAAGGGTATTACCACCTTCCATGATGTCGGATGGTAATGGTTACGAACAAAGAAACGAAAAAAAAAAAAAAAAAAAAAAAAAAAAAAAAAAAAAAAAAAAAAGACTAAAGAAATCCTAGAAAAATAAAATAAAAATCTCACTAGAAAGGAATCTAGTGAGTAGACATAATAAAATAAAAATTCAACCTAAACAATAACTATTCCCCGGCAGCGGCGCCAAAAACTTGATGCGTGGTTTTGCGACCTTACAACAGGTTTTACCTCTCGAGGGATCTCAAGAGGCTTGCAATCCCCACCAGGCAGTGTACCTGACCGATGTAGTATAGTGTAGTGGCAAGTACCGGGGGATTGATCGTTCTCTAGGGGAATAGTGTCGTTAGGATTGAAAAACTACTCTAATAGGTCTAAGGGTGAGAGAAGATTCTTTTTGTATTTTTATATATTTTTATAAAAGCAAGTAAAATCTCGGGTTTGAAGGAGTGGGCGGAATTAGTTGCTAGTCAACTAACCCAAATAACTACAATTGCAAATAAAATAAAATAACTGAAAATAAAAAGGTTGTGGAACTTATATGGAGAGAAATGTGTTTACTTAGATTTCCTTACTCCTTAACTATCTTTTACCGGTTGATTAGTGTGTATTAATTGCGTGGATGACGGGTGTATTCCTTAATACCAATCGTGGGGTGGCGTACGTACTTCCCCAACTCTACAAGCTCCTACTTCACTCCTATGTCGAGCCGGCTAAGAAGCTCCTAACATGGGATCACTAGAATTCGCTCATGCATTAAATACAACCATAATAACCTTAGTACGCATTGGTTCATGTTTCTTAAGACGTTCAAGCAAGTTACCGTATAGGAGGTTAACCAGTTTTCTTAAGCCTAACATCGATAAACAATCATCCAATACAATCAATAACACACCAACAACCAATAATCAATAGTTAGGTTTCATTAGATCTAAGCAAACACACGATAAATCTAGCCTAGCATGTTAAATAAAAGACAAGAACAAGATATAATCAAACAACACATAGACATATTGAATGATTAATTGATTACTTATCTTCAATTGAACATGGGAGATCCAAGGGTATAAAACCCTTAAAAATGGCAGAAAAATCGTCTAGGGTTTCTCCTCACAAAGTTGCACACTAATGACTAAAAATTATGAAAGTATATATAGGAAAACAGATCTGACGGCGTCACCCTTTGGGTCGTGACGCCGTCACCTCGCCGCGGTTAGGGTTTCTTGATGGCCTTCTTGACGCCGTCCCCCTTTAATCTTCCAAAATCCTCTCTGGCTTATCAAGGCTTGACGACCTTCTTGACGCCGTCCCCCTTTAATCTTCCAAAATCCTCTCTGGCTTATCAAGGGCTGACGGCGTCACACTAGGGCTTGACGCCGTCATAGGTACTTTCCAGCAGATTTTTGAGACTTTGTCGTTTTCTTCACTTTTATGCTCCAAAAACGTCCAAAATGCTTCCTTTTTCAGATTACTTCTCCAAAGTACCTAAAATGACAAAAGGAACGATTTAGGGCAATATTTGATAAAATAAATACGATTTAGGGCTTAAATGACCCCCTAAAAGCGGTACACTTTTCGCTTCATCAATTAGTCTATGCTCATTATCCTCCACTTACTAATTAGTTTCTCCTGTTATTGTTTTCAGTTGCAAAATAAGGAGGAAGGCTCCTTTTATCGCGAAAGTTCATATACCGAAACACCAGACGCACCAAAGGTTACTAAACCCTTTAAAGAATTTGGAATCTTTTTAGTTGTATTTTCTTCTTTGCAATTTATGTTCCGGCTATATCATATGTTTTCATATGCTTTATTTGATCTTACAGCGTGGCATGGATCAGGACCGAACATTTCTTCCTGACTCGGTAAGCTATGGAGGTAATTACTTTCCTCGGATTTCGTATTTTTTTTGTTTTTGAGGTTCTAATTTAGTCTACATTTACTTTCCACTAATATCAGCAGAAAGAGTTGTTAAAAAGGACCAGAAACGCAAGGTATGCAGTATACTCTTGACTCTCTTGCTGACTCTGCATACATCTCTATATCAGTTTACCTATTTATTCACCAAGTACAACCCTTTACCCAAAAAAAAAATAAAACAGTTCTAATGGTATCTTTTGGTTTAAAGGGACCCGGAAGAGAAGCACCGTCTTCACCAACTCATTCTAATAGGAGACCTCGGAAGCTGAAGGCTACAGATAGTTAATATGGCAGGTACAAATACAATGCACACCTGGATAAGTAGTTGTAGTTTTTTGTGTTGCCTTTAGAAACAAGTTTAAGACTCTTGATTTGGGACGTTGTACCAAAACCACAGACCCACGGGAACTGCACGTGTGGGATCACGAGGCGCTGAAGCATTAGGTATTGGATCGTTTGGTGTGGATGGTGCAATCAGGGCACGAATGGCTCATGGTCATCTGCAGCAAGTATGTTCTCACGATCCTTTGTTGGCCCGTGATACGGAAATTGAGCATTGGGGATCTACCAATGTTACGGCTCATGGTGAGGAAAACTTTATAAATTTTTTTTACGACATTTTGTTTATCTCAATATATGTTTTCAAAGCTCACTTTTGTATTTAACTGATTTATGCTTCTTTTCGGTTTTAAATTTTTAGATACAAATTGTACCTTTGTTTTGTTTTTGAGAAAATTTTACACAGTTGCTGATTTTAGGTAACAAGGAGCCTAATGTGATCTAATATATGGTTTTGACAAGAAGGATATGGGCGATTTACAAGGAAATCATTCATACTCTGGAAACAGAAACATGTTGTGACAAAAGCGCAAAGAAGGATGCTTTTTTACAGGAGCAACATAGCAGCCGAGTCAAAGAAGGAAGAGCAAGTTGAAGTGAAAGAGGAGTCCGAACATGTGAGCTTTTCTTTGCTTTACTTAAATCAATATATTTAGGATAAAAAAGTTATGATTATCGATCGTTAAAGATTGTATTCAAACAGAATTCAAGCAAGTATAAGCTTTGTACCAGCAATTTCAGATATAATAAAATGGGTAGACCATATTGTGCCTTACATTGGTACAAACTAGGAAAGGTAAGTTCATTTTCCGGCATACTATTTGATGCTACACAGACGCATGTTGCATAATTTTGCAAGGAACATAGAATTCATAAAATGGTATACGCATTGTTGTGTTAGGTTGCGCATTGTTTTGTAACTTCATGTTGCGGTATGAGATAGCTTCAGAACCCAAATACAACGGCAAAAAAACCGGCCCGCCCGCAACGCGGCGATCCGTCGCCATTCTCGTTTATATAAATTCTTTTGGATATTTACATTTTGATGGAGTTACATGCAGACTCCTGAAGAGAGAAAAGCTTTTGACTATCGGCATTCATAATCCCATCCGTCACAGAATCCATGCGTTCAGATCACTTGTGATACTTGCCACACATAATCAAATCACAGCACAATTATATCGTTCACGGTAAGTTCTGTTAGCTAATAACGCTATATAGGCCTAACCCACTTGTTTAGGCCCGTTGTACTTAGGGTTTTGTCTTTGTATTTTCTATTTAATCATTTATAATCTCAGTTATTTAGTGAATCTGATTAATACATTTTCAGTATTCCCTCTGATTTCTACAAGTTCCAAAAGAAATTTGTATCTTGATTCCACCTCAGGTCATCAAGACCTTAATTCTTGTTCTTGCATGTGATCCATCAATATTTATCCTGTACACAATAATAAAATTATAATTCGTCATGAAATTGTAATTGGAAAACTTTAAAAGTACTGATGATATGAAGTTTGTAGCTAAACAGGTTTTTATCAAGGGTGTATCACCATTTTCATTTTTTAGATACAAAATTGACTGCAATGTGTGAGGATAAGAGTTAATATGAGTGATACATATAAATAGGATGTCTCTTTTTTTTTTTCCCTCAAAGTACGTCAATTGCCTCACCTAATCTTCATTAAAGATTTGCCACGTGTGCAGTGCTATATGGGATCATATTCATGGTGCACCGTATGTGCTTCTGTGCTTAAACTTTTAACTGTACCAAACAAAGGAAAACAAATGAAGAGCTGGCAAACTTGATAATATACATTTGATGAGTTTATCCTTGAGTCTTAATCAAGTTGACCATGCCATATTCTTGATTAGTTTTTTTCATTTGTTTAATTTGGTGTACTTAACTATTCGCGTGATAGATACCCGAAAAGCCATGAATAGCGTCCCATTTTGTACATCATTGCCAAGGAAATTCTTTTGGTCAATTTTTATTGAAATCCCCATCAATTTGTTGAAAGAAAATTCATTGTATAAAAACCGTGTAATCTCTGCAATCTGACAATTTTCATACCTGATGCCATAGGATACAAGCTCTCGACAAAATCTTCTGTACATAGTCAACCATTTTAGTAGAGGAAAACCCCCATATGAGAAATGATATTCTCAGTTATGTAGGCGGATGGACTAATGGATGATGTTGGTTGCATTTTGTTTTTTTATGAAAAACGTAAAGTTTGATTCCTTTGCTTTTGTGTTCAATTCCTTCTATATATGCTTATTTTATTGTAACAGGAGCGGGGATCGGTAAAGATGACAAGAAACAATAGGAGCGATCGAGGGGGCGATGGCTATCACATGATTTTGGGTGAACCGATCTAGTTAAGGAATACAAGTTATACAAACATGCTAATTCTATCTTTTGTCAAGATTGATGAGTAAAACTAGCGAAATTCATCCTTATACATAAAAATTGGGTTGACTATATAATCCAATAGTAAATTCATAGCAATTTGGCTATAAAAGGTTGTAGCTCTGAAGAGGTTTTCCTCAAGGTAAATTACTTTTTTCATTGTTAAACTTCTTTTAAGTCGTCCATTTCAGACCCAATGTCCTAAACACATGGATTGCATATAATAAACCATTTTGATAATGGTAATAAATACACAAAAACCGATTACGTGCCCATTTGCTATAACAAAGTAGCAATATCGAAAATGTTGAGTTTTTAACTCAGCTATATGAACAAAAGCTGCTTTGTAAAGCAAAAATTTTCGGCTTTTTATTTTGTCCGTAAACATTTTGAAACAAATATGGAAATCTATAGAATAGAAGCGCAAAAACCAGAGTGAACATGACCAACATATAGATAGTATTAGTTGATTTGTGTTAGAGTTAGAATTATATTAGTATTTGCATTAGATTAAGATTGGTATAAGCCCAAGTGTTACGCTATAAATATTGGGTCATATGAATTATCTTATTTTTCAATTAATTAATATTATTCGTCTTACATAGTATCAGAGATCTAGATACAGGTCACCGGACTATTGTCATCCTCTGGTCACGGGCTAATTGTCGGTGAACCTGAGGGATCCCGTTTTCTTTTTCGTTCGTAATTATCTGCATAGCTATGGGAAAAACACGATCTAAGTTTCTTCAACCGTCAATTCTTTCTAAAAATTGGAATGCAAGCGCTAGACACATAGTTCTAGCGTTTGACAGTTCAGTTTTTCAATCTGAAATTCGAGCAAGTTGAAGAAACCAGTCGAAGTTACTGCTATGTTACACCTGATTATATTAGCGTAGTGTATTATGTAGTTTACTATCTCAGCCCATGTTGTACTCATTGTAGGGCTCGGCTCATTACAGGAAACCCTTAGATGTATTGTGTGTGTGTGTGTATATATATATATATATATATATATATATATATATATATATATATATATATATGTTTGTATGATTCAATGATAAGCATCACATTCCAAACCTTCTATACTCACTAATATGGTATCAGAGAATCTATTCTGATAATCATAACAAATCCCTAAAATCTCTCTCAATCATACGCTCATCCCTAAAATCTCTCTCAATCATACGCTCCTCCCTTCATACGCTCCCCCCTTCTACACACAGAAAAACAACCCTAACCTGATCTTATGGCTAGCAACGACAACACTGCACCAAAACCCGAAACTCCAAATGAAAAACCCTTTGGCATCACCAATATCAAAACATACATCCCCCTCGTTCTTGATCTTAACGAGTTAAACTATGACTCGTGGAGTGAACTTTTCACCCTCCACTGCAACAGTTTTGGAGTGCTCAACATCATCGAAGGGACATCATCTAGTAATGATCGAGCCACTGAAGAGTGGAGCAAACTCGATTCACTGGTCAAGTTATGGATCTTTGGAACCATAAGCAAGCCTCTTCTCCAACGCGTGCTAAAGAAGAATGTGACTGCTAATGACGTCTGGAAGAATCTCAAGGCGATCTTCCATGACAATAAGACTGCTCGTGCTATGCAACTTGATACCGAGCTTCGAACCATCGAACTTGGATCACTCTCCATCACTGACTACTGTTACAAGATTTCTCGCATGGCGGACCTGTTGGCTAATATCGATTCGCCCGTCGATGAGAAAAACCTTGTAACTTATACCATCAACAGCGTAAGTAACAAGTACGAAGGTGTAGCAGGTATCATACGTCACCGAGACCTACCTCCAACCTTTGCTCAGACACAGTCCATGCTGCTACTGGAAGAAAGTCGTCTCGCACGCAAGTCTAACCGTCAATCTGCTCGCGACTCATCCATGTCTTCTGTTTTTATTGCAACAAACAACAACAGCCGTACCAACACCAATTGTCCTGAACTTTGTTGCAACTTCCACCGTGGCTCGTGTACCTATGGTGAGCGGTGTAAGTATGTTCACTCTAACCCCAATGGTGCTCGGAATGGGAACAGAATACCCGTGGTTCTATTGTTCAATGGAGTAATACCACTGGTTGTGCTCTGCAAGGACCTGGTCATCGAATAACTATAGTTCCTACTCGACCAAAAACAATAACTTATGCTCCTGAGCCTGGTACTGTTTCGAACCCACATGCTAATACTGTTGGGTCAAGAGGTGTTATAGGCCCAACACCTGGACATGCTCATGTTGTTCAACCCTCTGGTCCAAATAATTCGCATAATCTTGTTATCTTTGGCCCATCAGGCCCAGCTACTTATAATACAGGCCAGTTATTTTGGGGACCTCAGGTTGTGTATGGACCATATGTTGATCAAGCGAGTTCTCTTACTCAAGCCTTCAATGCTATAAGTGTTCAGGACTATGGTGACTTCGGCTGGTACATGAATACCGGTGCCACATCACATCTTGCTTCGGACGCATGTAAACTCACCTCCATTTCTAATAATAGCAATATATCGTCTATATTAGTTGGTAACGGTAATTCTATTCCCGTCATTAACTCCGGTCACAGCATGTTGTCCACCTTAAATAGACCTCTCCACTTACATAACGTACTTGTCACACCCAACATTATTAAAAACCTAATATTCGTTCGCCAATTTACACGTGATAATGCATCCTCTATTGAATTTGATCCTTTTGGTTTTTCTGTGAAGGACCTTTGGACCCGCCACCTGCTCCTCTGATGTAATAGCAACGGAGATCTATACCCAGTCTTGCCTCCTACCAAATCACCCACTGCTCTCGTGTCAACCAATCAATCTATGTGGCATCAACGACTCGGTCACCCGAGAAATTAAGCGTTACATTATTTAGTTTTGTTGGGCCCGTCAGTACCCAAGCGTCCTGAAAACATGATTTGAATACAAATTAGCCCAAGTGTTAATCAACCTTGAACACTCTCAGATCACTGAGTGAACAGTCACTCAGTGAGTTATCTTCAGGATGCTTAAGGCGAGTCTAAGAAGAAAGATTCACCATTCAGGAAGGCGGAACTCCCTGAGTAGGACTTAAGCCAAAGAAGAAGATAATGGGTTTAGTGAGTGATGACAATAACTCACTGAACCCCAGTCTTCTCAACAAGTATAATGATAGAATACTGAAGACTGAAGACCAAGCCTGAAGAATCTGAAGTCTAAAAGAAAGGCGGGACAAGGCGGGAAGAGTTTGAATAGATAAGGAAATGTCCTTATCAGGGCCAGAGTCAAACTTTCCCTGAATGGCGTGAGAACACGAACAGTGTTATCACTGACACTCAGAAAGCAGTTTCAACCTTATCCCAAAATAGATTCTTGTAACTTTCAAAATACTGTTGTATCTTTGTCAGACTAGCTAGGTCATTCTTTTTGTATTTTTAGAAATGGGTGCTCTTTTATACATGTGTATAAATAGGAATCATAAGGGAAAAAAGTGGATAAGTTTTGTACATTAAAAGCTTAGACTTTCACAAAACCACTTTTCTCCCCCAAAGAGCAACCTAGTCCCTGAGATAGCTCAGTGGTTCATTTATAGTTGCCACTCAAGTATAACTTGAGTTTAGTGAGGAGAACATACCATACCTTGTCGTTTCAATCCCAAGTGTTATTTCCGCTAACACTTGGGTATAGATTCTCTTGATTAATTTCTAATAAGAATTTAAACGTTGAAAAACTTGTGTTTTATCTTTTACGTTTTAATTATTTGTTTAAATTAATCAATACATTAAATCAGTCATGGAACACAATTAGATTAACTTTGTAGTTATTTCTACTTATGTAACGGGAACAACAAGTTTCCACTAAAATGATTGATTGTAATAAAACAAAGCCTACTACTTTGTGCAATGCTTGTCAATTACTGAGTCTCGTGTTGAGAACATGTTTGATATTGTGCATTCGGATCTTTGGACTTCTCCGATCCCGAGTGAAAGTAGTTTTAAATATTACGTACTTTTCTTAGACCACTTCTCGCATTTTTTATGGGTTTATCCCTTGCGTAACAAAAGTGATGTGTTTGATAAGTTTTTACAATTCCGCATGTATGTTCAAAACCGAAATAAAAACCTTCCAATGTGACCATGACGGTGAATTCGATATCACCAATTTCATTCCCTCTTTGACAAACATGGCATCCTTTTTCGATTCTCTTGCCCTAAAACTTCTCAACAAAACGGTAACTCGGAAACGAACGATTAGTACCATTAACAATCTAGTTAGAACACCACTTTTTCAAGCTAACCTTCAACCACAATTTTGGGTTGAAGCACTCCACATGGCCACTCATTTACTTAACATTTTGCCTTCATCCGCCATTAACAATGAGATCCCTTTTACTAAAGTATTTAACAAACAACCCCCCTACCATCACCTTCATATATTGGTGCTTATGTTACCCATACCTACACGCCTCACATAAACTAGAACCTTGCTCTACTCGTTGTATTTTTCTAGGTTACCCATCCCATCACCGAGGCTTTAGATGCCTCGACCTTAACACCAACAAGGTTATTATATCACGCCACGTCAACTTTGAAGAACATGTTTTTCCATACCAATCACCTACGAATCAACAACCCGACTTGTTGATGCAAATAATGTTCCAAAAATGTTATTTATATCTTTCGATAACTTCACGTTTTGAGTATGACAAAATGTGAAAACACTTTACGTTAAAATTAACGTAAGCAAGTTTTTAGTCGAAAGATCCCATTTCTACGCAAATCACTCTAGGTATGAACAAACAAATTTACAACTTGACAAATGATCAAAGAAGTGAATTTGTGTTTAAAACTTCACATTTTTAATGTGACAAAACATTTTTTCAAAAATACACTTTACAAGTTATTTTTAAATTATTAAGAAATATTTTATTGGAAAAATAAGTTTAAATATCATAACAGCTATTTCCCCCCCCCAAAATCAGCTCCAATCTTCCCCAAATAAACTTTCACCACTAAAGACAAAAAGAGGAGAGTTTTTGTCTGGCACGGTACCACTAAATTTAGTGGTACCGTCTGAAATTTAGTGGTACCGTGTCCCCATAACGGCTAGATTTTTTCTGCCTATAAATACCAGCCCTCTTCACAGTTTTTGGGCATCATTTTTCACACATATCTTTCTGAGTTCAATACTCTCACCACATATTTTCTTCTTGATCATTTAGTTTAGTTTTCTTTTGTTTAAAGAGTGATCCAATCATCCAACCAAGTGATCACCTTCATTCCTCTACTAGTGCAAGAGAAGAACACAAGGTATCAAAGAAGATACAAAGTGTTGTAGTTGTAGTTAGTGCACTTGTAACATTTGTTACACACTTGTTGTATTCTAGCATATATCAAGTTCATTTTTCTTTTGAGAGTTTATAAGAGTAGATCATTGTGATCTTATAGAGATATTGAATATCTCTTGTAGCTTGTGAGCTTGTAAGTTGATCAAGTTGATCAAAGGTAGATTGGGTAGATAGAGTCAAGTGAGAGTTGATCATTGTGATCTTGTCGAGATCTTGGAGATCTCTTATAGGTTGTGGGCTAGTGTGTTGATCAAGTGGATCAAGGGTAGATCGGGTAGATCGAGTCAAGTGTATTGATTGTGTGAAGTAGAAAGGATCGTGTGGATCGTGGTAGATTGGTACTAGCTAAGATTAGTACTCGACATTTAGCTTAGTATCGGAAATAAGGATAAGTGACGTTGTACGATTTTCTCCGCCTGAAGGGAGCTTTGTTGACATAGTGCTTGAAACTCTCGAGTGTGGTACTCAGGGAGTGGAGTAGGGCGAAGAAGAGTTTCGTGACCGAACCACTATAAATCTCTTTGTCCCGGTTTGATCTTTCCATCTCTTTTCTTTACATTCATTGTTTATATTAGATAGTATAGTGTAGTGTTCATATTGGTGTTGATTGATTACACAAAAGATTCGAATCAAGGTTTTTCTAAAAGTAAAGTTTTGAAACAATTTAAAAACCGGTAAAACTATTCAACCCCCCTTCTAGTTTTCCACAATTGGTATCAGAGCCAGGTTAGTCAAGATTTTAAAGTAAATTGTATTTTAAAACTTGAATCGATCAATAGATTCCGACAAATATCAAGAAGGGCAATCTATGCAAAGACCACCACTTTTCGAAACGGATTGTTTTATATATTGGAAAACAAGATTCGAAACTTATGTGAAATCAAAAGACATTGATCTTTGGCATATTATTACCGAGGGTGACTTTCAACCGATTCAAAAGAATCCGGAAACTAAAAGGGATGAAATAGTTCCTTATAGTAAACAAAGTGATGAACTTAAAAGAAAACTAGCCAAAAATGATTAGGCTAAAATGATGATTTATAATGCTTTGCCGAAAAAGGAATTTGAAAGAATTTTTATGTGTAATACGGCAAAAGATATTTGGAAAACTTTGTTAGTCACTCACCAAGGTAATAATCAAGTCAAAGAGAACAAGATAGATCTTCTTGTGCAACAATATGAACAATTTTCCATTCCGGAAGATGAATCTATTGATAATGCTTTTGCTAGATTTAATACTTGATGAAGGTTATTCTAGCAAGAATTATGTTAGGAAGTTTCTTAGGGCTCTACATCCCAAATGGAGAGCAAAGGTCACCGCCATTGAAGAGTCAAAGGACTTGGCGACATTATCACTTGATGAACTTATAGGAAACTTGAAGGTTCATGAAATGATAATCAAGAAAGACTCCGATATAGTCAAAGGCAAAAGCGAGAGAGTTAGATCTCTAGCATTGAAAGCCAAAAAGGAGTCTAGTGATGAGGAATGTTCGGATTCCGATAGTGAAGATGAAGAGTATGCGTTAGCCGTTAGAGACTTTAAAAAGTTCTTTAGGAGTGGAGGTAGGTTCGTTAAGCAACCTCGTGATGATAAGAAGTTGTCACAAAAGAACCGAGATGAGAAGAAAGGAAAAGTGATAGGAGATGTTTTAGATGCGGAGATTCTAATCACCTCATAGGAGAATGTCCTAAACCACCAAAAACCAACAACCAAAGAGCTTTCATAGGAGTCTCTTAGAGTGATAGCGGTGAAGAAGAAGAGAAAAAGCCCAACGACAAAACATGTCTAATGGCTCAGGATTCAAATGAGGTACATTCCGACTCTTCTTATTATAGTAATGATAATTCATCAATAGATGATAACATACTATATGATGAATATAATAAGCTATGTGAAGTAAGTTCTAAAATTTTAGGTAGAAACAAAACACTAAAATTAAAATTGCATGATCTCGAAGTGCAAGTTTAAAACTAAAGGATCAAGTAAAAAGACTTGAGAAAAATAAACAAATAGATGTAGGTTGTAGGTCATGCATAAGTCTTCGAGTAGAAAATGAAAAACTCAAAGAAAACGCTTTAAGGATCATTAAGTTTGAAAAAGAGACAAAGTCACTTAATGATATGCTTGAAAACGTTAGGTATAGTGAACACGCCGGAGCGGGCTTAGGATTTGACCCAAATAAAGCTTCGACAAGTAAAATGAAACAAGTAAAATTTGTCAAAACCACAAGTCCTGACGAAAATATGGATGGTACCATTAAAGGTACAGACGGCACCACTAAAGTTAGTGGTACCGTTGTACCGTCGGGTACTGGAGACAGAACTGAGTCAAATCTAAAAAATAATTCAAGTCCTAAACCAAGTCACAGAGTTGTAAATAGTGTCAAAGTACCTATTGCTAGTAAAAAGGAAGTCAAAAGCTTTTACAAACCTTTGTCAACCCCCGGGCTTGGTTTTGTAAAACCCGACACTAGGTCAAAGACTCCTCCATCTAGAAAAAAAAATATTCCTAAACCTCGGTCAAGAACTCCTCTACCGAGAGGTAACTCTAGAAGACCAAGTTATCCAAGTAACTTTCCCGTAACTTGGAATAACCGTCAACTACAAAGTTACTTACCATGGGAAATTTGTCCTCTGTTCCAACATCCTAACCAAATGCAACTAATGCATGGGATGTTTAATACTAACAACTTTGGACCCATGAGATATTGGGGACCAAATATTTGAATGTTTATCTTATTCAATAGATATGCTTGGGAATCGATTTGGAGCCCGACGAATGGGTCAAGGATAGTGGATGCACTAATCATATGACGGGTAACCGAAGTCTATTCTCATCATACAAGGCGTACAACGGAGGTAATGTCACTTTCGGTAGCAAACTTAAGGGCAACATCAAAGGCAAAGGTACGATTCCTCAAAACTCCCTCACTATTAGAAATGTTGAGCATGTAGATAACTTAGGATTTAACTTGCTTAGCATTAGTCAAATGGTAGACAATAAGTGTAGAGTTATATTCTCCAAAGAGGGTAGTGAGATCACTAAGAATGGCAAAACAATAGGCAAAGGAGTCAGGAAGAATGGCTTGTTTGTTATGAAAATAGGAAATAAGCCTCATGATAAGATTTGTCTAGCAACCATAGATGATAATTCCACTCTACGGCATAGGAGACTAGGTCATGCCAATATGCGCTTGATACAATCATTGGCGTCTAAGGAACTAGTTAGAAACCTACCTAAGATTAAGTTTGATAAACACTTTTGTGACGCTTGTAAAGTTGGAAAACAAGCTCATTCTAGTCACACAGCTAAGAATATGGTCTCGACCTCTAGATGCCTAGAACTCCTTCACATGATCTTATTTGGTCCATCCGCCGTACAGAGCTACGGAGGAAATTACTACACCTTAGTAATAGTTGATGACTACTCTAGGTATACTTGGACTAGATTCCTTAAGAATAAGACACAAGCTTTCGAGGAATTCGAAATCTTTAGTAAGAAGGTCCAAAATCAACTAGGGTGTACAATAGTCTCAATTAGGACGGATCATGGTCGGAAATTTGATAATGAAGTGCAATTTGGAGTATATTGTGATGCTAATGGTTTTACACACAATTTCTCGGCTCCACGCACTCCACAATCAAATGGGGTAGTTGAGCGGAAAAATCATACTCTACTAGAGATGAGTAGAACGATGTTGAATGAACAATCAATTCCGCAAAAGTTTTGGTGTAATGCGGTGGACACCTCAACTTACATACTAAATAGGATTCTAATTAGACCTATCTTAGGAAAAACACCATACGAAATCTTGAAAGGTAGAAAACCTACTCTAGATCACTTTAGAGTGTTTGGAAGCAAGTGCTTCATACTAAACACTAAAGACTACCTCACCAAGTTTGACCCAAAGTCTTACGAAGGTGTCTTCCTAGGTTACTCCCAAAATAGTAAAGCTTATGTTATCCTAAACAAGGAAACAATGAAAGTCGAAGAATCACTCAACGTGACATTCGATGAAAGCCCTCCACCAACTAAGACATCACCCTTGGTGGATGATGACTTAGATGAGGAAGAAGCCATTAAGGTTAATGGCAAGAAAACCTTAGAAAATGACATTGAGGATGAAATAGTTGAAGTTGACGAAGTTGGCAACATTAAGGAATCCAAGAACCATCCTATTGAAAATGTCATAGGAAACCTAAACCAAAGAACTCTTAGGTCACAAGCACAAAACAAAAGTAATTTCTTTTGTTTTATATCTACCGTAGAACCTAAGAATGTCGGTGAAGCAATTAAGGATGCAAGCTGGGTAGTTACCATGCAAGAAGAGTTAAATCAATTCACCGCAAACCAAGTTTGGGATTTAGTACCTCCACCTAAGAATCAAACCATCATAGGAACTAAGTGGGTGTTTAGGAATAAACTCGACAAAAATGGCGTCGTAACTAGGAATAAGGCAAGGTTGGTAGCACAAGGCTATAACCAACAAGAAGGAATAGATTGCGATGAAACTTATGCACCTGATGCGGTGTTTATTGCTCTAATTCTTTTATATCCACGGCAGCGGGGCCAAAGACTTGGTGCGCGCGTGATGTGTCATTGTGGTTTTAGCAGTATTAATGCCTACTCAAGTTTTAAATTTATATTTAGCCGACTTATCAATAAAACACACACTTTAACGAGCAGTGTACCCGGTCAGTATGAATATAATGGTAAGTAGAGTGTCGATCACTAAGAGTGGAACGTATTATCTAGTTATTCTAATCAGTATTTTAATATCTCGAGTTAGCTGTACAACCTAATCTAACGCAAGGGGGTTCAGCCTGAGAGACTGGCACGGTTTGGTTATGATTAAATAGAAAACTAAACTAATGAGCACGAATCAGCGATTAGCACACACGTACACAGATAGATACTTGAGACAATAAGAAGACCTGTCCTGATAATTAAGTAGCTTGTCACTTGTTTTATTGCTAGTTTTATATGAAGTGTATATAATTAACCCTTTCTCGTTGGCTCTAATCTTATCGGCGAGTAAATCCTTAATGATCACTTATGTCTATCCCACTATCCTAGAATATTGAGCACTTGTGATGCCCACATTTCGTATACGCTAGAATAGATAGGCGAGGAAGGGGCATGGCGACCCAAGCAATGCTCAGCTAGACACAGAGGTTATCAATGCACTAATAAAAGTCACCAAAGACATCAACATATAAACTTTAATTAATGGGAAAGCAATTTTAAGGGGTGCCCATGATATTCCGTAGTCACATGAAATCGGCCCATCAATCATGATGAATTAAAGTGTACTAATACAATAAAACAAAACTACTTAATGAATTGAATACATGCAGGACCTTCTTACAGCTCTTGTATCTTTGTTCAGGGTGTGTCTTGTGCTGCTAATACATCTGAATTCGGCTTTAGGGTTTCTGTCTCTCTCTTCTGAGTTAAGCTAAAGTGTCTCGAAATTCGTCTGGCCTTGGGGTATTTATAGTTTCTGTCTGAGGGTTAGATGCGGCGCATAGGATAAGTAGATGCGGCGCATTGACTTAACTTTGCGTGGGGTCCAAGATTAATATATTCAGGAATATTCGTACACCGCCTTAAGATGCGGCGTAACTCCATTTCTCTATGCGGCGCATGTCCTTTGCCGTCTTGGATTGTAACTTGTGAAATCTTGATAGTGATACGCCGTATGTAATAAGTATGTTGCGGCGTATCTGGAGCAGAATGATCTTGATCTTGTACATTTCAGTAGACTCTTAACATCCTGCTTGTTTTGCTCCATAATTAGTCCAAAATCGCCAAGTTTCACATAATACTTGTTTTTACCTGAGAATTACAAAATTAAACATTAACGTACCAATTCTCATATATAATATAATAAAACAAGTTAAATAAATAGGACAAATGATGATAATAAAATGTACTTATTTGAGTTCATCAAATATCCCCCCACTTGAACTTTACTTGTCCCCAAGTAAACCTTAGAATAATTCTTATGAAAATGTATCCTAAAAGATATTAGGATTTATTTTTATATTTAAGCATGTATTCCTTTTGTCATAATTGCACAACCAAACACTTAACGAATTAGAAATAAAATAAAATATTTCGATAAAAGCAAATCTAATCGTTTAACTGTCCAGTCGTGACGAATATTCTATCATAAGCTTGGCAAGTATACGCATCTCCCCCACTAAAGCCAAGGAATAACAAGTCTAAAGCGGTAAAAAGGGTTTGTTGGTTAAGGGTTGATCATTCTTCTTAATCTCTATCGATCTCATATTCCAGAAAAGGCGACAAAATCACAAATACATGATCGAATCCACGACCACGATACTTGCAATTGATCAAATCCTTAACTCGAATGGGCTAAAGATAGGACCAAGTAATCTTTACCAATAATATTATATCAAAAAGGGCGACAATATCATAAATGCATAGCCGAATCCACGACTACGATACTTAAGATTGCTTAAATCCCTAATCTCAATAAATCAAAGGTTTGGATAAAGAATGATGTAGGGTATGGATAATATTTGGGATACAAATTGGTGTAAAATGAAAAATAAACAAAACAGATAAATTAAAATCCTAAGTGTGGTAAATTACTTTCCCAACCATCCCATGAATAAGACTCATATCATTGAATAACTCACGCTTTAACACTTGAAACACACGCTTTAGGTAGACACGAATTATACTCAACAAGATCTCAATCAAAGAATAACCTTAGTTGGCGTTCCCATAACGGCCAACTCCCATTCAATCCATAAATATAATACATAACAAATAGTGGTGATATCTCCCACTTAATACAAAACTTTACATAAGTTGGTTAAAACAAACTTCCAACATTTCCTTTTTCTTTTTCTTTTCTATTTTTTTTTCGATTTTTTTTTTTTTTTTTTTGACATCAACATATGTGTAAAATTTCACAACTTTACTATCACTATCTTTCCGGATAATTTTTCCATACTCTTCATACTTTCAGAAATAACTGTAATAGCGAAAGTAGTAAACACACGAAAAATAAACTCAAAGATATACAATATTTATTTTCATACCAATTGCATTGTGCAATTTCCTGACTCAACCAAAGATAATGAATTACGCACGCGAACACAGGTAATGTAAGGAAACACACTTTGCCTAAAGCAATTAACCAACCACGGATTTTAATCTACAGGGTAGGCTAAGGTGTAAGGGTGTAACGAAACATTATAACAAAGGTGTAAGAAACGAAAGGAATGGCTCTGAGTGTTTTTCTAGGGGTATCTTACTCTAAAAGTGAGAGTAACAAAGGGTTTTATGGGGGTTAACTAACCAATGTAGTTAGTTAATATCACATAACATATAAAGGCTATTTGGGTGTAATCCTAGAAATTTACCAATTTAGACAAGTCATTCCAATTATATAGATAATACTTATTATGGTGGTCTCGAATAGTATACAAGCCAAGTTCTAAAGTTTACAAGTCACCGGCACACTCATAGATTTGTGAATTTTGATAAGTTCACAATTTTTTGAAAATAAGGTTATGTGTGCAGCTATGCAACTTAGATTAAACAAAAAACATGCTAGAAAAAATTTAAATTTAAGCATATTAAGTACATATTAAGCATATTTGAAAAAGTTTAGGACAAGTAAGTGTTCTAATTCTCCAATCCCCCCACTTAAGTTAAACAACGTCCTCGTTGTTTGTATCAAAGATTAAAAGCTAGAAAATAAAAGAATTAGAACAGAAAAACTCCCCTGAGATTTGCTCGGTATGATCCTCCTTTATTCGTATAAGAGCAAAAATCAACTTTCTTGTGGATGATAACGTTTAAGCTTCATAGATGATGTATCCACAAAAATGCAGGAATCTATAATACCATTAAGACTTTAACACACCTGAGTTAAGAAGGTTCAAACTTGCATAATACATTAGTAGTTAGTAAAAATAAAACTTAAAAATTAAACTGTAAATCATCAGGTCAGTCGATACGCCGTATCTTATGGAAGAAGATACGCCGTATCGAGCCTGGAATAAATACGAATCAGAATAAAAGATGCGTCGCATCCTTAACCAGGGATGCGCCACATTAAAATACTGACAGAAAGTTTTAAAGTAAAAAATAATAAAAATGCAGAAAATTAAATAAGATAGGACCATTGCAGGCGATGCGTCGCATCTTCTGCAGGTCTGACAGACTCGACACAGAATCAGAAAATAAAATAAAATAAAAGATAAGCATGGGTTGCCTCCCACGAAGCGCTTGTTTTTGTTCGAGTCACGAGCCTGACTCCACCCTTATTTACTGTGTAATAGGGTGTTGTTCCCCCCACTTGGGATCAAGTGCGGGTGATAATAGCAATAAACACGAAAAGAGTGTAAATTTGCTAGTAAAGATGGAAGAAATAAATAAAGATCATACCTTGGCAATATATGTACATCTTCCCTATTCTTACCCGGTTTGGTTGATAAATTGGATGACTTGACCACTTCATCTGAAAGAGTAGTATGTTGAGGAAAAATGAGTCTCCTTTCTTCTTGGTTAGTCTCTTTGGTAGTAAGGCGTCCCTTGATTTCCGCAGAAGATGAGAAAGGGTCTTTTGCAAGTAAAAGTTCGAGTTTCTCTATATCCTTCATAGGGTCGAAATCATCATCTTCATCAATCATAGCAATGTTTAAGAGCTCATGACCAAACTCTTCCTCGAGCTCCATAAAAAACGGGTTGATCACAGGTGCTTCATGTGCTTCAATAGGTAGTGTAATAAATTTGACCTCATCATTCTTATGTTTTGCAACCTGTTTAGGAAAACTAGCAAGATTATTAGTAACGGGATTAATAATATTAAATAAGTGTGTACCACTTTGTGTTGTAAGTGACACCAATTCATCTTGTGAATCTCCATCTTCAACTAGTGGTCTTGCAATTTCATAATCGTCCCGAATTTCATCCTTAAATAAGTAATCCCAGATTTCTTCAAAATCCCTCGTTGGGTCAAAATCTGGTTGAGGTATGTCATCATAAACTATGGCGTCAAATGGTACGAAATCAAAATTAGAATACTTTTCATCTTCATCCGTTGGATTGTCTAATGGTGGTAATACGATTGCAGAATATTCTTCAATATAGGGTTCTGTATACACATCATCTTGTGCAATCTCAGGAGAAAAAGTACTATCAATAGCAATTGCCGGAATTGGTTTCACGGTATATGAATCTTCTTCATCATCATTTGACATACACCAAGTGTGTTGAAATGGCAATTTGTTTCTTTCTTTCCTTGACTTTTCTTGTCCTAAAATCAAGTATTCTTCCATAGTGATTTCTTTCGTCTCAATGACTTGTGCATCAAATCTTGCTCTTTTCCAATCATACACCTGATTATTGCTCAAGGCTCTTTCCTCATTAAACTTGATATATTCTTCCATTGTAATATCCGGATCGTCCATCTTCCTGAAATAAAACTTACTCGTGCAAAAGAAGAGTGAAACAATCAAAGTAAAATAAAATTAGCCGATATCTGTAAACGATGCGCCGTATCCAGAAAGTTGGATACGCCGTATCTTATTTCGTTAAAATTTAATCAGTCTTTTATTCAGAAAGCAGATACGCCGCTTATAAATTAGAATGCGCCGTATCAGTTTAATTTATCAAAAATCGATTATATTTATTAAAATTAAATGCGTCGTATTAACAAAAGTTAATGCGCCGTATTTTCGTTACGTTTCAAAATACAAGATTTTTGATTTAGAAGATGCGCCGTATCGATAGAGATCGATGCGACGTATCTGTTTAATAATTCGAAAACTATTTTTAATTTAAATAGACAATACGCCGTATCTGTTAAAACAGATGCGTCGTATGGCGTTAGGGTTTAGAAAAATTTCTTATTAAAAACAGAATACGCCGTATCTTGGGGAAAGATGCGTCGTACTCGAATTTATTAAACGCGTTGTATTTTATAAAAATTAAACGCAATACGCCGTATCTGTGAAAACAGATGCGCCGTATCGTTTGTATTAGCACAGTACAACGATAGCAGAATGCAGAAAAATAGAAAAAGAAAAACAAAAAAATAAAAACAAACAAAAAGAAACAAAAATTAAAGAAAATAAAAACACACAAAAACAGAAAATATGCAAATAATACAATGAATGCAATTTATCTATTATATAACAGGGTTAGTGGTTAGAATCTAAAAATTAAAAAGAAAACCTAATTAAAATACTAATCAAATTAACAGATAATAACAATTCACTCCCCGACAACGGCGCCAAAAACTTGATGCGGTGTTTATTGCTCTAATTCTTTTATATCCACGGCAGCGGCGCCAAAGACTTGGTGCGCGCGTGATGTGTCGTTGTGGTTTTAGCAGTATTAATGCCTACTCAAGTTTTAAATTTATATTTAGCCGACTTATCAATAAAACACACACTTTAACGAGCAGTGTACCCGGTCAGTATGAATATAATGGTAAGTAGAGTGTCGATCACTAAGAGTGGAACGTATTATCTAGTTATTCTAATCACTATTTTAATATCTCAAGTTAGTTGTACAACCTAATCTAACGCTAGGGGGTTCAGCCTGAGAGACTGGCACGGTTTGGTTATGATTAAATAGAAAACTAAACTAATGAGCACGAATCAGCGATTAGCACACACGTACACAGATAGATACTTGAGACAATAAGAAGACCTGTCCTGATAATTAAGTAGCTTGTCACTTGTTTTATTGCTAGTTTTATATGAAGTGTATATAATTAACCCTTTCTCGTTGGCTCTAATCTTATCGGCGAGTAAACCCTTAATGATCACTTATGTCTATCCCACTATCCTAGAATATTGAGCACTTGTGATGCCCACGTTTCGTATACGCTAGAATAGATAGGCGAGGAAGGGGCATGGCGACCCAAGCAATGCTCAGCTAGACACAGAGGTTATCAATGCACTAATAAAAGTCACCAAAGACATCAACATATAAACTTTAATTAATGGGAAAGCAATTTTAAGGGGTGCCCATGATATTCCGTAGTCACATGAAATCGGCCTATCAATCCTGATCAATTAAAGTGTACTAATACAATAAAACAAAACTACTTAATGAATTGAATACATGCAGGACCTTCTTACAGCTCTTGTATCTTCATTCAGGGTGTGTCTTGTGCTGCTAACACGTCTGAATTCGGCTTTAGGGTTTCTGTCTCTCTCTTCTGAGTTAAGCTAAAGTGTCTCGAAATTCGTCTGGCCTTGGGGTATTTATAGTTTCTGTCTGAGGGTTAGATGCGGCGCATAGGATAAGTAGATGCGGCGCATTGACTTAACTTCGCGTGGGGTCCAAGATTATTATATTCAGGAATATTCGTACACCGCCTTAAGATGCGGCGTAACTCCATTTCTCTATGCGGCGCATGTCCTTTGCCGTCTTGGATTGTAACTTGTGAAATCTTGATAGTGATACACCGTATGTAATAAGTATGTTGCGGCGTATCTGGAGCAGAATGATCTTGATCTTGTACATTTTAGTAGACTCTTAACATCTTGCTTGTTTTGCTCCATAATTAGTCCAAAATCGCCAAGTTTCACATAATACTTGTTTTTACCTGAGAATTACAAAAGTAAACATTAACGTACCAATTCTCATATATAATATAATAAAACAAGTCAAATAAATAGGACAAATGATGATAATAAAATGTACTTATTTGAGTTCATCAGCACCCGTAGCTAGATTAGAGTATATTAGGATACTTATTGCCTATGCTTGCGCCTTAGACTTTAAATTATACCAAATGGATGTGAAAAGTGCATTCCTAAATGGTTATATCAACGAGGAGGTATACGTTGCACAACCTCCGGGATTCGTTGATTTCGAGAAACTGAATCATGTTTATAAACTCAAGAAAGCACTCTATGGTCTCAAACAAGCTCCTAAAGCTTGGTACGATAGACTAAAGGCATTCTTGATTGAACATGAATATACCATGGGAGTGGTTGACAACACACTTTTCACGAAGAAACGTAATTCACATCTCATCATTGTTCAAATATATGTCGACGACATCATATTTGGCTCAACTTGTCCAGAACTGTGCGATGATTTCTCCTTGGTCTACAAATAAAATAAATGGAAGATGGTATCTTCTTTAATCAATCTAAGTATAGTAAGGAGATGCTTAAGAAATTTAGTTTAGAAGAGTCTAAGCCCATGAAAACTCCCATGTCCACGGAAATGAAACTCACGAAAGATGAAGAAGGTGAGTCCGTGGATAGCACTAAGTATAGAGGTATGATAGGAAGTTTATTATACCTCACGGCAAGTAGGCCCGATATCATGTTTAGTGTCTGCCTTTGTGCTCGCTTCCAAGAGGATCCCAAAATCTCTTATCTTGAAGCGGTTAAGCGTATCTTCCGATACATTAAAGGCACTATACACATGGGATTATTCTATCCCAAGGGGACCAGTGTAGAAACTGTTGTCTATGCCGACTCTGATCATGCGGGAGATTATGTGGATCGAAAAATTACGAGTGGCGTTTGTACCTTCATGGGTTGTTGTCTAACTTCTTGGTTCTCCAAGAAACAAACGGCTCTTGCTATCTCCACGACCGAAGCCGAGTACGTAAGCGCCAAAAAGGCATGTCAACAAGCACTATGGATGAAACAAGCTCTTATTGACTATGAAATCCATCTAGATGACGTTCCCATTATGTGCGATAATAAAGGTGCAATTGACATGAGCAAAAACCCCGTTCAACACTCTCGTACTAAACACATCAAAATTCGTCACCACTTCCTTCGCGATAACGTTCATAAAGGAAACATTTCTATTGAGAAAGTTCCCTCTCAAGACAATATCACTGATATCTTGACCAAACCTCTCAAACGAGAATCCTTTTACTATCTTCGTCTAGGTCTAGGAATGATGGAACATATTTCATAAATCTTATGACTATTTAGATATTTCACTGGAAATATTAAATCATCCCTTACGTCCCATCTCATGACTTTTAAATATTTCTTGTCATCTCGCCTAATCGTTTCTGTTAAAAGAGTTTATTAGGTATAAACTCTTCCCTCGCGTCAAAAGTCTTACTAATTAAGTAAGATTAATTCGTCAAAATTCAAAATGGAACAAAAATAGGTCTCAGACATGCACGGCTCCACTAAAGTGGCACCACACCAATAAACATTAGTGGTATCGTGTGTCTGATGAACCCGTTTTTCTTTCCTCCTTCCCTCTGCATACTCATTCAAAACATAATACCAACTTCTGCAATTACTGTCAAGACCAAACCTCACAACCCAAAATTCAATTTTACCCTTTCAAGATCATACTCAAGGCATTAATTTTCAAGATTATCAGCCACTTCCACTGTTTCAACATAAATTGTAAGTCATTTGACTATACTTTTCTTTAATCTTGAGTCTAGGGTTTGTTCATACATAAAAATTTGTTAGGAATATAAATATGCAGTTGAAGACTCGGTCACCCCGAGTACTTAATAGCACTTAATAGCTCGTAGGTTTATTAGTAACATTAGCAGTAGATTAGTTAGTATTAATATTGTGGAATGGGTCGGGTATTTTACCCACTGTCAGCTCGCTCCACAGCCCACTAGGGGCACCCTATGTAGTACTATATAAAGCCCTCTCCACCAAAGGAGAGGGTTGGACCTTCCTATCATTTCAATCTAATCTTACAAAGTTTCTCTCTCAAAGGTTCCACTTTCTCTCTCTAACTTCTAGTTCTTTTCATATTCGATCCATAAGTATATCACCAAACGTGTGTTTCTTTGATCGTGAATATACTACAATTGGTATCAAGAGCCATGGTTAGGTTCATGTATGGTTATATTCACGGATTTGTGTAGATTTGTGGCACTTTTGGTTCGAATAGAAAGTTTCTTAAAAATCTCTTTTGCGCTTCGTTTTTTAGCTTGAAGTTGTTAGATCTTGTACTTTCTTGCTTAGGGTTAGTGTTGAAGTTGTGTTTGGTGTTTAGAATCATCATTTTCGGCTTTATGTGGTGGTTTTTGGTCGATTCGTGGGTTTGTAAAAAGGTGTTCATAGTAGCGTTTTGTCCTTCTGTGAAAGTTTCATAGTAGCGACTTGTGTATTGTTGGGTAAGTGCAAGTTGCGTTTTGAGGTTTCTCGAAGTTGCGATTTGGCTTATTACCGCTTTTGGTAAAAGACGACAAATTGCTAAGAAAGGGACGTGTTTGGCGTTTTGTGTGTTGCGTTTTGACAAAGATAGCGACAGTTCTGTTTTCTAGTGACTTGCGATTTGTGGGTTGCGACTTGTATCTGTCGGGGTTGCGATTTGTTAGAGTTGCGATTTGCTTGTTGTGGTTTGTAGATTCAGGGTTGCGATTTGTCTGTTGCGACTTGATTTTGGTGAGTTGCGACTTGAGCACTTGCAAGTTGAACTTTGCGTTTTGAATCATAGTTAACAAATTGCGATTTGATTGTCTGCGATTTGACAAGTTGCAACTTGACTCATTGTGATTTGATAGTTGCGAGTTGATCTATTGCGATTTGACGTTGCAAGCTAACACTTGTGACTTGACTTATTGTGATTTGATAAGCTTGCGATTTGTCTTGTTGCGATTTGTCAAACTGTGTCTTGAATCTTTGCGATTTGATCAATTGAGATTTGTGTTTCCTTGAGTTAGGACTTAAAATTCTATTTTGCAAGATACTCATTTGTTTACGGTTTGTGTCTTGGTGATTTTAGAAAGTCCCGCGAAAGAGTCAATTTCTCGGTTAAATCACTAGAACTGTATAATCCCGTATACATTATGACCAGTATTACAAGCACCGCATTCGATGACATTCAAGCAGCAGGGTCCGATACCCGTCCACCTATGCTAGATAGGACGGACTATGAGTCGTGGGCACAATGAATACGGCTTTACTGCTTGGGAAAAGAGAATGGAGCAAACATCCTTAAGTCCATTGATGAAGGACCATTTCAGATGGGTACCACCAGAGATGCTGTTACTACTGGTGAAGATGGCACAGTCACCTTTGGAATTGACAGACCACGCACTTACAATGACCTTAATGAGGAGGAAAAGAAGAGGTATGATGCTGACATTAGGGCCTCAAACATTGTTATTCAAGGTTTGCCAAAGGATGTCTACAAACTCATCAATTTCAACACTGAAGCTAAAGCAGTGTGGGACAATGTAAAGATGTTGCTAGCTGGGTCAGAACTCACAAAAGAAGACCGTGAATCACAATTGTATGATGAGTTTGAACACTTCAAAATGAACCCAGGAGAGAATGTCACATATTACTATGTGAGATTCCATAAGTTGGTGAATGACATGAGGATGATAAGAATGACTATGCCCAACATCCAACTTAACTCAAAGTTTATGAACAACATGACTCCAGAATGGGATAGATTTGTTACTGTTGTCAAACTCAACAAAGGTCTGAGAGATACTAACTATGAACAGTTGTATGCCTACCTACAACAACATGAGAAGCATGTTGCCTACGATCGGGTGCTGAGAGAAAAGCTCAATCCTTCAACTCCTAATGACCCACTGGCATTTATGGCAAGTGCTCTACCAAACACCCAACCATCACCTAACCAAGGTTATCATCAACTTCACTCACCATATTCTGCTATGAGCTCACAACTCGACTCAGGCTATTCTCAGACCGACAAAATGATTGATAACCTCACCAACCAAGTATCATTACTGGTTCAACAATTTAAAGCATCTCTCCCTCAGACCAACAATCAGTTAAGAAACTCATCCAACCCACGCAATCTAGCAATGGTGGAGGATGGGAAAATTGTGGTTCAGAATGTGCAAGGGAGAGCAGGAAGAAACATGGGTCGAGGTAATGTGCAGAACAGAGCATTGAATGCCAATCAGGGGCAGGGGAAACAAATCAAGTGTTATAATTGTGGTGGACTGGGACACATTGCCAGGAATTGCAATCAACCAAAACGTCCTCAGAACTCAGATTACTTCAAGGACAAGATGCTGTTGATGCAGGCTCAAGAGAATGGAGCTGTATTGGATGAGGAAGAATTGTTGTTTTTGGCTGGTGATGGGGGAAATACTTTTGATGAAGATGTGGATGAGCACCCAGTTCAGGATCTAGCACTCAACGATCCCAACATCTTCAAAGCTGATGATTGTGATGCATTTGACTCTGATGTGGATGATGAACCAACGGCTCAAACAGTCTTCATGGCTAACTTGTCATCCTTGGCTTCATCACGTCGACAAGCTGGTTCTTCAAATGCATCTGTGATTTCTGAGGTACTAAAACTTTATGACACATATGAAGTAGTTGATGAACAAAAGATTCCCAACGAAGTACAACAGGGAGATGTTTCTGACTCAAATAATGTTGACATGGAAAATAGCGATATGATTCCATATGAACAATATTTGACTCACAACAATGTGCCTGATGTACAAGATGGAGAATCTTCTGTTGATAATAATGCTTGTGTTGTTAATAACGTATGTGCCTTAGAAAATACATGTGACGTTGATAATGCATGTGAGTGGCATGAAAACACTGTACTTGCTCCTAATGATAACTTGATCACTAGACTAAACATCTATAAGGAAGAAGTAGCTATGTATGAACAACTAGCTAAGTTTGAACTAACTGAACGTGAGCAGAAAATGGAAGGTCAGTTGCGTACACTTATAAAAGACTCTAGAGTGAGAGAAGAAACATTAAAACAAGAGTTGAATTCTTTGAAAAGCTAGCTAGATATGTCTATTAAACAAAAACAGGAAGTACAAAATTGTGTGAATAGGCTTAAGCTAGAATTCAAAGAAAAAGAATCTAAAATCTTAGATGATTTCTCTAGACTCAAAACATTAAAGAATAAACTTGAAGATAAGTTGTACATACAAGACCAAACCAGATAGACTGCCCAAATGATTCATAAGCACAGAAAGTTAAGTGACAAGCATAGTGAAAGCAATGTAGGTGAATCTCAATTAGCTCTTCTTAAGATTGCTAAGGTAGCCCAACCTGCATTATATGATGCCAATGTGATGATTATGCCCAATCATGAACCACCTGAGGTTGTATCCTTGAATGAGGCTGATGAGATAG
Organism: Artemisia tridentata subsp. tridentata; assembly: GCA_021014915.2. Lineage (NCBI taxonomy): Eukaryota > Viridiplantae > Streptophyta > Magnoliopsida > Asterales > Asteraceae > Artemisia > Artemisia tridentata. The sequence continues at coordinate 162,562,527 of CP139508.1, forward strand.
AAGTGCGAAAAAGAGAAAAAATGAATGAGAAAATGAGGGATCCCATGTGCATAGTCAAACGAGTAATAGTCAAGCCCCATGATTATTATGAGGAGAATCGTTTGACTGTGTTTGCTCCTCAAAAGAAGTTAACACCTGAACAAATATTTTGGTCACAAGATATAAAAAAGCTAAAGGAAGATAAACTTAAAGCCAACACCCATCCCTTAGAAAAGTTGCGTCCATAACGGTGTATCCTCCCAATACACCTAGGAATTTGGTTCCTTTGTCTCTTCCCACTGAATGCAAAACCTTAATTAGCTTATACGTGCTTTGGCAACTATTTGCTGATTTTGATAAAACATGTAAGAAGAGAATCACACCAACCAGAATTACTGAAGGGGAAAGGTGTTTTGAGCACGCAAAAAGGTGTTACTTGACTGAGGTCATGCCATTCTTTAAACTACTTAAAGAACATTTTGAAGGGATGCAAACTGCCCTTAATACCGAAATAAATGAAATGAAAGTAGTGTTTAAAGACATGGAAAATGAGGTAACTCAATGTGCAATAGAACTTAAGAGTTGTGAAATTGAAAGGAAAAACATACTCATCGCCAATGACAACTTGATTGCTAGATGTATTGCGCAAGATGTATTTTATACTGCTACTGATTTTGCTTTATCTGCTTGTCAATTTCATGAGTATGCTATTGCTTTAAATGTTACCCAGAATCGTGTTGTTGAGCTTGAGGGGGAGAATGTGAAATTGCTTGAAAAAATTCAAAATGATGACCATGATAACATGGTTAAACGTTTTTCAAAACTAGATGTTGATTATCTAAATCTGCAACTAAAATATCAACATTTAGAAGAAAAATGCAAAATATCAAATGACAAGACATCCTTGGATGCTCCTGAGTTTGATACATATTTTGAATTAAGCAAACGAGATGAAAAGATTCAAGCTCACACAAACATGATTCGACTGTTGAGGGCCCAAATTGCCCAATTGAAATCCAACTAGTGTGATGTGTATGGCACCAATAAACCTTCGTCTTCAGATTCTCATAATTTTCAATATCAAGACACCATCAATAAGTTACATTATGAAAATGAGTGTTTTCGAGAAGAAAATTCTAAGATTAAACAGTATTACAAAGAGTTATATGACTCAATTAAAGTTACAAGAAATAGTCATAATGAAAAGATAACTTCTTTGTTAAATGAAGTTGAGAATCTTAAGACTCAGGTGAAAGGAAAAATGCCATTCACATCTTGTAATTGTGTTGCATCAAAGGTCTCTGCTTGTAAAATATACGATGTTGATGTGGGGCCTATTCCATTTCCCATGAGAAACAACAGACCTGTCCATCAAATGTATCTCTGTCACCTTAGGGATGGACTTGACACTCTTCGTGAGGTTGTGGAAGAGGACAGAGTAGAAAAACCACTTGATAAGGCAGTAGGTTATGCCTGCGTCCTCACAAAAAGGATCCAGGAACAGTTAGAATATGCCATTGGCACGGGTCCCAAGTCTAGCAACCAAAGAGATAGATTAGGTGCATCATCATCCACTATTAAAAACAAGCATGTAACCTTTGATTTGCCATCAAGAACATCAGAACCCAACACATCAAAATCAGGAAAGCAAGTGACAGTGAAACAAACTAATGTTCCTATCATTACTTCTACAGGAGTGAAATGTGACACCCAAGCTAGCGAGTCAAAGCCTAGAGGCAATGCAAGGAAAGATAGGACTGCGCCAGCTAATAGTGATCACAAGAAGAGTGTAGAAGCCCAACCTAGGAACAATAAGTTTGTAATGACTAGATTGAATCGTGTTGATTCTAGTATCAAAAGTACTGTAATTAATTCGAATTCTAATGCGGTCTGTAAAACATGTAACAAATGCTTAATTTCAGCTAATCATGATGATTGTGTTGTGTCATTTCTGATATCTCATGCACCACCCCAAGTTAAGTATGTTAGGAAAACTGAAAGAAGTAAGAAAGTTTGGATGGCAAAAGGAAAAACTTTTGCTACTGTTGGGTATCAATGGAGACCCACTGGAAGAAAATTCAGTTTAGGAAATAAAAGTCCATTGCCTAAGTTGAATGATCATAGGTTTGTGAAAGTTAAAGAATGGAGGCCAACAGGTCGAATTTTGTCTCTAGGAACACAATGCCTTCCAAATAGGCCATCCGCTGACTCTAGGATTGTTCCCACTGTAGAGACTTCAGTATTAGCAAACTCTGTTGCTCCTGAATTTGTGAATGCTAACCGAAAGGACCCCAACTACACGTGAGGATCCACATATTTCAGTTATCCATCTTTGTCTGTCTTCAAATACAGGTCGTACAAATCGTCCTTTGGTATTTGGATTCAGGCTGCTCAAAACATATGACTGGGGATCGCTCACGGCTCAAGAACTTCGTGAAAAAGTTTATCGAGACAGTTAGATTCGGGAACGACCATTTTGGTGTGATTATGGGTTATGGAGATTATGTGTTCGGTGACAGTGTAATCTCACGGGTATATTATGTGGAAGGATTAGGGCACAATCTGTTTTCTGTGGGTCAATTTTGTGATTCAGATCTAGAAGTGGCTTTCAAAAAACACACATGTTTCTTCAGGGAATTGGATGGTGTAGACCTTCTAAAAGGTAGTCGGGGCACAAATCTATACACCATTTCAATTGAAGAAATGTTGAGGTCCTCTCCCATTTGCTTACTTTCTAAATCCTCCAAGACAAAATCATGGCTGTGGCATCGTCGTCTAAACCATCTAAACTTCGGAACCATAAATAATCTTTCCCGCAAAGATCTTGTACGAGGCATGCCCAAACTAAAATTTAAGAAAGATCATCTCTGCTCCGCATGTCAACTGGGCAAAAGCAAGAACCAAACCCACAAACCCAAAACCATCAACACCAACTTGGAAGTTCTTCACACCCTTCACATGGATCTGTGAGGCCCAATGAGAGTACAAACCATAAATGGAAAGAAATATGTTCTTGTGATAGTAGATGATTACTCTCGGTTTACATGGGTAAAGTTTTTGAGAACAAAGGATGAAACTCCAGAGGTTATCATCAAACTGATAAAATAGCTGCAAGTAAGGCTCGACAAAACTGTCAAAATCATCCGCACTAACAATGGAACTGAGTATGTTAATCATCAACTCAGAAATTTCTATGAAAATATTGGCATCACGCATCAGAAAAGTATCCCTCGCACTCCTCAGCAGAACGGAGTTGTTGAACGAAGGAACCGTACTCTGGTGGAAGCTGCGAGAACCATGCTTATATTTTTAAAGGCACCGATGTTTCTCTGGGCAGAGGCTATTGCAACAGCATGCTACACCCAAAACAGATCTCTGATTCATCCTATTCATGACAAGACTCACTATGAGTTAATTCATAATAAGAAACCAGATCTTTCCTTTCTTCGAGTGTTTGGCGCACTTTGCTATCCGACTAATGATAGTCAAGACTTGGGAAAGTTAAGAGCTAAAGCAGACGTAGGTATTTTTGTTGGTTACGCACCAGATCGCAAGGGGTACATAATCTACAACAAGAGAACCCGACAAATCATGGAATCCATCCATGTCACGTTCGATGAGCTGAGTGAGCAACCTGCTTCAGGACAAACCAGTTCTGGACCCGATCTTAAACTTTTGACACCTGGACCAATTAGTTCAGGGCTTGTACAGAATCCCATGCCTGCAGAGTCTTATGTACCACCAACTAGTGAGGAGTTGAAGAAGTTATTTGATCCTATGTTTGACGAATATTTTGAGCCAACAAATGAAACGACCTCAAATGCTGCAGCTGTTCTTCCTAATGCTGATGCTCAAGGTCCGCAAGGCTCTGAAGGCCCATCAGCATCTGTCTCGATCAGTTTCAATGCACCAGTTGCCAGTCAATCACCCTCATCATCAAATACTCAATCCTCTCCAGTGCAACAAGAATCTGCAGATGACCATTCTTTGGAAGTTAATCCGTTTGCTCCTATGGATGATGTTCCTTTTGAGAATATATTTGCTCCTGAATCTTCAACCCACACATCCTCTTTCGAAGAACACAGCATGGCAACATCAGTTTAAAACCCTCAACCTCATAATCATCTCAGAAAATGGACCAACGATCATCCAATTGACAACATCATTGGAAATCCCGCTCGTCCTGTATCCACACGTAAACAACTGGCCACTGATGCACTGTGGTGCTTCTTCAATTCCGTACTATCCAAAGTCGAACCAAAAGATGCCAAAGAAGCAATGACTAAAGATTGCAGGTTCGAGGCTATGCAAGACGAAATCCATGAATTTGATCGACTTGAAGTATGGGAATTGGTGCCTCCTCCAGAGTGTGCTATGATTATTGCTCTCAAGTGGATTTTCAAGGTGAAACTAGATGAGCATGGTGATATCCTAAAGAACAAGGCACGGTTTGTTGCAAAAGGATGCAGACAAGAAGAGGGCATAGATTTTGAAGAATCGTTTGCTCCAGTTGCTAGAATTGAAGCCATTAGAATCTTCCTTGCCAATGCTGCTAGTCGGAATATGATAGTCTACCAGATGGATGTCAAAATAGCATTCCTGAATGGAGATTTAAAGGAAGAAGTCTATGTGAGCCAACCAGAAGGATTTGTGGATGCTGAACATCCTACTCATGTCTACCGCTTGAAGAAGGCTCTCTACGGTTTAAAGCAGGCACCAAGGGCATGGTATGATACATTGTCCAAGTTCCTTCTAGCAAACGGGTTCTCGAAGGGTGTTGTTGATCCCACATTATTCACTAGGAAGTCGGGCAAACATCTGCTTCATGTTCAGATATACGTAGATGATATTATTTTTGCTTCATCTGATCCTAGTGAATGTGATAGATTTTCAAAGGAGATGAGTTCCAAGTTTCAAATGTCAATGATGGGACAAATGTCATTCTTCCTAGGATTACAAATCTCACAAAGTCCCAGAGGCATTTTCATAAATCAATCCAAATATGCCTATGAGATCTTGAAAAAGTTTGGATTTGATTCAAGTGAGCCTGTTGACACTCCCATGGTTGATAGATCAAGACTAGATGAAGATCCTTCGGGGATTCCAGTCGACCAAACAAAGTATAGAAGTATGATTGGATCCTTGATGTATATCACTGCTAGTAGACCAGATCTTCTGTTCGCCGTATGAATGTGTGCTCGGTATCAATCCAAGCCTACTAAGAAACATCTAGAAGCAGTAAAAAGGGTATTCAGATATCTTCAAGGCACAGTTCATATCTGTCTCTGGTATCCGAAGGACACAGCAATGGAGTTAACTGCGTACGCTGATGCTGATCACGCGGGATGTCAAGACACTCGTCGAAGTACTTCGGAGGGAGCTCAGTTTTTAGGGGAAAAGTTGGTGAGTTGGTCTTCTAAGAAGCAAATGAGTACGTCGATATCTTCTACAGAGGCCGAATACATCGCTATGTCTGGTTGCTGTGCACAAATTCTATGGATGAGATCACAGCTTTCAGACTATGGCTTTTCATACAACAAGATTCCTCTATATTGTGACAACAAGAGCGCTATAGCTCTTTGTTTTAACAATGTCCAACACTCCCGGTCAAAACACATCGACATCAGGCATCACTTCATTAGGGAACAAGTTGAGAAAGGAATTGTGGAGCTATACTTCGTGAGGACAGAGTTTCAGTTAGCAGACATCTTCACCAAGGCTCTTCCGAGAGAAAGGTTTCAGTTTATTCTACCACGTCTTGGAATGAAGAGCTTGACACATGAAACCCTCAAGTGTCTTCAAGAAGAAAAGGAGGAGTAAAGGATTGACTTCCCATATCCTTGTATATAGTTGTATATATCTTAAATCAAAAAGAAAATAGAAAAATATAAAACCTATAAAAACCATAAAAATCAAAAAATCAGAAAATACCAAAAATAGTTTCACCTAGGCATGTCTTCTGTTTATCGATAACATTTACGGACCTAGAAATGTCATTCAATAATGACACGGGTCTTTAAATGAAGCTCGAGCAGAAGTTACACTAATTGGTTAAAACATGTCTTAATGGCTTGCAGTTACTTCATACTGCAACCCGCGATATACAATGGGGAAAGCATGTCGCCAAAAAGATGGCTATTTCTCCAACCGGGTGATGTTCACCTGGGCATGGATTACTTTATATCCATGTTTTTCTTCCGATCTGATGTACGTTTCAGTGCGTCATTTTGTGTATAAGAAGAGAAGTCTTCTTTACAATCAGACTCTTTATCTTCTTTGATTCTTCAAGAGAGTTTTGATGTTACACAAGGTGGTAAATTGAATTAAATTTTCACAAATACTCGTCTCTCAATTGAATGACTACAGCTCTTTAAATAGAAAATGGGTCATTAATTGAGGGGGAGAATATTTGTTCAAATTTCTGACACCTTGCCAAATTTGTGCAACATCAGCAGTGACACTCTCTCGTGGTTTAAGGAGGAGCATAGTATGCTCCATAATCAGAACACAGTATAACTTGACCACATTTTCTCCCAAAATTTCTCACTTATTTAAATCAATTGGGATCACAAATATCAAGTGGTTTGAAATTTTTGATCGGGGGAGAGAATGTGATTTAAATATGGAATTCTGATAAAAAAAAGTGATCTTTTGAAACTCAAGTGTAGGCTCTCCCATATGTGCCAAACCTTTTCGTATATCGATGCACATAATGAGGGGGAGCAAATGTTTTGTGATGGCAATTGTGAAAGAATACCAAAGACCGACCATTTTACTTTATGTATTAGAGTTATAAGGATGGTAAGGTTAGGTATTAGTTCCCATGATCCAGCCAGAACCGGAGGGATCTACCCAGGGACAATCCACTAGTTAGTGTAGAAGTCCTTAGGTATGATTACAAAAAAGGAGAAAAAGTGAATAAGGGAAGAGTGCCGACTGAGATGGAGCTAGTGCTGGAACAAACCTAACAAGGTGCTAGTAATGAAGTCTCGGTAATCACTGAAGGGGTTGAAGAATGAAAAAGAAATGTAAAGATAAAGGGTGAAAAGAAAGAATCACTCCTTACATCTTAGGCAGAAACCGGGTCAATACATATGCTGTCAGAATCACGTAGTTGATTACTGACATTGAAGACAAAGTATCATGGACCCAGTGATACGCTGCACAACCCTCCCTAGCTACTCAAGGTCCCTCAAAGGACTCTTGTTTCACTTGTCATGGAGATCAATACATTTCTATCATCTTTCTCACTCCGAGTTAGATGATATTGAAAAGGTGGCAGTCCTCTCCAACCTCCGATCACTAAATCAAAACGCACTATTGAGTCTAGAGCCCAGAGATCATCCATTAATCTCACTAGGACACATTTCCAATACGCTTGCTGTTTCATACACCGTGAAAAGCAAGAAAATATATATATGAAGAGTCCTACGCATTATTCTTGTGGTATTGCCAGAACATCCGAGTGATGCATAAAGTATTCACAATGAAGATGGAAATCCTTCTAGAGCCAACATCAAACAAGCTCTTGGTGGGTGACATGTGAGATCCTTCATGGATCAAGCTTGTGACAACTGGAAAGAAACGATGGGGCGATTCTCATTTGAATCAAACTTGTTCCAGGAAATGGATTGACGGACGCTTTTGGAAAACCTTTCAATGTGCTCACCAACTGAATTTCGAGCACATTGATTGTGAAATTCTTCTAACAAAAGTGTTTTTGACAGAAATGTGATTCAATTTATAAAACCCTTGTCGTGTTGCACAAAATGTTTATCCAGTGACACGCAAGTGATTTTTCTAATCAATTTCTCATCAATCAGTGGGTATTTAATTCACTGATTCACTCTACCGTGATGTATGCTTTGAGACGTTCCGGTATGTGAACATGCTTAATATGATGATTCTGACATTAATTTGTTGGAAGACTCATTACTACAAGCTGGAAATTCCTGTCAAGGAGAATCTTCTTTAAAGGAGACTCTACCTGATCACAGGTCGGTCTTCACAGAACCGAAGGTTAAATCCAACCACCACATCGAATGAATGACAAAGCCATGTTCGTTCTCCAACTTTATTGCTAACTGTTTTATTTCAGATTCATATAAAGATAGCGATGGTGGTTCCTGATTCCAGTAGAGACGTGTCAATCCACACTCCATGCTCACACTTCCAATTCATTATCAAAGACATCATGATAGATGAAAGACCTACGACACAGCTTCTGCAACTCTGATGATAGCTATCATGATCCAGAAAAGTGTGAGCATGCGAGTCCAACAGTTACAACAAATCACATGGAGGCATTACTACAATGGATGAGCTCAGAGATTTATGGTGGCCGAAGATCTAAAAAAGGGCTCCAAGATCACAACTTCTTATGATGACGAAGCCACAAGATGACTTGAAGACATATGTTGGATGATAACTTCAAAGAATACTCAAAGATCATCCAAAATAAAGAACAGTCATCGCAAGTTCACTGCTGAAGGCACAAAGATTTTTGATGTAGAAGAATCAAGGTCTACGAGCTATGAAGTCAAGATTCAAGGATAGAGTGCTAGAATTCAGAACGTTACTTCCGGGGTGACCTCCCTTAGGGGGAGATTGTTAGGAATATAAATATTCAGTTGAAGACTCGGTCACCCCGAGTACTTAATAGCACTTAATAGCTCGTAGGTTTATTAGTAATATTAGCAGTAGATTAGTTAGTATTTATATTGTGGAGTGGGTCGGGTCTTTTACCCACTGTCAGCTCGCTCTACAGCCCACTAGGGGCACCCTATGTAGTACTATATAAAGCCCTCTCCACCAAAGGAGAGGGTTGGACCTTCCTATCATTTCAATCTAATCTTACAAAGTTTCTCTCTCAAAGGTTCCACTTTCTCTCTCTAACTTCTAGTTCTTTTCATATTCGATCCATAAGTATATCACCAAACGTGTGTTTCTTTGATCGTGAATATACTACAAAATTGAATTGGGGTTTTTCAATTGAGTCTCTATGAAATTAGGACTAGGATTAGGCAATGTATAACCTTCATGATTCCCTTAATATAGGATTTGCATAAACCCACTTTAATCACATATTTTGGTTCAATTTTTTTTGGGTAGGTTTAGGAAGAATCATGTCTAGAATATTTGTAATTAGGATTAGGAGTCATTAACATTCTAATTTTTCAAAAATTTTGGCGCCAAAATATTGAAGTCGCCAAACACCCCAATTCCATTATTTTCGAAAAATTTCACGAAACTAGGATCATGAAATATTTTTTCGTGCATTGTTGATACAAACTAAAAACATTTTTCTCATGTATACATGATCTCACGAATATTGATCGAATTACATAAATAATATGTATTCATCGACATATTCGCTTAACCAAAAGTGAAGTTAGGTGTGTTTGGGTAATCTCATTATTTTTAGTTCTAGAGTCGAGATTACCGTACCTCCACATAGTTTGCATATAGGCACACACTAGGCATGTGTCTTTAAATGAAACATTCTCAATGTTAATCTTTGATAAATTTTTCATAGGTAACAAGAGATATCACATGTTTAATTACGATCATGAACTGACAGTCGATTACATTCCCAAACCATCACTTGAACCAAACACCCCACTTTGTTACATACAAAGTTTCCGTCACCTAGAATCTCGTATCTTTCATGAAGGACGAATTGTCGAGTCCTTCTTTCTCAACCATGATCATATCCAAACCATGTTTCAAGAAATTGGATTTGATTGCTTGTTTTGGATTAATGATCTAATATGTCCTCGATTTGTCCTTGAGTTCTATAGACAAGTTAAACTCATACATAACGAGGATCAAACTTTGTCTTTTCAATTCGTGATACAAAACCAAGAAATCTCACTCACTCTTGACCAATTTGCTTACATTCTTGAACTTCCGAACCATGGACAATGTTCCTACACGGAAGGTTGGTCTCGGAAAACCCTTACGAGTCACCAAATTGAGTCCGGTCCTTAAAATACCCTCATTCCCCCTCTATGTGAGATTAAAGAACACATTCGTCTTCCTCAAAAAGTTCATGGTTTTCTTAAAGAAAATGGTGAAATTGAGTTCCGTGAGTCTCACGACTATGACTTAGATCCACTAAAAGTCTATGTTGATGAAATTCATCCACATCTACGTAGATGGATAGAAGTCATTCATGAAAATGACTTTTGTCTTCCTCACAACCGTGAGCACCTTCCGGCATGTTGTGCTCATATGTTGTATTGTCTAGTCACCGAACAACCCTACAATCTTGCTTACTTTCTGGCAAGAAGAATTGTCAGTGTTAGGGGTGACTAAATAAGGCAATACCCTATGGCATGTTTTTGACTTATCTACATCGGTTTGTCATGAACTCGTTTCCTCACCTCCAAAACAATCGATATCTCCTTATCAATCCCACCATGGCTCCTCTAACTCAAACCACCTATACCACTCTCTATTAGGAATGTACATCATCTCAAGGGAATCATGATGATAGTTCGGTATCGTGCTATGATGTTTCATCAAGTGATGATGAATGAGGGTGTGCTCAAGTCAATGGAACCATTTTCATATTTAGGATTTATCTATGACAACTTACATTAGAGATTAATACTCTTTATTATCTTGCATGCTTGATATTTATTCTATCACCTTGTATGATCTTTTTTTATGTGACTCTTGGATGCTAGTTTATTTTGTCCTTTTTGCTTGCATGCTTATAGATTATGTGTAAAACTAGAAGGGGGGTTGAATAGTTTTACCGGTTTTTAATTTGTCTCAAAAAACTTTTACTATTGAAAAACTTTGATTCGAGTCTTATGTGCAATCAATCAACACACTAAACTAACTAATTATAAGTAATGAAAGTAAAGAGAAGAGATGGAAAGATCAAACCGAGACAAAAGTGTGGAAAACTAGAATGGGGGTTGAATAGTTTTTACCGTTTTTAAATTTAATTCGCTTTGAGACTTAACGTGATTTCAAGTTAATGCACACAAATAAACAATATAAGTAATGCAAGTAAGGAAAAGAATAATCAAACCACAACACGGAGATTTATAGTGGTTCGGCTACAAGGACTCTCTTCCTTGCCCTACTCCACTCCTCGAGCCTCTAACTCGAGAGTTTTTCTTCACTAAGAAACAAGCTCCCTTCTTGGCGAAGAAAACCTTTACACACGTCGCTTACACCTTTTTCAGGTACTAAGCTAAATGCCGGGTTCTAGTTCAAGGTAGAACCAACCTGACGCCGGCTATACAATTTCCGACACTAAGCTAGATGTCGAGTTCTTTACAAGGGTTCAACCACTCCCTACACTCTATGTGTTTTAAGGACTAAAACACTAACCGGTCACTACTGAATGGATGGTATGACAAGGATGTGTGAACTACTAATTAATCACATAGAACCTACACTAACATGATAGCAACACTTTGTTGATCCTTGATGTTTGATCTCTTTGCTACAAAAGGAAGATCACTAAGAATGAATGAATGGGTTAGTAATGTACAAATGAATGAATATGTAATTTATGCTATATGAGTGATGAGTGTCCTTGAATGATCAGCTTGCTATTTATAGGCAAAACTGAGCAGACAAGCCACGGATTTGGCGGAACCAAATCCTTGGGTCCGTCCCCTTTGCTGTTTGGTTCCGTGGGAACATGACAGCTAAGAACTTTACAAATCTTTCCATATCATGTCAAGTCTTGTCAAGATCTTACAAAGTTAACTCCTTTGCTTCAAGATCTTTCCAAAATATATTGTAAAGTCAACTAAGCTAACTAAATGATGCATGCCATGATGTCATGTATATTTCTATTTTTAAGAAATAAAAATAAACATGTAAATGTATATATGTATGTAATGTAATTCCTAGTGATCATGTGATATGTAAATGTGTTTTAAAAAGCTTGTTACTAAAATGTAAAAGACTTTAACTTATATTTATGCTTTGCTAAAGATAAACCTTATAATTGTCATTAACAAAATAAAGCAAAGATCGTAAAATATAAATAACGTTTTTAGGACGATATTTGTATTAACAATCTCCCCCTTTTTGTTGATGACAAAACATAGCGTTTATTTTTAAGCCATGGAATAAGTAAAGTGAAAGTCTTTTTAAAATATAGATTAATTTAGTTTATGCAAGTTTTGAAAACTATTTTAAGCATAAAAACATGTACTGTGATGTTAACAGTGATGTATGAACTTAATCCTATCTCTCCCTTTTTGTCGAAACAAAATGAAGAAATGCATAGCGGAATGTGGTGAACGGTTCTTTTTTATAACTCCCCCTAATTTGGAGTACCAAGAATGATTCAATGATTTGGAGAACTTAAAGCTCCCCCTTGGATAATACTCCCCCTAATTGGAGTTCCAAGTTCATGATGCATGAATGATCCTAAAAAACAAAAGTTAGTGTATGATATGCTTCCCCTTGATCAATACTCCTCGTTGCTATGGTACCAACGTATATGATTCAAGGATTATGAATGCTACAAAACAAAAAGTTAGTACATGATATTCTCCCCCTCGATCAATACTCCCCGTTGCTAGGGTACCAACGTATATGATTCAAGGATGAGAAAAGCTACAAAACAAAGGTTAGTTGTATATAAATCAATCCAACCAAGTAGCATAATGTAAATGTAAAGGTTCAACCAAGCAATGTAGTTTAACCCGTTTGACTAAAAAAGTCAACTAACTAAAATTGTTCAAACCAATCACAATGTTCAAACAAAGTGAATACTATAACCAATCATATAAGGATGCAAATGTTAGTATACCAACAAAAATATAATGCATATGTAGTGATCACCTACAAGGATAAATATAACATCCTTCCATTTGAAAATTGTCTATGATCAAAGTCATAAGACAAGGTGTTACAACAATAAAAACCACCTAAAAATAGAAAAGTCCTAAAACAATCCTAAGAAATCCTAAGGAGAAACTAAAAGCTTCTATTGCGGAGGATGAGAAAGCGCATTGAGGCGCTCGAGAATGTGGTTCAAAATGAACCTCATTTCGTTTTGGAGCTCATGAACCAAGATGTTGGTTCGTTGAGTTAGGTGGGCGGTCCTCTCACACATGATACAACCCTGTCTAGGTGGTGGACGGGTTTGTTCATGAGTTGGTGGTGGTGGTGGTGGAGGTGGTTATACATAGGTTGATTGTTGGTTGGTGGTTATTTGTGGAGTTGTGATGGAGGCAAGCAAGATGGATTGAAGATCTATGGCTTCACTAAGGTGGGAATCCACTATATTTGAGAATGCATAAAGGCGGTTAAGCTCTTCATTGATCTCTTGTTGGGATTGGGGTTGATTAATCCACATTTCCTCATCAATGGCGTTGAGGGTGGACCTTGGTGAGAGTTGTTGAGGTTGCGGTTGTGGTGGCTCTTGGTCACGGTAGAGAGGACCGTGGATATCCCGATAAATGGGATGGAAGAGGAGAGGTTCTTGACCTTCAAAGGTCATAGGAGTAGGATTGGTAGTCCTTGGTGGAAGGTCTTCCAAAGTTTCAAGATATGGGTGTGGTGAGGTTGGAGGAGTAGCAAATAACTCCATTGGTTGTAGTTTGGGTGAGTTTGGAGGTGATGGTGATCTAGCAGGTTGTGATAGAGCGGGTGGTGGTGTTGGAGTGGAGAGGGTGAGAAAATTCTCATTGGCTATGGGTGAGGAGATGTTGAGAGGTGATGACTCCTCTGATGAAGATGCTAAGTTCACAAAACAACACTGTCTGACACTTATACGAGCAGTTCTGCGTGGTGGTCTGTTAGTGGAAGAATTGTTGGATTTTGTCATGGTTGAAGTGAGAAGGTTTGCTAAGAAGTACAGGAATGATACTTAGAGTTGATGGTGAAGGTGTGAGTTTTGATCAACTAAAGGTTCCAATTTATAGGCAGGAAGGATTATGGAAACTGGTGTTTGGATTTGATGTTGATCCATAGAAGGATTGAGGTTCCTAATGATTTGGAACAAAAAATTGTGCTAGTCACATCATCTAAGTCAACCCATAGAGATGAAGTTGAGTAAAAGGTTAAAGATATGCAGTTAATGCAAGGTATGAGTGGGAAATCTATTGATTTAATGTTTCCACGGATTGCAAGGAACCAAATTGAGGGTTCCTTGCTTGTTACAAAAAGGTAACTTGTAAGAAAATTTGAATTTTTTAATTTTGGTGGGAAATGGATTTCTTATGGTTCTAAGTGTTCCTAAATGATCCTAATATGCCTAATGATCAGTGGAATAATCCTAAGGACTAGAATTAAGAATCTAAGGAGCGGGATTAGTCAAAAAATTTGAAAAAGTTATTGTTGGAGGGGCGGATCCAAACGATAACAAGTGCGGAACCCAAAATTTGGTTCCACAGAATCCGCAGGGTAAAATTTGGCGGAGCCAAATTATTGAACAGACGGAACCCAGATTTTGGTTTCGCCATATCTGCCAGATGAAAATGCAAATTCTTAACCGAGAGCATGTCAAATTTTTCGATACCCGTTCAAATCCTCAAAATTTTCCTAAAACATATGTAACTACTTATTGGTGATTGATTAAAAGCAAAAACATAGATTCTAACACACGTTTGCATATAGATCAATCAAATGATAATAACTTACCATAAAAGAGGGTTAAGCCAAACGTTGGCTTAAGCATGAAAAATCAATAACATCACGTGTTATCGTCCTGCAAAGTTATGTTAGTTCACATAAATGTATCACATCAACATAATATTCTAAGAACACAAGAATTCAACACATCATTGTCTTGAAATTGTCTTATACCAAACATTCCCTAACCCTCACTTCTTGTTGAGCTTTTTATTGAGCTTCATGATCCACCGTCCAATGTTCTTCATCATTCCTTGAGTTTGACGAAACTCCTATGATTGGTTGTCGATGGGAGGAAGTTGACTTATATACTCGGGTGGAGGAATCCTAGAATTTAGCAAACAATCATCCTCGCTAACCGATGATGATGATGATGATGAGGTGGGAGGATGAGCTCGTTTTCCTCTTGCTACGGCTACCCTATGATCACTAAGTGGTACAATGGTGTGTTCAATCTTGGTGTAGTCGGGAACAAAACCTGTAGCGTTTCGAGGAATGGGTGCAAAAGCTCTATAAATACGGGTTAGAAGCATCCCGTAGGGCATGTCGGTGGTACCTAAAACTGGAATATCAGCCATTTTTTGGGCGATATAATAGGCGAGGTTGAAAGGTTAGTGGTTTGACACACAATAGAGCATGTAGCAAAGACATGCGTTAACATGGTCCCTATTTCCTATGGTGCTAATGACGTTGGCCCTAAGAACTTCTTCTAGCTTCTTGAATTGGGGCCTAAGTTCGTTTAGCTCCATGCTAAACGGATCTCAATCTACCTCTTTACCTTGACTAGTCTTAGTGTGTGAGGTTCTAGGAACAAAAAGATGAGCACGAATGGTCTCTTTTGGGGTTAAAGGTGTGTCGTATGGTGGTGTACGATCAAGGTTGGAATCGAGGATGGACAATGACCATTTGTCCGAATAAAAGCAAGTTCCTTGACTTGGAACACCTAAGAATTATCCAAATTGGTCTAGTGGGATGTTGAATTGAGTTTGGTTTACTTTGAAATGGACGTTCATGAGACCATAGTCATTTGTGCTAAGACCTACACTCGCATAGAATTCTAGTATGAATCTAGGGATTATGGGTTCATCGATATCTTGGAGACAATTGAATTGGATTGCGGCAATTTGTTCTCTAAGAATGGTTCCATCTAGGAATGAGGGGTCTACGGTTCTACCCTCATGTACATAGCGTTTTTCTAAGGCTTTAAAGATTTTAACTTGGTCCTCAGTGAGTCCTTTGGTTTTATGGTGTGGACGTAGGTATTTGACGGTTTCTTTGTGATCGTAATAAGTCGCGGGAGGCATGATTATCCTAGACATGAAAATTACATAGTTTAGCTAAAACTATTGAAGATACGTATATAGATTTCTAGTGTGTGCCTATATGGGGACAATGTGGAGGTGCGGTTATCTCGAATCCTTTTGATGCATGAAAATTTTGTGTATGCAAGGTTTATGATAAAACAAGAGATAACCCAAATGCTCCAACTTTAATGTATCTACGATTGAATGTACCCGAAAATACATATTAGTTATGTATTCCCTTTAGCATTCAAGAGACATTATGCAAGTGATGTTAAAAACATAACCTTTTGTATTTGTATGAACAATGTTCAAAAACCGTTTTTCCTAGTCGTGAGAAGATTTTGATAAAAATTTCTCATGGGGTTTTTGATGAATTATGACAATGCCTTATGATATGCAATTCCTAACTAAGGAAAACATGATTTGTTATGCAATTTAGTAAATATGCTTCATGATTTTACTAAAAATATGCATAAACCCCAAGTTTTGATTTTGTACATGAAATAGAAGACTCAAATCAGGAATATAGATGTGATTAGGATACTTACAGAGATGATTAGAGCACAAATTTGTGGAAAGAGATGACCTAAATTGTGAGTTAGGTTGACTTTGAGTCGAGTTCCAGTAGGTGGTATGTTTTTGGGAGTTGTGATGCAGAGTACAGGGTGTTTGTTTAATAAACTAAAAAACTAACTCAGGGGGCCGCGGATCTGGCGGAACCAAAACAAGGGGTCCGTCCTTGTTGTAGGTTGGTTCAGTGGATCAGGCTCAGGTTTTTGGTTTTTGGTTAATCTAAGGTTCAAGCTAAAGGTTTTATCTACTCACTAAGTTCCATTAATCCTAAACCAAGTCTAAGAAAGTTAAATGGTGCTCTCTTAAGAGGTTTAGTGAGAATGTCGGCAATGTTGTCCTTTGAGGATACTTTCTCAATTGAGATGTTTCCCTTCTGAACATTGTCGCGTAGGAAATGGTGACGTATTTCTATATGTTTGGTTCTAGCATTTTGGACTGGATTTTTGCTAAGATCGATAGCTCCTTTGTTGTCCCATAGAATGGGAATGTCATTGAGTTCAATTCCATAGTCGATGAGAGCTTGTTTCATCCACAGTGCTTGTTGACACGCCTTTCCTGCAGACACGTACTCGGCTTCAGTTGTTGATATCGCTAGGGCCGTTTGTTTCTTGGCAAACCATGAGGTGATACAATGCCCAACAAAAGTACAAATACCACTTGTACTTTTTCTATCGACATAGTCACCGGCATGTTCTGATTCGGCATACACTATGGTTTCCATACCCGTTCCTTTGGGATACCATAATCCTAAATGTGTAGTACCTTTAATATACCTAAAGATCCGTTTAACGGCCTCAAGATGGGATGTTTTGGGATCTTCTTGAAAGCGTACACATAGACAAACACTAAACATAATATCCGGTCTACTAGCCGTGAGGTAGAGTAAACTACCAATCATTCCTCTATATTTAGTGCTATCTACGGATTCACCTTCGTCATCCTTTGTGAGTTTTTTTTTCGGAGGACATGGGTGTTTTCATGGGTTTGGAATCTTCAAGACCAAATTTCTTAAGCATATCCCTTATATACTTAGATTGGTTGAAGAATATCCCATCATCTAATTGTTTAATTTGGAGACCTAAGAAAAAGTTTAGTTCCCCCATCATACTCATTTCAAACTCGTCATGCATGATTTTTGAAAAATCGTCGCATAACTCTTGACAAGTTGAACCGAATATAATGTCATCCACATATATCTGGACTATGATAATATGCCTTTTTCTTGGTGAAAAGAGTGTTGTCTACTAGGCCCATGGTATACTTATGGTCAACTCGGAAGGTCTTAAGTCGATCATACCAAGCTTTTGGTGCTTGCTTAAGTCCGTATAAAGCTTTCTTAAGTTTGTAGACATAATTAGGTTTTTCAAAATGGGCAAAGCCGGGAGGTTGTGTAACATACACTTCCTCATTTATAAAACCATTTAGAAAAGCACTTTTAACATCAATTTGGAATAGTTTAAAGTCGTGTGCACATGCATATGCAAGTAATATTCTAATTGACTCAAGCCTAGCGACGGGAGCAAATGTCTCGTTGTAATCTATACCTTCTTGTTGATTGTAGCCTTGAGCTACTAACCTAGCTTTGTTTCTAAACACTACTCCATTTTCATCCATTTTGTTCCTAAACACCCATTTAGTTCCAATTATGGTTTGATTTTTAGGTTGAGGGACCAATGTCCAAATGTCATTTCTAACAAATTGATTAAGTTCTTCTTGCATCGCCATGACCCAAGATTCGTCTTTTATAGCCTCATTTATATTTTTAGGCTCAATGGTTGAAACAAAATAAAAGAAATTATTTTGGTTTTGGACTTTTGATCTTAAAGTTCTTTCATTAATTTTTCCTATGACGTTGTCTAATGGGTGACTTCTAGATTCCTTGATGTTGACTATTTCCCTATCCACGAGTTCATCTTCTTTGTCATTTTCTACATTTTCTTGGTTTTCAACCATTTGACTTTCAACTAAGTCATCATCTACCAAAGGTGATGTGTTAGAGGGAGGTGGACTTTCGTCGAATGTTACGTTCAACGATTCCTCGACTCTTGAGGTTTCTTTGTTTAAGACAATGTATGCTTTACTATTCTGTGAATATCCTAAAAATACACCTTCATAAGACTTTGGGTCAAACTTGGTGAGGTAATCCTTAGTGTTTAAAATGAAGCACTTGCTTCCAAAAACTCTAAAATATCCTAGTGTAGGCTTTTTACATCTATAAAGCTCATATGGTGTTTTATTCAAGAATGGTCTAATTAAGACTCTATTTAGGATGTATGTGGATGTGTCAACGGCATTACACCAAAACTTTTGGGGTATGTTTTGCTCGTTTAACATTGTTCAACTCATTTCTTGAAGTGTTCTATTCCTACGTTCTACTACACCATTAGATTGAGGAGTTCGAGGAGCTGAGAAATTATGTGTTATGCCATTAGCATCACAAAAAGCTCCGAATTGGGTTTCGTTATCAAATTCACCACCGTGGTCGGTTCTAATAGACACAATGTTATTTCCTATTTGATTTTGAATTTTCTTACTTAGAATTTCAAATTTATCAAATGCCTCGTTTTTATTTTTCAAAAACTTAGTCCAAGTATACCTAGAGTAATCATCAACTATTACCAAAGTATAGAAGTTTCCCCCATAACTTTGTATAGCGGATGGACCAAACAAATCCATATGCAACAATTCTAGACACCTAGATGTAGACACCATGTTTTTAGCCTTATGGCTATTATGAACTTGTTTCCCAATTTTGCAAGCATCACAAAAGTGTTGGTCGTATTTCAACTTGGGTAGGTTCCTAACGAGTTTCTTAGACGATAAGGATTGGATTAACCTCATATTGGCATGACCTAAGCGTCTATGCCATAGAGTTGAGTTTTCGTCCAGAGAGGTGAGACAAAGTTTGTCTTTAGGTGTTTTGTCTAATTTCATAATGTAAACGTTATTCTTTAACACAACTTTTCCTACGGTTATACCGTCTTTAAGTATTTTACTTTCATTTTCACTAAAAAGGACGTTATACTTTTTACGGCATAATTGACTAATACTAAGCAAGTTAAATCCTAAGTTATCTACATGAGCAACATCATCAATAGTGAGAGAGTCATGAGAGATCGTACCTTTTCCGATGATCTTGCTTTTAAGATTACTACCGAATGTAACATTACCTCCGTCGTACACTTGGTAGGTTGAGAAAAGGCCTTTTTTTCCCGTCATGTGTCTAGAACACCCACTATCTTTGATCCACTCGTCCGGTTCTAACTCGACTTTCAAGCATACCTAAGTAAAAGAAAAACTCAAGCGTTTGGTCCCCAATGTCTCATGGGTCCATTTGGGTTAAATATAACATTATCATGGTTCATGTATGGAAATGGTGGATAAGAGTTCCATGGCATGTAGTTGGGACCTTGATAACTTCTAGGCATGTTTGGGTTCCAACTATTTTGATAATAATGTTGTGAGTTGTAGTTACTCTTTGGAAAGGGGCGTTTTGGAATAGAGGTTCTAGGTTTCTGTTGAACCGTTTTAGTCCTATATTCATTTTTAACTTGTCCTAATCCTACAGTAACTGCTGGTTTTTGTTTGCTAACAGTTGTACTAGTGCTGGGTTTTCTTGTGACTTTAACAAACTCAGAACGATCCGAAGTACAAGCCTTCTGTTCTTCAACCGTACCTGCAGAACCTTTGGCCATAACTGGCGGAACCACATTTTTGGATCCGCCAGATCCGTGGGTGTCTGACTTTGTTGGAACAGTTTCTTGTACTTTCACAGTTTGTTTCTCAAAGTCCCTTAAGTTTCCTAGTTTCATAAAATCTAGTTTGGTTTTATCATGATGCAAGTTTTGAGCTTTCATTATATCATCCATACAACTAATGTGTTTATCAAACCTTTTAAATTTAGAATTTAGTTTGATAAGTTTTTCCTGTGTGGACTTAAGTATTTCTATTTCTAGTTTAAGTTCCTAACATGAAACACATGTTTCTTTAACATCTTTACCCTTTTCTAATCTTAAAGCTTTCTCTTTTAACCAATATACTTCGTTTTTTAAAAACTCCTTTTTGGTTTTTAAGAACTTGTTTTTGTTTAAGATTTTAAGGGTAATTTCACATAGTTTGTTATATTCTATTTCTACTGTGTCATCATCAATAGAGGAGTATGATGAGTCATATAGTACCTCGTTAGAGTCATTAGCCATAAGAGCAACTTCATCATTCTTTGGCTCTTCGCCATCATCTTCTCTGTCACTCCAAGCACCACTGACAAAGGCTCTTTGAGACTTGTTCTTTGGAGGCTTTGGACATTCTCCTATTAGGTGACCGAAATCCCCGCACCTAAAACACTTCCTATCTAGTTTTCCTTTTCTATCATCACGGTCTTTCCGGAAGGATTTCTTTTCTTCACGAGGTTGTCTTACGAACTTTCCTCGTCTCCTAAAGAACTTCTTGAAATCTCTAACGGCCATGGCATACTCTTCATCTTCGCTACCCGAACTAGACTCTTCATCATCACTTGACTCTACCCTAGCTTTTAAGGCAATAGACTTCATCTTCTCATTTTTGCCTTTAACTATTTCTGAGTCTTTTTCCATCACCATTTCGTGAACTTTGAGATTTCCGATGCTTTTTATGACACACACACTATAATGACACGCAAAATCGTAAGTCATAAAAAAACTGTCATAAATTGTAAAATCTGAAGGCTAGACAACAGGCTTTTTTGTGTGTCATAAAATTCGTGTCATATCTCAAATTTTTTAAAAAACACGGACCACAAAAGCTGATTCCACCATTCGACTCTCACCCAACTCATTTCATTTTCACTTTCTAAAACACACACACACACACACACAATAACTCTCTCTCCCTAAAAAACACAATCCGACAGCACCACCACCATCCGACGCCATCCGACGCACCACCACCGGACTCCACCTCCACCGACACCACCGAAACTCTCCACCCTAAAGTTTTGAGGTATTATTTTTGTAGATCTATAATATTTTTGAACATTATTTTTTTTGTTCTTTTTTTGTAGATGTATAGATTTTTTTGTCGATCTATAATTTTTTTTTATAGATCTATTCATTTTATTTGTAGATCCATTGATTTTATTTATAGATCTATATGTTTTCAGTTAGTGCAAGGGTTGGATTTCGGTTAGTAACGATTCTGAACTAATAAAGTTTTTATGTTATTGTTTAAATAATTACAACTGACTATTGTTACTTTGTAACACATGTAGGATAATGGTTTGGTGGTCACGGGTTCGACCCGTGGCCCTTGTGGTTCATTTTATTATTTTTGCTCTTTTCTTGATTTTCTGGTTTGTGGATTTCTTGGCTCCTTTGAATTTTATATGAATATATTAAGAGCCCTTAATGAGAAAATATAGAGTTAGTAAGCATTGTTGAAGAAAATAGTAGCATATATAGTTGACGATGATGGCAAATAAGAACTATAGGTAAAAATAAATAAAGTAGAATGTGATAGAAAATTGTATAGTTTTTTGTTGTAACTAGCTAGTAATACTTTGAAGGTGTGTTTGATATTGTATTTTGAAAGTCACTATGTGATAATATGGAATAATCAAAAACAGATATGTAACTGGACCAAGGGTACTGTTGAAGCTGCGATTGTTAGATTACGAGTTATATCAGCATTTGGCAAATATTTATTATCTAAATATGAGATACTATTCTGTTAATGATTGCATAAAGAGTGAGAAAATTGGGCAAATGTGGGAGGAAATGGGTTGGATGAGTTGAGTCGGTTGAAACGTTTATAAATCATTTTTACTTTAGTTATTCTTCATCCGAGTTAGTTAATAGTTGGTTGTTAACAATGGCGTTAAGGAAAAGTAAAATGACCCTATATAATCAGTTAAAAAATCAAATTCTGTTTTAGCTACTTCTGTATATGTTTATCTGAAACCTGGTTGTGCCTTTTGTATATTTTAAAGATGCTTTTATATTTTCTTGTAGAGATACTTTGGTGCCGCAATTGGAAAAGGCAGGCAGGCTGCTAAAACGTAAGTAAATTCAGGTTTTTTACATATTTGTATGTGTGCACACGTCTGTGGATGTGTGGATAACTTGTATGATATCTGATCATGTATGGTGGCTGTGTAATAAGTTTAACGATGTTGGCTTCTTAGTTGTGGTTAAATTAGAACGCTGTTTGATTTCTTCTCAGGCAGAGAAAGATGCTAAAAGGAAAGCAAGAGCGAAAGAGAAAAGAAGCTGAAGAAAGCTAGAGAAAAGAAGGCTGAGGTGTTTATTCCTTTTTCCATATCAAATTGCACCGAGATAGCATTTAATTAAAATTCTTGATTGCATTTTAAACTGTTATGCGTACTTGAAATGTTAACAAAGTCATCATATATTGAGTTAGGCAGTGACAATATATTGATCTATAATGCGTATCAGACCATTAGTTGCATTATTTCTTTCACATCTTTGCAACTGCTATACTGATTTGGATTTGTATAGCCGTTATGTTTTCTTACTCTTGTCATTTTTGTGTGAAAACGCAAGCGGAGGCTGCTCAGTTACAGAAAGCTGCAGCAGCTCAATCGCAATCCAGCATACCACAGATGACTAAAGAGGTACCATTCTGCTATTTGATTTTCGTTAGTAAGAACTCAGTTTTGTATTTCACTCAGTGTCTTCATTTGCTTGAAAGTTAAAATATAAAGCTTGCTTCTCATATTCTTGGGAGTCCGAATCCACTAAACTAATTACGTAGATAAATAGATGTCAGGAGTAATTTGTCCTATTTGGTCCACATTTTTTCACCATGATATACAAATTTCATGAATAGGTTACTGAAATGTGGCCACAAGTGAATGGCCGCTCACCCCCACGCCGTAGTGTGTCACCACCCCGCAGGAGCAACTATAACAGCAGGTCACCCCCGTACCGTGGACGGGAGGAGGTACCATATACAAACGGGTGAAGTTCCTTCATTTTTGTTCAGTTTATTTATTTATTTATTTTCACAAGTCTTGTAAAATTTTCAATTTGGTATTTACAAAACAACTCTTATCCACACATGCTGGTGTAAAGTTTTCGTAGATCATGACTTCAAAACAGCATATTTGGTTTATCAAGCTTGTAATTACATTTGCTTAACTATATCTGGTTGGTTGTTCTTTTTAGAAATGGGCGCCGTCATAGCAGGAGCTGATCATTAGGAGATGAAATTTTCAAGTGTCTACACATTTACCTGTATATCACCCATATATGTTTCTACAATTTTAGAATTTGAAAATAACTTGTAGTTGTATGAAACGCATTGTTTTGATATATATGAAATGCGCTTTTTTGCTATTTGTGTATTTATTTGTATTATGAGATTATCTGTTATTTAATGATTTAATGTGGGGATATTATTAATTTTATAAAAATTATTTTTTTTTAAAAAAAATTTGAACCATGACACGCAAAAAAGGGGTCATAAAATAGTGTCATAAAAGTTTGTCGTAAAAGGGTGTCATAAAAGCGTGTCATAAATTCATGACGCGCGAAATGCGTGTCATAAAGCTTTATGACGGGTCGATCAATGACGCCAAAATGCGCGTCATCTGACCTCTTTTATGACACGCAATGCGCGTCATTAAAGGCCTTTTTTCTAGTAGTGAAACGTAATTCTTTAACACAACTTTTCCTACGGTTATACCGTCTTTAAGTATTTTACTTTCATTTTCACTAAAAAGGACGTTATACTTTTTACGGCATAATTGACTAATACTAAGCAAGTTAAATCCTAAGTTATCTACATGAGCAACATCATCAATAGTGAGAGAGTCATGAGAGATCGTACCTTTTCCGATGATCTTGCTTTTAAGATTACTACAGAATGTAACATTACCTCCGTCGTACACTTGGTAGGTTGAGAAAAGGCCTTTTTTTCCCGTCATGTGTCTAGAACACCCACTATCTTTGATCCACTCGTCCGGTTCTAACTCGACTTTTAAGCATACCTAAGTAAAAGAAAAACTCAAGCGTTTGGTCCCCAATGTCTCATGGGTCCATTTGGGTTAAATATAACATTATCATGGTTCATGTATGGAAATGGTGGATAAGAGTTCCATGGCATGTAGTTGGGACCTTGATAACTTCTAGGCATGTTTGGGTTCCAACTATTTTGATAATGATGTTGTGAGTTGTAGTTACTCTTTGGAAAGGGGCGTTTTGGAATAGAGGTTCTAGGTTTCTGTTGAACCGTTTTAGTCCTATATTCATTTTTAACTTGTCCTAATCCTACAGTAACTGCTGGTTTTTGTTTGCTAACAGTTGTACTAGTGCTGGGTTTTCTTGTGACTTTAACAAACTCAGAACGATCCGAAGTACAAGCCTTCTGTTCTTCAACCGTACCTGCAGAACCTTTGGCCATAACTGGCGGAACCACATTTTTGGATCCGCCAGATCCGTGGGTGTCTGACTTTGTTGGAACAGTTTCTTGTACTTTCACAGTTTGTTTCTCAAAGTCCCTTAAGTTTCCTAGTTTCATAAAATCTAGTTTGGTTTTATCATGATGCAAGTTTTGAGCTTTCATTATATCATCCATACAACTAATGTGTTTATCAAACCTTTTAAATTTAGAATTTAGTTTGATAAGTTTTTCCTGTGTGGACTTAAGTATTTCTATTTCTAGTTTAAGTTCCTAACATGAAACACATGTTTCTTTAACATCTTTACCCTTTTCTAATCTTAAAGCTTTCTCTTTTAACCAATATACTTCGTTTTTTAAAAACTCCTTTTTGGTTTTTAAGAACTTGTTTTTGTTTAAGATTTTAAGGGTAATTTCACACAGTTTGTTATATTCTATTTCTACTGTGTCATCATCAATAGAGGAGTATGATGAGTCAGATAGTACCTCGTTAGAGTCATTAGCCATAAGAGCAACTTCATCATTCTTTGGCTCTTCGCCATCATCTTCTCTGTCACTCCAAGCACCACTGACAAAGGCTCTTTGAGACTTGTTCTTTGGAGGCTTTGGACATTCTCCTATTAGGTGATCGAAATCCCCGCACCTAAAACACTTCCTATCTAGTTTTCCTTTTCTATCATCACGGTCTTTCCGGAAGGATTTCTTTTCTTCACGAGGTTGTCTTACGAACTTTCCTCGTCTCCTAAAGAACTTCTTGAAATCTCTAACGGCCATGGCATACTCTTCATCTTCGCTACCCGAACTAGACTCTTCATCATCACTTGACTCTACCCTAGCTTTTAAGGCAATGGACTTCATCTTCTCATTTTTGCCTTTAACTATTTATGAGTCTTTTTCCATCACCATTTCGTGAACTTTGAGATTTCCGATGAGCTTGTCAAGTGTCATGCTTGAAAGATCCTTGGATTCTTCAATATCCATCACTTTTGCTCTCCACTTCGGATGAAGTGCTCTAAGAAATTTCCTGACAAAGTTCTTACTAGAAAAAGATTCGTCAAGTGCTTTAAGAGAAGTAATTATAGTATTAAACCAAGCAAAAGCACTATCAATGGTCTCATCTTCAGAGATAACAAATTGTTCATATTTTTGAACAAGAAGATCAATTTTGTTATCTTTTACTTGTGAGTTCCCTTGATGAGTGATAATCAATGATTGCCAAATATCCTAAGCCGTTTTACACATAAAAACTCTTTCATATTCTTTCTTAGGTAAAGCGTTGTAAAGCATCATTTTAGCTTCATTATTTTTGGCAATCAACTTCTTTTGCTCATCACTGTGACGAGTAAGAGAAGTACCCACATCCCGACCTCATATTATATTCAATATAGGTTTGTTATCACCTTCTATGATAATATACCACAAATCTATATCCTTTGACTTCACATAAGTTTCAAAGTAGTTTTTCCAATAAATAAAACTATTTGGTTCAAATAGTGGTGGTCTTTACATAGATTGCCATTCTTTTAAGTTTTCAAAATCCATTGCTCGTTTCAAGTTTTAAAATACAATATATTTTGAAAATCTTGAGTAACGTAGCTCTGATACCAATTGTGGAAAACTAGAAGGGGGGGTTGAATAGTTTTTACCGTATTTAAATTTAATTCGCTTTGAGACTTAACGTGATTTCAAGTTAATGCACACAAATAAACAATATAAGTAATACAAGTAAGGAAAAGAACAATCAAACCACAACACGGAGATTTATAGTGGTTCGGCTACAAGGACTCTCTTCCTTTCCCTACTCCACTCCTCGAGCCTCGAACTCGAGAGTTTTTCTTCACTATGAAACAAGCTCCCTTCTCGGCGGAGAAAACCTTTACACACGTCGCTTACACCTTTTTCCGGTACTAAGCTAAATACCGGGTTCGAGTTCAAGGTAGAACCAACCTGACGTCGCCTATACAATTTCTGACACTAAGCTAGATGTCGAGTTCTTTACAAGGGTTCAACCACTCCCTACACTCTATGTGTTTTGAGGACTAAAACACTAACCGATCACTACTGAATGAATGGTACTAAAATGTAAAAGACTTTAACTTATATTTATGCTTTGCTAAATATAAACCTTATAATTGTCATTAACAAAATAAAGCAAAGATCGTAAAATATAAATAACGTTTTTAGGACGATATTTGTATTAAAAAAAAGGATTTATAGTAGTTCGGCTACGAAGCTCTCCTTCGCCCTACTCCACTCCCCGAGTACCACACTCGAGAGTTTCAAGCACTATGTCAACAACCTCCCTTTAGGCGGAGAAAACAGTACACGTCGCTTATCCTATTTCCGACACTAAGCTAGATGTCGAGTGCTAATCTTAGCTAGCACCAATCTACCACGATCTACTTGATCCTTTCTACTTCACACAAGACTCGATCTACCCGATCTATCTATGATCCACTTGATCAATCACACAAGCCCAATGGCTTCAAGAGATCTCCAAGATCTCGACACGATCACAATGATCAACCCTCACTTGACTCAATCTAACCTATCTACCCTTGATCAATCACACAAGCCCAATGGCTTCAAGAGATCTTCAATATCTCTATAAGATCACAATGATCTTCTCTCACAAACTCTCAAAAGAAAAATGATCTTGATGTATACTATGATACAATCAAGTGTGTAACAAATGTTACAAGTGCTTCTACCTACAACTATAACACTTTGTATCTACTTGGATACCTTGTGTTCTTCTCTTGCACTTTAAGAGGAATGAAGAGGATCTCTTGGAGGGATGATTGGATCACTCTTAAACAAAAGAAAAACTTAACTAAATGATCAAGAAGAGAAAATGTGAAAAGGGTAGTGAACTCAGAAAGTTCTGTGTGAAAAAGGATGCCCAAAATCTGTGAAGTGGGCTGGTATTTATAGACAGAAAAAATCTGGCCGTTATAGGGACACGACACCACTAAACCACACACGGCACCACTAAATTTAGTGGTACCGTGCCAGACAAAAATGCTTCTCTTTTTGTCTTTTCGGGTGAAAACTTATTTGGGGAAGTTTGGAGCTGATTTTTTTTGGGGGGGGGGGGGGAAATAGCTGTTATGTGTTTTAAACTTATTTTTCCATTAAAACATTTCTTAATTATTCAAAAATAATTTGTAAGGTATATTTTTGAAAGAAATGTTTTGTCACATAAAAATGTGATGTCTAAAACACAAATTCACTTCTTTGATCATTTGTCAAGTTGTAAATTTGTTCTAGAGTGATTTGCGTAGAAACGAGAACTTTCGATTAAAAACTTGTTTACGTTAATTTTAACGTAACGTGTTTTCACATTTTGTCATCCTCAAAATGTGAAGTTAACGAAAGATAGAAATAACATTTTTAGAACATTATTTGCATCAACAATCTCCCCCTTTTTGATGATGACAAAACATAAACTCATTTTAGGTTAAAATTAGTTTTAACAAGTTTTTAATGAGTTTACTCCCATTTCTCCCCCTTTTTGTCGAAGCAAAAAGGTTGCTAAGGCTCCACCTTGATGTATACTCCCCCTCATTTGGAGGATACCAAGGAATTGAGCAATGATTCGTGCTACAAAACAAGGTTAGATAAAAAATATACAAGATCTAACATATAGCACTTATGACAAATATCCAACCACAAAAAAAATGACTAAGTAGCCAAGCATAAAAATGAAACAACCACATGAAAGCCCATTCATTCATAAAGATAAAACAAATGTCATACATAGGTATGACTACATCATATAATCAAAACAAACTACAAGAAAGCACATAAACATCATTAATGATATAAGACTTCAAGATTTGCTTCAAATGCCAAAAGGGTCCTAAGCTTTTATTTGAGAAACTAAACATAAACATGTTTAGTTGGTTGGGCTATTTGGTGGTGGAGGAGATGGTATGATGGGTCCTTGTGGTGGTGTGAGGAGGTGCTCAAGGTAGGAGAATTGAAAGCTTAACTCATCCCTAAGGCACATGATGAGGTGTTGATTGTGATGACAACAAGGACAACTAAGGGTATGTGGTTGTAGGGGATAAAGAATGGGATGACCCATTAGTGGTTGTGGTGATGGTGATAGGGAAGATGATGATGTGTTACTCCCAAGCTCAAAGGGAGTTGATGGTGATAGGGTGAGTGTTAAGGCCAGTGGTTGAGGAGAACTTGGTTGAGGCAAAGGTGTGGTGATTCTTATGGTGGAGGTGGATGATGATGTTGGCCTTGTTGAGTTGGCCTTTGATGGAGCTAGGGGTGTAGAGATTGAAGAGGTGGATTTGGTTGAGGTAAGTGGAGTGTGGACATCTTCATCATCATCCAAAGTGAGATCAATGAGAATGATCTCATTGGTTGGTTTGAGGTTTAACCTTGGTTTCTTGGCTTGGTGTGAAGTAGTAGCCATGGTGGAAGACATGATAAGTGTATGGTGTGAGTGGAATGGTGGTGGAAGAGCAATGCATGATATGAGCTTATATAGCCAAATAAAAGCATGCAAGGATGGATAGGATGGTGGATTTAGGGATTTGTGTATATTGGAATCAACATGTTTTTGCAGATTCTCAGGAAAAGAAGGTCAAAAAGTGGAAGTGAACAGTTAAAATCGTCTTTCCAGGGTACGGTACCACTAAATGACCCACGGTACCACTAAATTTAGTGGTGCTGTGCCCTATTTAGTGGAGCCGTGGCCTGCAGTTGACTCTTTTTCCAGTTCTGCAGGTTCTAGGTTGCCTAAATGGGTAATTCTGGGTGGACTATTTGCAGTAAATCCCAAAGCCCCAATTCACTAAAGAT
The DNA here is from genome assembly GCA_021014915.2 of Artemisia tridentata subsp. tridentata. Taxonomy (NCBI): domain Eukaryota; kingdom Viridiplantae; phylum Streptophyta; class Magnoliopsida; order Asterales; family Asteraceae; genus Artemisia; species Artemisia tridentata. The sequence continues at coordinate 162,592,214 of CP139508.1, forward strand.
CAATCACATTGTTTTCCTAACACTAATCTCAACTAGCAACTAATAATATCATGTGATCATCTATGTTTAGGCAACTATTAAGCATGCATTATACCAAGAAATTTTGTCATCTAGTGCATGCATGAGAAATATAAAACAAAGAATATGAACTAGATAAAGTTCATGAAAATAATAAAACATTAAGATTGATTAACTAATCAAAGTTACCAATGTTAAGTAAAAATTGTTAAGACAATTTAAACTTGTTAATGTTAGATGGACATTGCCATGACCCCATTAATAATAGCTTAATAATACTTAAGTTAGTGATACTACTTAAGTTAGTGCTATCTAATCTCTTCTCTTCCCCAACTTCTTTATCTTGTTCCCGAGCCCCTTGATTGCCTTGCCGATAGACTTGAACCCCCCGATTGTTTGCTCGTGCATCGACAGTTTTTGATTGTACATAGTTGTTTGCCTTCTCATCACCGAAGTTAAGTTTGTTTGGTTGAAAGGAAGGTCGGTGGTTTGTTCGAACGATGATGTGTCAAGGTTGCGAAAGAAGGTGTCGGGAGAGGGAGTACAAGGACGAGATGTTCCTTCTTCGTTCACTTCATCATCATCCTCATCCATAGGTTGAGATGACGAACCATGACCGAAGGAGGAAGATGAGAAAGTAGCATCGGAAGTGGATTTACGACCACGTTTAGCACCTTTGTCACTACGTGACTTAGTGCGGCATTGTGGTCCACCAAGGGGTTTCATGATGGGATTGACTAGAACGTAGTCGACACTGTTGAGATGTGGGTAAGTTTCCATAACCCACCGGAATAGACGCGTAAGCAACATACCGTATGGCATGAGCTTATCGGTCCGACTGTGAATGTTGGCCATCCTTTTGGCCATGTAGTATGCGAGGTTGTATGGCTCCTCGATACTAAGACAATAGAGCATGTGGGCAAGACTAGCCGGAACATGATCCCGGTTGCCCGCAAGACACAACACGTTTTCTTGTAGAAGAAGTTCCCAACTTTTAAGATCGGGAAGAATCTCCTTAAGATAGAGTCGATTGGGGTCGAGATAGACAATGGAACCATCACGCTTTTGATGCGTGTTGGCGACTCGAGGAATTTAGATGTGTTGTTTTATGGTTTCAAGGTTGGGGATTTCGGTATGATAAGGACCTTCACTTTCAAGATTATAGTGAAGTGACTCTAAGGAATGGTCTTCGGTGTACGCACACTGACCATACGAAAGAACACCGAGAATGTCACCAAGCTCGGTGATGGAAAAATGATGTTTTGGTTTTGAATCCAAAAATAAAGGAAGACATTGCCCTCAAGGTCATTGAAGGTGCGGACTCGACTATAGAATTCGAGGACAAAATGAGGACAAATTTAATCATTTATTTTGTATAAACAATCAAATTGGATTGTAGGAATACAAGCTTGGATGTTATCCAAGAGAACAAGATGAGCATCGACTATACGACCTTCGTGTATATATCGATGTTGGACTCTAACGAGATAAGCTTTTTGCTCATCGGAGATGTTTGGATCATTGATTAGAATGGGAATGTATTCTCTGGTATCTTGATAATCCATACGAGGCATTGTTACCTACAAAGATATAATTATGTATACGTTAACTTTGTTGCATTTTGATGATCACATTCTTGGTGTGTGTATGTGCCTAAATGCAAACAATGTGGAGGTCCGGTAATCTTGACTCTAAAACAAAACTAATGAGATTACCCAAACGCTCCTAACTTCACTTTTGCTCAAACAAATATGTCGAAGAATACATATTAGTTATGTAATTCGATCAATATTTGTGAGATCATGTATGCATGCAAAAAATGGTTTTAGTTTGCATCAAAAATGCACGAAAAAGGTTTCATGATCCTAGATACGTGAAATTTTTCGAAAACAATGGAATTGGGGTGTTTGGCAAATTGCCTCAACTTGGCGCCAAAAATCTTAAAATTGAAAAGCTTCAATGTCAATTATTCCTAATCCAATTTTAAGTATCCTAGACATGATTCCACTAAAAACATTTAATCTTAATCCGATTTAACTAGTAAAAGTCGGACTGAATTTTATAATGTAAGTGGGTTTATGCAAAATCCAAGGTCTAGGGAATCATGTATGTTATACATTGTCTAATTCTAGTCCTAATTGCATAAAAATTCAACCAAAATTGAAAAACCCCAATTCGATTTTATGCACAAGAACAAACCCTAAACTCAAATTGAAAAAAAATTAAAGTTAATTGACTTACAATTTGTGTTGTAGTGATTAAGATTCTTTGATTGCAATGCCTCAATCTTGATTAACAAGAGTGTAGTAGGATTTGGGTGTTGTGTTCGGTTTTGACAGCAGATGAGAGTGGTTATGTTTGTTTGAAATGAGTGTGCAGAGGGAAAATAGAAGAAAAACGGGCTTCAGCAAATACACGGTACCACTAATTTTAGTGGTGCCGTGCCACTTTAATGGTGCCGTGTATGTCTGAGACCCATTTTTGTTCTATTTTGAGTTTTGACGAATTAATCTTACTTATTTAGTAAGACTTTTTGACGCGAGGGAAGAGTTTATACCTAATAAACTCTTTTAACGGGAACAACTAGGCGGAATGACAAGAAATGACCTTAGTATTTCCAAGGAAATGCATAAGTAGTCATTGGAAGAGTACGAGGGATACCTTAATATTCCCAGTGAAATATTAGATGTCATGAGACGAGGTGTAAAGAATGACTTGATATTTCCAGTGAAATATCTAAAAGTCATGAGTCGAGATAGAAGGAATGACTTGATATTTCTAGTGAAATATCTACAAGTCATGAGACGAGATATATGGAATGAATTAATATTTCTAGTGAAATATTTACAAGTCATGAGACAAGACGTAAGGAATGACTTAATATTTCCAGTGAAATATTCAATAGTCATGAGACAGATGTGAGGAATGACTTTAAAAGTCATGAGACGAGATGTAAGGAATGACTCAATATTTCCAGTGAAATATCTAAGAGTCATGAGAAGAATGAGAGGGATGACTTAAAAAGTCACGAGGCGACACGTAAGGAATGACTTCAATATTTCCAGTGAAATATTCGAGTGGTCATAAAAAGGATGAGAGGAGTGACTTAATATTTCCAGTGAAATATTGAGCGAGTCATGAGACAGGACGTAAGGGATGACTTTGATATTTCCAGTGAAATATTGAAATAGTCATGAGTGGGATGAGAAGGATGACTTAAAAAGTCATAAAACGAGACGTAAGAAATGACTTCAATATTTCTGAAGAAATATTCAAATAGTCATAAGAGGGGTGTGAAGAACGTATTGGTTAGGATATCGAAGATGTTGTCCTTTGAGGGAAAATTTTTCAAGAAAATGATTCCTCTTTGGACATTATCGCGACGGAGGAGATGATGTACTTCGATGAGCTTCGTACATGAGCAATCCACGGGGTTCTCGGTTAAGTCTATTTGCATCTTGGTTGACTCAGTTAATTAGAGCTTGTCTCATCCATAGTGCTTGCAATCATGCCTTTCCGGTGCTTATGAATTCAGCTTCGGTCGTGGAGATAGAAAGAGTGGTTTGTTTCTTGGAGAACCAAGAAGTTAGACAACAACCTATGAAGGTACAAACATCACTCTCTCTTCATCAATCTACATTATCCCCCGCATTATCAGAGTTGATATAGACAACAGTTTCTACATTAATCTCCTTGAGATATCATAATCCCAAGTGGATAGTGCCTTTAATGTATTGGAAGATACGCTTAACCGCTTTAAGGTAAGAAGTTTTGGGATCCTTCTTACAAGCGTGCACAAGTGCAGACACTAGACATGATATCGAGCCTACTTGCCGTTAGGTAAAATACATTACCTATCATGCCCCTAACCTAGTACTATCCGTGCACTCACTTTCATTGTCTTCTTGTGAGATTCGTTTCCACGGACATGGGCGTTAATATCGATTGTGATTATTCTAAGTTAGATACCTTATACATACATATATATATATATATATATATATATATATATATATATATATATATATATATATATATATATATATATATATATACCTTATATATATATACTTTGGTATTCTTAGACCTAAGAGGATGCTATCTTCAAGTGATATAGTGCGCGGACTCCGGAAGAAATTTGATTCACTCATCATGCTCATCTCAAGCTTGTCACGCATGACCTTTGAGAAATCATTGTACATTTCTGGACAAGTTGAGTTTGTCATAATTGTCTTTGACAAATATTTGAGTCATGATGAAATGTGAATTTCATTTCTTTGTGATAGTGCCTACTATGTTAGGTTCTAATAACATTACATGCTTGGCATTTCTACTAACAAAGGATGTTTTAAGAAAGCGTACCTTGGCCTGAGGTGTTTCCCTTAAAACTAGAAGACTAGACTACCTTTGTTGAAAGCTAGGCATACGAGACACGACTTGACTTTGCATCACAAGAGTAGTGCAACCACTAATCATACTCTATTAGATAGACTTCAAGTTGCTTCAAGACATCTCTATCTAGCAAGACAGAATCTCAAACATTTGGTCCCCAATTTCTCATGGGTCCAAAGTTGTTAGTGTTAAACATCCTACGCATTTGTCGCATTTGTTTAGGATGTGAGAATGGAGGACACATTTCCCATGGTAAGTAACTTTGTGGTTGATCGTTATTCCAAGTTACGGGAAAGTTACTTGGATAACTTTGTCTTCTAAAGTTACCTCTCGGTAGAGGAGTTCTTGACCGAGGCTTGGGATCATTTGTTTTTCTAGGTGAAGGAGCCTTTGATCTAACATCAAGTTTTACATAACCAAGTCCGGGGGTTGACAAGGATTTGTAAATACTTTTGACTTCCTTTTTACTAGTACTAGGTACTTCTACATTATTAATAACTAAGTGACTCGGTTTAGGACTTAAGTTATTTTTCAAAATTGACCAAGATCTGACTTTAGCACCAGACGGTACCACGGTACCACTAATTTTAGTGGTGCCGTCATCTACAGATTCAGATACTTCAGGCTTTACAAATTCTACTTGTTTAGTATTGCTTGTAGAAGCTTGGTTTGGGTCAAATACTAAGCCCGCGCGGTCATGTTCACTAAACCTAATATTATCAAGCATATCATTAAATAATTTTGTTGCTTCTTCAAACTTAATAACCTTTAACGCATTTTCTTCGAGGTTTTCATTTTCTACTCGATGATTTATGCATGACTTACATCCTACATCTACTTCTTTATTTTTCTCAAGTCTTTTGACTTGATCCTTAAGTTCTATAATTTGCACTTCAAGTTCATGCAATTTTAATTTTAGTGTTTTGTTTCTACCTAAAATTTTAGAACTTACTTTGCATAGTTTATTATATTCGTCTTGCAATCTATTGTCATCTATTGACGAATTATCATCACTATAATAAAAAGAGTCGGAATGTACCTCATTAGAAGCTTGAGCCAATTGGCATGTTTCATCGCTGGGCTTCTTCTCTTCTTCTTCACCATTATCACTCCAAGAGCCTCCTATGAAAGCTCTTTGGTTGTTGGATTTTGGTGGTTTAGGACATTCTCCTATGAGGTGATTAGGATCTCCGCATCTAAAGCATTTCATATCACTTGTCCCTTTCTTTTCAACTTGGTTCTTGTGTGACGGCTTCTTGTCTTCACGAGGTTGCCTAACAAACCTACCTCTTCTCCGAAAGAATTTTTTAAAGTCTCTAACGGCTAACGCATACTCTTCATCTTCACTATCGGAACTCGAACATTCCTCATCACTAGACTCCTTTTTGGCTTTCAAAGCTAGAGATCTAACTCTTTCGCTTTTGCCTTTAACTATATTGGAGTCTTTCTTGATTATCATCTCGTGAACCTTCAAGTTTCCTATTAGTTCATCGAGTGATAAAGTCGCCAAGTCCTTTGACTCTTCAATGGTGGTGACCTTTGCTCTCCATTTAGGATGTAGAGCCCTAAGGAACTTCCTAACGTAATTCTTGCTAGAATAACCTTCATCAAGAGCTTTAAGACTAGTAATAATAGTATTAAATCTAGCAAAAGCATTATCAATAGACTCATCTTCCGAAATGGAAAATTGTTCATATTGTTGAACAAGAAGATCTATCTTTTTCTCTTTGACTTGATTATTACCTTGGTGAGTGACTAACAAGTTTTCCAAATATCTTTTGCCGTATTACACATGAAAATTCTTTCAAATTCCTTTTTAGGCAAAGCATCGTAAATCATCATTTTAGCCTCATTATTTTTGGCTAGTTTTCTTTTAAGTTCATCATTTTGTTTGTCATAAGGAACTATTTCATCCTTTCTAGTTTTCGGATTCTTTTGAATCGGTTGAAAGTCACCCTCGGTAATAACATGCCAAAGATCAATGTTTTTTGATTTCACATACATTTCGAATCTTGTTTTCCAATAGATAAAACAATCGGTTTCAAAAAGTGGTGGTCTTTGCATAGATTGCCCTTCTAGATATTTGTCGGAATCCATTGATCGATTCAAGTTTTAAAATACAATTTACTTTAAAATCTTGACAGACGTGGCTTCTGATACCAATTGTGGAAAACTAGAAAGGGGGGGGGGGTTGAATAGTTTTACCGGTTTTTAATTTGTCTAAAAAAACTTCTACTATTGAAAAACTTTGATTCGAGTCTTATGTGCAATCAATCAACACCAATATGAACAACACACTAAACTAACTAATTATAAGTAATGAAAGTAAAGAGAAGAGATGGAAAGATCAAACCGAGACAAAAGGATTTATAGTGGTTCGGCTATGAAGCTCTTCTTCGCCCTACTCCACTCCCCGAGTACCTTACTCGAGAGTTTCAAGCACTATGTCAACAACCTCCCTTTAGGCGGAGAAAATCGTACACGTCGCTTATCCTATTTCCGACACTAAGCTAGATGTCGAGTGCTAATCTTAGCTAGCACCAATCTACCACGATCTACTTGATCCTTTCTACTTCACACAAGACTCGATCTACCCGATCTATCTATGATCCATTTGATCAATCACGTAAGCCCAATGGCTTCAAGAGATCTCCAAGATCTCGACACGATCACAATGATCAACCCTCACTTGACTCAATCTAACCTATCTACACTTGATCAACTTGATCAATCATACAAGCCCAATGGCTTCAAGAGATCTTCAATATCTCTATAAGATCACAATGATCCTCTCTCACAAACTCTCAAAAGAAAAATGATCTTGATGTATACTATGATACAATCAAGTGTGTAACAAATGTTACAAGTGCTTCTTGATGAAGCGAAAAGTGTACCGCTTTTAAGGGGTCATTTAAGCCCTAAATCGTATTTATTTGATCAAATATTGCCCTAAATCGTTCCTTTTGTCATTTTAGGTACTTTTGAGGAGAAATCTGGAAAAGGAGGCATTTTGGACGTTTTTGGAGCATAAAAGTGAAGAAAACGGCAAAGTCTAAAAAATCGGCTGAAAGTTACCTTTGACGGCGTCAGGATTTACTCCAGACGGCGTCATGGCTTGGCAAGAAAAGGTGGATGTGAAATTTACTCATGATAAGCCAGTGAAAATTGCATGTAAATTCTGACGGCGTCACGCTTTAACCTGATCAAGGGCGTCACGGCTTAATTTAGAAAGGGACGGCGTCACGTTTAAGGTCTGACGGCGTCAAGCCTTGATAAGCCAGAACGGATTTTGGAGAGCTAAAGAGGGACGACGTCAAGAAGGTCATCCGAGAACCCTAAAAGCGGCGAGGTGACGGCGTCACACTCCATAACGTGACGCCGTCAGATGTAAAAATCTATATATAGTTTTGCAATTCTTTATCATAAGTGTGGAACTGAGTGTGGAATTTTTGGGAGAAAACCCTAAGACGATTTTAACATCTTTTTCAAGGCTTTTTGCCTTGAGATCTTCCATGTTACATTGAAGATAAGTTATCAATTAATCATTCAATATGTCTATGTGTTGTTTGATTCTATCTTGTTCTTGTCTTTTGATTAACATGTTAGGCTAGATTTATCTTGTGTTTGCTTAGATCTAATGAAACCTAGCTATTGATTATTGGTTATTAGTGTGTTATTAGTTGTATTGGATGATTGTTTATCTATGTTAGGCTTAAGAAAACTGGCTAACTTCCTATTCGGTAACTTGCTTGAACGTCTTAAGAAACATGAACCAAATGCCTACTAAAGGTTTTTATGGTTGTATTTAATGCACAAGCGAATTCTAGTGATCCCATGTTAGGAGCTTCCTAGCCGGCTCGACATAGGAGTGAAGTAGGAGCTTGTAGAGTTGGGGAAGTACGTACGCCACCCCACGATTGGTATTAAGGAATACACCCGTCATCCACGCGACTAATACACACTAATCAACCGGTAAAAGATAGTTAGGGAGTAAGGAAATCTAAGTAAACACATTTCTCTACACTTAAGTTTTCACCAACTTTTTATTTTCAGTTATTTATTTTATTTGCATTCGTAGTAATTTGGGTTAGTTGACTAGCAACTAATTCCGCCCACTCTTTCAAACCCGAGATTTTACTTGCTTTCATAAAAAAATATAAAAACATAAAAAAAGAATCTTCCTCAACCCTTAGACCTATTAGAGTAGTCTTTCATACCTAACGAACACTATTCCCTGTGGAGAACGATCAATCCCCCGTACTTACCACTACACTATACTACATCGGTCAGGTACACTGCCTGGTGGGGTTGTAAGCCTCTTGAGATCCCTCGAGAGGTAAAACCTGTTGTAAGGTTGCAAAACCACGCATCAAGTTTTTGGCGCCGCTGCCGGGGAATAGTTATTGTTTAGGTTGAATTGTTATTTCTATTAGGTCTACTCACTAGATTCCTTTCTAGTGAGATTTTTATTTTATTTTTCTAGGTTTTTCTTTAGTCTATCTTATTTTATTGTACTTTTGTTTGTGATTCCTTCCACCCACCTCATGAGTAACATTGATCATTTGATCCCTGTTATTCGTATTTTCCGCCGTGCAAACTTTCAACTACCCGTTCCCGCCCCCATCATAGAAAACAACAACCTTTCACCCGACCACCACTTTGATAACAATTCTGAGATGGAGGAGTCTGACCATGAGAATGACCATGTTAGTCCGTTTTACTACTCAGACTCCGATGAGGATGCCGGTAATGGAGAAGTAGTTAACGAGGAATGGGGAAAAGAGGAAATTGATCCCTTTAAGTATGTTGACCCTAGGACTAAGATCGAAAAGGATAGCCTCTTTAACATGCAATTTCCGTGTAAGATTGGTTATCATGATTTTTATGCTTATCTTAACTCATCTTTGCCTATGAACATTATCTCTCGCGCTAATTATAATAAAATCATGGTAGATGAGCTAGAATATCAAGGTGATAACATCGTTGCTAGGATTAAGCCACTACACGTGTTCGTAGGAAGTTTTGTGTATTTGGTGGATTTTATGGTTATGGAGAACTTAGGAGAATTTATCGATGACAAATTAACCCAAGTCATTTTTGGAGAACCCTTTAAAAGGTTGACCAACCTTGACGAAAAACTTGTGGACGGGTTAATTACATTCTCGGATGGGGATGAAGATTTTGTTTATCAAATACCCCGAGCACATCCTAGGTTTAAGAACTACCCCATTGAATCTTGCAATAGAATTATGCCTATCGACTTGTTAAGTGAGAATGATAAGGGGAAGGGGCTCAAATATCCACATGAGAAAAATAAGAGATATTATCATGGATGTTTGGAGCTAAATGATGAATACAAGAAAGATGAGGCAACAATTAGATGGCTCACACTCGGGTACGTGAGCATAAGCAACACTAGATAGCGTGACTTTGAGTCTAGCTACAAGACTCGTTAATAAAGAAAAGCGCTTCTTGGGAGGCAACCCAATCTTTATTTGCTTTTTGTGTTTATTTATTTGTTTGTTTGATCTTATTTGTTTCCGTATGTGTGTTTAATTTTTATTCTTATTGATTCATGTTCAAAACTAATTTGTGAAAATGCTTTATTTTGTTTTTAACTTCGTCTTAACTACATATAAAGGTATTTTGCAAAAGGTAAGTGTAAGGGAAATCTAAATCGGTTTATTAGAACACAAATGAACATGAATCGTAATAATAATAAATTAACATACATATTCGTATTTGTTTGAGTCAAATGCTTGTATCGAGTCATAATGATGTTTTGCAGGAATTCCAGGAAGTAAGGTAAAGTTTTTTCCAGAAATTTTCCGGAAACATAACATGAGAATTTTGTCAGGTCATTTCTGACGGCGTCAGGGTTTATAACCTGATGGCGTCAGATTTAATTTTCAGAAATTTTTGAAAGTTTTGTTTTTAAAAAGTTTTTATTAAATCTCCAACTTATAATCTCCAGGAATCTGCAAAATTATCATTCCACAAGCATTATATCCTTATATATATAGATTTATCCCGCCGATGTTATGCAGGTTCTCGTGTTTGTTTTCTCAGGTTTAACAGGTTATTTTGGACAAGGAAATGTTTTTGAATCAAGCTTATGGCGATGCATTAGTCATGGAGCTTCAACATTACTTTGGAAGAAGATTTAACCGTGTTACTTCATTATCCACCGAGCGAATCAGGGGAGTATTTGATTTCATTCTTTTACTTTATGCTTTTACATTTGTTACTTGAACATTGGGGACAATGTTCATCTTAAGTGTAAGGGGAGGGTAAAAGTACGATTAGAGAATGCTATTACGCTTGATTTTTGTTTGTTTAATAGTAGATGTGTAATAAAACTGAGAGAAATACTTGTTAAGGTAATTTTAGTGCCAAATTTAAATTTTTTTACAACATTTAGGAGTGAAACTTTGATCTTAATGAGCGTCTCACGGATAGGAGTTATATGACAAGCACAAAAACCGTACCACTAAAAAATTTTCCACCCCCAAATATGTGAGGTTCGCCCCTAGAATTGGTAGGAAAAGCATTTATGCTATGATGTGTGTACCGGTAGCACTTAGATTCTAGAACTTGCGTTAGGACCATTCCAAGGCCACAAGTGAGACTACATTCGTGTAGTTAGATTTACTACATGATAAGAGGCATTAGGATTAACCCATTGTTTTACACCTGTGTTTTTGTTATAATTACATTGGCTACATTGGTCAAGTAATTCTCCCACACCCTTTGCGTTGTACCCATTTTTGGTACACGATACCCCTAGTACACCCCTCAGAGCCTATCTTTTCGTTTCAACCTTTAAGCATTTTACTTAAAGGAAGAATTTGTTACACCCCACTAAAATGTACACCCAAATCGCCTTAGCCTACCTTGTATGCACTCATTTTTAGTGCATTATTGTGACAACATTTGTTTAAACCCAAGTTAATTATCTAATTGATTACATGGTTGCTAAGTCGAGTCATATCCTTGTACATATTGTTTTGGAACGATTGGGACTCATGGGTAAAGTACTAGTGTAATGGAGTAATGGGGAAGAACATCATTCATTACCCCCATATGTGCTAAATATTTTAAAAGTACTCCAAGTTTTTCGATTATCTTAATTCGAGTCATTAGAATAGTTATTTGTAAAGTTATGTAAAAGTTTAAGTGTAAGGGGGATGCAATGCCCCTATTATTTTGGATGGTAGGGTAAGAATGTATGAAAAAAAAAAAAAAAAAAATCGAAAAAATCAAGAAAAATACAAAAAAAATGAGAAAATGAAAAATAGAAAAAACATACGGACTACCATCCCGTTTTATTTTATGTTTATTTTATGTTTTTGTTATTTTCTTTCATTAGCTTAAGATTGAGTCGAGTCTTGGCTTAGCAACATTGTATAGTACATGTAATTGATCAAGATCTTTAACTCGCCACCAGTAAAATATCCTTTATCCAACAAAACCGTGTTTTCCTTTTCCCTACACCTAACGTTATAACCCATGTAAAAGCCCTCTTTGATAGTTTATCTTAGGTGCTTACGCCTAGTGGAGGAGGATTTCGATCCTTTCCCAAGCCTATGGTAATCTATTTGCTATGACAGGTAGTGAGAGATATTATCCGTTTTCATTTATGAGATTTATTTTGATGACACTTGAGAGATGTGAGTATCTAAACACTACTTGTGAGGTGCTAGTTTATAATCTCCATGCTTATTATGATTAAAGTGGAACGATTATTTGTTGCAATTACTTTTATATTAGCGTTAAATGACCCCTAACTTGTATTTTGATTAGAATAAAAGCGCATTTGCTTGAGGACAAGCAAATCTCAAGTGTAAGGGTATTTGATGAAGCGAAAAGTGTACCGCTTTTAAGGGGTCATTTAAGCTCTAAATCGTATTTATTTGATCAAATATTGCCCTAAATCGTTCCTTTTGTCATTTTAGGTACTTTTGAGGAGAAATCTGGAAAAGGAGGCATTTTGGACGTTTTTGGAGCATAAAAGTGAAGAAAACGGCAAAGTCTCAAAAATCGGCTGAAAGTTACCTTTGACGGCGTCAGGATTTACTCCAGACGGCGTCATGGCTTGGCAAGAAAAGGTGGATGTGAAATTTACTCATGATAAGCCAGTGAAAATTGCATGTAAATTCTGACGGCGTCACGCTTTAACCTGATCAAGGGCGTCACGGCTTAATTTAGAAAGGGACGGCGTCACGTTCAAGGTCTGACGGCGTCAAGCCTTGATAAGCCAGAACGGATTTTGGAGAGCTAAAGAGGGACGGCGTCAAGAAGGTCATCCGAGAACCCTAAAAGCGGCGAGGTGACGGCGTCACACTCCATAACGTGACGCCGTCAGATGTAAAAATCTATATATAGTTTTGCAATTCTTTGTCATAAGTGTGGAACTGAGTGTGGAATTTTTGGGAGAAAACCCTAAGACGATTTTAGCATCTTTTTCAAGGCTTTTTGCCTTGAGATCTTCCATGTTACATTGAAGATAAGTTATCAATTAATCATTCAATATGTCTATGTGTTGTTTCATTCTATCTTGTTCTTGTCTTTTGATTAACATGTTAGGCTAGATTTATCTTGTGTTTGCTTAGATCTAATGAAACCTAGCTATTGATTATTGGTTATTAGTGTGTTATTAGTTGTATTGGATGATTGTTTATCTATGTTAGGCTTAAGAAAACTGGCTAACTTCCTATTCGGTAACTTGCTTGAACGTCTTAAGGAACATGAACCAAATGCGTACTAAAGGTTTTTATGGTTGTATTTAATGCACAAGCGAATTCTAGTGATCCCATGTTAGGAGCTTCCTAGCCGGCTCGACATAGGAGTGAAGTAGGAGCTTGTAGAGTTGGGGAAGTACGTACGCCACCCCACGATTGGTATTAAGGAATACACCCATCATCCACGCGACTAATACACACTAATCAACCGGTAAAAGATAGTTAGGGAGTAAGGAAATCTAAGTAAACACATTTCTCTACACTTAAGTTTTCACCAACTTTTTATTTTCAGTTATTTATTTTATTTGCATTCGTAGTAATTTGGGTTAGTTGACTAGCAACTAATTCCGCCCACTCTTTCAAACCCGAGATTTTACTTGCTTTCATAAAAAAATATAAAAACATAAAAAAAGAATCTTCCTCAACCCTTAGACCTATTAGAGTAGTCTTTCATACCTAACGAACACTATTCCCTGTGGAGAACGATCAATCCCCCGTACTTACCACTACACTATACTACATCGGTCAGGTACACTGCCTGGTGGGGTTTTAAGCCTCTTGAGATCCCTCGAGAGGTAAAACCTGTTGTAAGGTTGCAAAACCACGCATCATTCTACCTACAACTAGGGGTGTTAGTAGGGTCGGGTTGACCCGACCCGAACCCGAACCCGATAAGCCTTATCGGGTTGGGTTAAATCAGGTTGAAAAAGCTTATCGGGTTAGTTTCACCCGAACCCGATAACCCGACATTGTTATCCGGTCGGGTTAGGGTTAGAAAAATTTTGTTGTCGGGTTATCGGGTCAACCCGACAAGACCCGACAATCACGTGTACATGGAACTTGAAGTTTCATATGTAATGTGTGCGAGCAATGGAAAGCAGCTGCACGATCTAAATTACAGCAGAACATCTCACATGATAACAGGCTAGATAATAACAATAATTTTTGTGAACACAAACTTGACAGTTAAAGGCAAAATAGGGCGCTAACTAATAAAGAACATAGAGACTATTTTGTGTGGGGTGATGACTAAACAAGTAAACAGTCATCAAAACGGAAAGTATGATGTGAATGATTTACTAATGAAATGTCGGTTAAACTAATTTTTAGCTGGAAGACCATAAGGATTACATAAACACCACAATAGTTTACTTATGACTTGTGAATCATATAAAACTTGGTTATGATGACAATCTATAACCAGCTGAGCAGTTGCGCCTAAATCGATAGAAACATAAGTGTATCATTCTACATGAACTAAATTCAGTCCCACCATTTATTTTTATTCTAAACTTAATCGGGTCACCCGATAACCCGAATCACCCGACCCGACATAACCCGAACCGATTACCTCCCGAACCCGATAACCCGATTCCTTATCGGGTCGGGTTGCGGGTGAGTTTTTAAAAAATCAAAACCCGACTCACCCGACCCGATAACCCGATAACACCCCTACCTACAACTATAACACTTTGTATCTACTTGGATACCTTGTGTTCTTCTCTTGCACTTGAAGAGGAATGAAGAGGATCTCTTGGAGGGATGATTGGATCACTCTTAAACAAAAAAAAAACTAACTAATTGATCAAGAAGAGAAAATGTGAAAAGGGTAGTGAGCTCAGAAAGTTCTGTGTGAAAAAGGATGCCCAAAATCTGTGAAGTGGGCTGGTATTTATAGACAGAAAAAATCTGGCCGTTATAGGGACTCGGCACCACTAAACCATACACGGCACTACTGAATTTAGTGGTACCGTGCCAGACAAAAACGCTCCTCTTTTTGTCTTTTCTGGTGAAAACTTATTTGGGGAAGTTTGGAGCTGATTTTGGGGGGGAAAATAGTTATGTATTTTGAACATATTTTTCCATTAAAACATTTCTTAATTATTCAAAAATATATTTTTGAAAGAAATGTTTTGTCACATAAAAATGTGATGTCTAAAACACAAATTCACTTCTTTGATCATTTGTCAAGTTGTAAATTTGTTCTAGAGTGATTTGCGTAGAAACGGGAACTTTCGATTAAAAACTTGTTTACGTTAATTTTAACGTAACGTGTTTTCACATTTTGTCATCCTCAAAACGTGAAGTTATCGAAAGATAGAAATAACATTTTTAGAACATTATTTGCATCAACAGATTATCTTAGAAAATTACATGATAATCTTTAATTGCTTGGAGTAGCTTAATATGGGACATATTAGGCAAATAAATCTTTAGTGATTTGAGGCACTAACATTTCCTTCAAATAGTTCCCCCAGAAAACTTCCCTTTAGCTGCCCAGAACTAGGTTGCACAGATAAATTCGTGACTTCCAGGTCACGCTACCGTTAAATAGGCAACGATACTGTTAAATTTAACGGTACCATGTAGTATTTAGTGGTACCATGCCATTGGTTGACGAATTTTCACTGTTTTCCTTAGATCCCTACATCCTTAACCTCAAACCTGCAAAATTTTGCAAACTCACATACACCCCAAGATTCCCTCACTACACCATAGGACACTACCATCACCTTTAATTCAAATCCCACAACTCTTGCCTATATAAGGCCTCACCATTGCAAGCTTATCTTGCATCTCATCTTCAACCTCACACCACTCAATCACCATGTCCTCCACATAAGGATCAACAACCCACATCTCCAAGAAACCTAGGATAACCATAAGACCACCATCTAAACCTCTCTTTGTTGATCTCACAAAAGATGATGAAGTCACAACACCACCTTCCCAAGCCACTCCTCACTCACCATCTCCACCTAATGCTCCTTCCAAAACATCCTCCACTAGGTCCACATCTTCATCTTCTCCCTCTCTCAACACCATGCCATCATCCATGGACTACACACTCTCACCCATCACTCCATTGGATTATGCAATGCCAACCCCATCACCAACTAACTCACCACCACCTCCTTCCCCAATCATGGGCCAACCTATCCAACCTCATCCATTTGATCTACATAGTGCTAATTGCCTATGTTGCCTCCACAACCGTAACCTCATCTTCTCCTTGAGAGATGAGATACATTTCATGTTTTCCTATGTGGAGCATCTCTTGACACCACCACCACCTCCAATCATGTCACCATCTCCACCTCCTACTAGCCCACTTAACTAGAAATGTTCATGTTTAGTTTTCCATGATAAACCCTTAGGACCCCTTTTGGAAATGAAGCTTGACTTAAGGCCTCTTGTCAGTAAGGATTTATGCTTTTTGTTGTTTGTCTTTAAGTTTGTGATGTAGTCATACTTATGTATGACATATCTTTTAATGAATCGATGGGCATGTTATGTGGTTGTTTTATTTATTTTTTGTTTGGCTACTTAGCCATTTTCTTGTTTGTGGTTGGATATTTGTCTTAATTGCTACATGTTAGATATTGTATATTTGTCATCTAACTTTGTTTTGTAGCAAGAATCATTGCTCGATTCCTTGGTGTCCTCCAAACGAGGGGGAGTATACATCAAGAGGGAGCTTTAGCAACCTTTTTGCTTCGACAAAAAGGGGGAGAAATGGGATATAAACTCATTAAAAACTTGTTCAAATTAATTTTAACTTAAAATGAATTTAGGTTTTGTCATCATCAAAAAGGGGGAGATTGTTGAGGCAAATAATGTTCTAAAAACGTTATTTATATCTTTCAATAACTTCACGTTTTGAGGATGACAAAATGTGAAAACACTTTACGTTAAAATTAACGTAAGCAAGTTTTTAGTTGAAAGATCCCATTTCTACGCAAATCACTCTAGGTATGAACAAACAAATTTACAACTTGACAAATGATCAAAGAAGTGAATTTGTGTTTAAAACTTCACATTTTAAAATGTGACAAAACATTTTTTCAAAAATACGCTTTACAAGTTATTTTTGAATTATTAAGAAATGTTTTATTGGAAAAATAAGTTTAAATATCATAACAGCTATTTTCCCCCCAAAATCAGCTCCAAACTTCCCCAAATAAACTTTCACCACTAAAGACAAAAAGAGGAGCGTTTTCATTTGGCACGGTACCACGGTACCACTAAATTTAGTGGTACCGTGTCTCCATAACGGCTAGATTTTTTCTTCCTATAAATACCAGCCCTCTTCACAGTTTTTGGGCATCCTTTTTCACACATATCTTTCTGAGTTCAATACTCTCACCACATCTTTTCTTCTTGATCATTTAGTTTAGTTTTCTTTTGTTTAAAGAGTGATCCAATCATCCAACCAAGTGATCACCTTCATTCCTCTACTAGTGCAAGAGAAGAACACAAGGTATCAAAGAAGATACAAAGTGTTGTAGTTGTAGTTAGTGCACTTGTAACATTTGTTACACACTTGTTGTATTCTAGCATACATCAAGTTCATTTTTCTTTTGAGAGTTTATAAGAGTAGATCATTGTGATCTTATAGAGATATTGAATATCTGTTGTAGCTTGTGAGCTTGTGAGTTGATCAAGTTGATCAAAGGTAGATTGGGTAGATAGAGTCAAGTGAGAGTTGATCATTGTGATCTTGTCGAGATCTTGGAGATCTCTTATAGCTTGTGGGCTAGTGTGTTGATCAAGTGGATCAAGGGTAGATAGGGTAGATCGAGTCAAGTGAATTGATTGTGCGAAGTAGAAAGGATCGTGTGGATCGTGGTAGATTGGTACTAGCTAAGATTAGTACTCGACATTTAGCATAGTGTCGGAAATAAGGATAAGCGACGTTGTACGATTTTCTCATCCTGAAGGGAGCTTTGTTGACATAGTGCTTGAAACTCTCGAGTATGGTACTCGGTGAGTGGAGTAGGGCGAAGAAGAGCTTCATGACCGAACCACTATAAATCTCTTTGTCCCGGTTTGATCTTTCCATCTCTTTTCTTTACATTCATTGTTTATATTAGATAGTATAGTGTAGTGTTCATATTGGTGTTGATTGATTACACAAAAGATTCGAATCAAGGTTTTTCTAAAAGTAAAGTTTTGAAACAAATTAAAAACCGGTAAAACTATTCAACCCCCCCCCCTTCTAGTTTTCCACACTACTCATACCAATTCCTAGACACTTATGAT
Organism: Artemisia tridentata subsp. tridentata; assembly: GCA_021014915.2. Classification (NCBI taxonomy): domain Eukaryota; kingdom Viridiplantae; phylum Streptophyta; class Magnoliopsida; order Asterales; family Asteraceae; genus Artemisia; species Artemisia tridentata. The sequence continues at coordinate 162,610,408 of CP139508.1, forward strand.
GAACCATCACCCATGGCCCTTCGACTGTTAACAACACCATCCAATATACCAAAACCCACGTCACCCACTCAACAATCTGTTGAGACAACCCAACACAACAGCTCAGTTTTGACTACACTATCTGATCCAATTCCTATACCTCACACCCCTACATATCCCACCCATACTACTTCAACCCAAGCTGATCCAATACCTTCTCCAGCCTCCCTTACGTCTCCCACAGCCCAAACAAGCCCAATCCAACTTGACCACTCCATACGAACATCCCCAAACCCACCATCTCAAAACGCACAAGCAATAACCACCTCCCAAAAATTTCCCAATACCGCACTATCGAAATCTCACCCCATGGTCACTAGATCGCAGGTTGGTACCATTAGGACAAACCCCAAATTTTCAATCCATATCACCACACCATCATCCATTCCTCGCTCTCACTTACATGCCCTTCGTGACCCAAATTGGCAACAAGCTATGCTAGATGAATATAATGCTCTTATTATTAATGGAACGTGGGTCCTTGTTCCCCGACCGCATTTAAACACAAATTTCATGCAGATGGTTCTCTTAGCATGTATAAGGCACGCCTTGCTGCCAACGGTCGTAGTCAACAAGAAGGGATAGATTGTGATGAGACATTTAGCCCGGGTGTCAAACCGGCTACCATTCGTACGGTTCTTAGCCTTGCAGTTTCTCATGCATGGCCTATACATCAGTTAGACGTGAAGAACGCATTTCTTCACGGTCACCTATCATAGATGGTTTACGTGCATCAGCCCCTGGTTTTGTTGATCCTGCTCACCCTGATTATGTTTTTCCTTTGCAGAAATCACTATATGGCCTCTAACAAGCACCTCGGGCATGGTTTCAGAGATTTTCTAGTTACGTTACCCGCGTTGGTTTTCATCACAACAAGAGTGATTCTTCTCTGTTTGTCTTTCAGCAGGGTACTGAGATAACATATTTACTACTGTATGTCGATGACATCATTTTGACAACTTCATCATCATCTCTTCTACAGAGCATTATCACATCTCTTCATAGTGAGTTTGCCATGACTGACCTTGGCCCGCTCAACTATTTTCTTGGCATCTCTGCTCAGCGTACGTCTTCTGGTTTGTTTCTTTCTCAAAGCAAGTATGCCACTGAAATACTTGAGCGTGCTCACATGCTCAACTATAACCAGTGCAAGGCTCCAGTTGACACTGAATCCAAGCTTGGACCAAATGGTAACCCGGTTGACGACCCAACGATATATCACAGTTTAGCTGGTGCTCTTCAGTATCTTACATTCACACGCCCTGATCTCTCATATGCTATGCAACAGATCTGTCTATTTATGCATGACCCTCGGGAGCCTCACTTTACGGCTCTCAAGCGCATCTTACATTATGTTCATGGCACCCTTGATCATGGCCTTCATCTCTATGCATCTCCGGCCTCTCAACTTACAGCTTACTCTAACGCTGACTGGGCCGGTTGTCCCACCACTCGGAGATCCACTTCGGGTTATTGTGTTTTTCTCGACTACAACCTTATTACTTGGTCATCTAAGCGGCAACATGTTATTTCATGCTCAAGTGCTGAATCGGAATATCGTGGTGTCGCTAATGCTGTTGCCAAAACGGCATGGGTTCGGAACCTTCTTCGCGAGCTGCTTGTACCATTGCGTACTGCTACACTTGTATATTGTGATAATGTCAGTGTTGCCTATCTGTCTACCAACCCAGTCCAGCATCAACGTACGAAACACATTGAGATTGACATCTACTTTGTTCATGGCCTTGTTGCCACTGGACATGTTCGTGTTCTTCATGTGCCTCCGAGGTACCAGTATGTCGATATCTTCACCAAAGGACTTCCATCATCATTGTTTGCCAAGTTTTGCTCCAGTTTGAGCGTTCGACCTCCTCCCGCTCCAACTACGGGGGCGTATTAGCATAGTGTATTATGTAGTTTACTATCTCAGCCCATGTTGTACTCATTGTAGGGCTCGGCCCATTAAAGGAAACCCTTAGATGTACTGTGTGTATATATATATATATATATATATATATATATATATATATTATATATATATATATATATATATATATATATATATATGTTTGTATGATTCAATGATAAGCATCACATTCCAAACCTTCTATACTCACTAATAGATTATGGACATGATCATATGTACCATGAAGATGTACACAAAGTATTTCAAAATACTATGCATATAAAGTATCAACAGTATTGATCAAAGCTTATAGTATTATGCGTTTATATTTATGGATAAGTATGCCTTTTATTTTTTGTAGCACTTGAGAGTACATATACTTTAAACTACTGAAGTTGTTTTCAATTTTTAATTGGCTACTAAGACAAAAATACACCGTTGGTCCCTAAACTTTCCCAAAAGCATCGCAGGGGCCCCAAACTTAGCATTTTCGTTGCTGTGAGCCCCATTTTCCAGTTTTTGAGGCCGATTGCGTCCTTTGACCCATAATCTGCTGGTCAATGCCGTTCCTTTCTGTTACATTTTGTTTTTAGCACTAGGGCATAATCATCATTTTGCATAAACGTGTGAGTAAGTACCACGTGGCTTCTATGGTTGCTATAGTAACTGTATGCTAATAAAAGCTAAAGTTTTACACCACTCATCCTTAAACTCTCCTCTCTCTCATAAAATCTTATCCTAAATATTTCTGATCAAATCTTAATAATGGTGCGTTGCGGATGTGGTAGAAGGGCGGTCGTAAGGACCTGTTGGAACAATGTAAACGCCGGAAGGCGTTACTATAATGTCCTGTTGAGGTGCATTAATGGTTGGGTTTTTTAAGTTAAAATGTCACGTTTAGTTTAATCATGGTTTAAGTGTAATGGTTGTTTTAGATTAAAAGTTTATTTTCAAGTTATGAGTTTAAGCGTCAATGTCTTGATTTTTGCTTTTTAGGGATCAAGATGTCCCATCAATGAGTGGTACGATCCACCAATGCCACCAAGAGCAAGGGAGGTGATCCTCTACTTGAGGAGGCACCTTCATCGGAATGAGGCGACATTACAAGAATGCCAAGCCGGCCTCATGGCTGAGACATTGGAGGCTTTTAACGTAAGAGACAGGGCAATCGAGCTAGAGGCTGCTCACTAAGCATCCCTAGCTGATCTCCTTCATGAGAAGGAGAAAGTTTGTCGTTTAAGGAACTTCTGTGTATTCTCCTGGATAGTCATCGTTTTAGTTTGCCTATGGTTTATTTAGTGGCTTCGGAAAGACACTAGTTTTTTTGTGTTTTGGAACCCTTTCTTGGAAGTAGAAGTCATGTATAGTAGTTTGTTTTGTGTATTTAGGAAGCTTCAATGTAGGTTGACTAATACAAAATATTGACTTCATCTACTTTGGTCCTTGGCTAAGAGTATAAATATGTTATTCCTGTGCTGCCTTTATTAGTTTATTAGTAGGTTAGCCACACAAACATTATCCAATGCAAAAAACATCCTACTAAAATGATCAAAGATGGATGTATCAACATAAAATTGATCTGGTGTTGCTCATCCATTTATGATTCTTCATTGGTCTTTGTCAAAATAAAAAAACATTATCCAACTCACAAACACAGATTCAAGTAAGACAGATCCAACTATCAAAGATGGAAGAAGTATCAACGATAGATGAATAGACACCACTTTCAAGTATGAACATAAACTTGATCTGGTGTTGTTCATCCATTGTTGATTCTTCATTGCTCTTTGTCAAAATACAGAAACATTATCCAAGTAAGAACGCAAGCTGGTAAATTGACTATTAAATAGTCAATTTTCATGTATAATGACAGTAATTGACTTTGTAAAAGTCAACACTTATAACTATCTGTATGAACTTGCAACAATAGGTAGAAACTGGGTAAAGTGGCAAATGGATACATTTAAACCTCAATTAATCCCATAGACTAACATGAGATGATTTCTTACATAATGCAAATTGGGTATATTTCCAAATGCATAAAATTTTGTAGTCTACATAGTTCAGAAACACACATTGTTAAGAGATAGAAAATATTGTCTAGGAATTACATATTCGATGAAAACCATTGTCTTTGAAATACTTAACCAACATTATTTTGTGGTGAAGCCATCTTTACTGCTATAATCTTCTTCCTAGTCCACAATTGTTTTGGAGCCACACCAGAAGCAGCATCAACTTGACTTCCAGATTCAGGTTGGACCACACTTTCTTGAGAAAGACTTTCAGACTGACCACATGTTTCATGTACATGACTTTGTGATTGAGCATCAGTTTGACTTTGACCTTGTCCATTTGCTTCAAAGTTGTTACCTTTAACCTTTGTCTTCTTCTTTGATGGCAATTTTGGCTAGGATGAAGTTGTTTTTTGTGACTGATGGGTATTGCCTTGACTTCCTGTTACACCTCCTTGCCTAAGACATGTTTTCTTGTTGTGTCCAGCATTGCCACAAATACCACAAACTACACTCCTACTAGACTGTGACAACTTATTATCTTTTATCATTATCATCATTTTCTGTAAAAGCCCTAAGCAAACGTACATTCTCTTGAAAACTCTGGTTGGACTTGTTGGATCTGTTGCAGTTTGTACACTTATCCTAACTATTGTATTAGGATTTGTTTTCTGCAACTCTTCAACATAGTCCCTCAAAATGGTATATTGCTGCTTTTGATCACCCCTAATCTCAATTTCTGCCTTGTTTTTTGCCCTTAATGCCTTTTGCATAGACACTTGGACTTCAAACTGTTTAGTGAGTTGATCTTGAACAGCCCTGATTGAAATATCTGGATTGACTTGAACTTGGTCAAGTATTTTCTTTGAGAGAAACTTGTAGTCACAAGCTTTGATATCCCTTGATTGCAAACATTTGTGTTCATCCTTGAAAGTTATAACATTCTGTAAATCTTTAGATGTGTCTTTTGCTACATACAACAACCATGGGCAATCTTTTGCTTGCTCCTTTTGTGATCGCAAATATACATCCCTTCCGAGGCCTCTAGTTAACGGACCAGTTTTCCTCTTTGGGGCTGTTCCCAGCCCTATACCTCCACTTGTACCACATACTGGTATTGTTCCCACACACCTAGCCCTAATTCTTTGTTTGTCATCTTAATGAGTTGCAATTTCCTCCTAGTTTGTATTGAATGCAGGTTGATCTTATCTTTCACTTGTTTTGCAGTTACAAATATTTGACCACAGGAAAAAAAATACTTCGTCGTCTACTTGTTCTGCCTCAGTTAACTTTTGTTTCCTGTATGCCCTCATCTTTTTCTTCCTAATTACATACTCATTCTCATTCTCAGAACCACTTTCAAACTCATTATCATCACAGAGATATTGTATCTCATTTTTCTAAAAAAAATCTTCTGGTATCTGGCTAGAGCTACCTATAGTGGGTAACTCTGTAGTCTCAATCAATTTGAATAAAGCAACATCAACATCAACATCAGGCTCCTCAAAATTATTCTCCTCATCAACAACTATGTTTCCATCTTGAATGTTCTCAATAACATAGACATCACTGTCATAACTATCTGTTTCACTCACATTGTCATCACCTAACTCTACATCAATCTTACAGAACTTTACAGATTTACCTTTTTGCATACGCTCAACAGGTGTATCTATTTCCTCATCTTGATGATCAAACTCTTGTTCAGTTTCACATACCTCTACAGGACTACCTTTTTGGCTATGGTCAACACTAACAGGACTATCTTTTTGGTTATGGTCAACACTAACAAGACTATCTTTTTGGCTATGGTCAACACTAACAGGACTATCTTTTTGGCTATGGCCAACACTAACAAGACTATCTTTTTGCATATGCTCAACAGGTGTATCTATGGTCATCAAGGGTTCAATTTCTAGCAACTCACTAGATTGTACCAAAGTATTGACTTCCAAAAGTGGTTGTGTGACTTGACTAAAATCCTCTACCACAGGCTTTTTAACAATGTTTTCTAAGAACAATTTTTTCAAGCAATATGGAACACCAGCAAGAGCTGCATTCTTCTTTGATGCATCCATATCAGCACTAACTGTCCTAATTGACTTTGGTGACATTTCATCAACATCCAATCTTGTCTTACCATTTTCAACATAAACTTCTATCATTTTATGGTCATCAACAACATCTTTCAATATTTCTAAATTCGCAGCCTTACTCAAGCTATACAAACCATCATCTAAATTACTACCAGACTTAACAAAGTAATTGTAATTTTTTTGACTTAGCTCGTAACCCAATTCATACATAAAAACATCCAACTCTTCAAGTGACACACTATCAACATCAAACAAATCAACTAAAGTTTCCATACCTCCATCGTATATTCTACTAGGTCAGTATTTAAAAACACCATTGTGACGAACCCTCATACTAAACATATTCGATCTACCACCTGAAACATATCAATAGACCAAAGTACATTATCAAACCTTAATAGAAAAATAAAATATACCCCTATTAGATATTCTAACCATTATAACAACAAAACGTACCGTATTTTTTCTTAGCAGAGTTGTACAAAACAGTATCATCAACTGGATAACCTGGATCTCTTCTTACTTTCCATAAGGTAAAATCCATGTTTTGGAATTTTGAATAATATGGAACTGGTTTTGTGACATGCAATGAGGGCTTGTGAATGGTGATAATTTTTGTAAAGAAAGTTTTGGGACGAATAAAAGAGGCAGTCTAGGTGTTTATGAGGCGGGAAGAGGGATATGACATGTGAAAATAACACAGACTTGGTATAGCGTATACGAAATAATGATTATGCCCTAGTGCTAAAAACAAAATGTAACGGAAAGGAACCGCGTTGACCAACGGATTACGGGTCAAAGGACGCAATCGGCCTCAAAAACTTGAAAAAGGGACTCACGGCGACGAAAATGCTAAGTTTGGGGCCCCTGCGATGCTTTTGGGAAAGTTTAGGGACCAACGGTATATTTTTGTCGGCTACTAATTACCTTGACACAATTGAAAATAGTTTAGACTTCTGTATTTTACCTCAACATGCTACGGAGTATTATATTTTGATCAAGTATATACATTGTAATTATAATTTCTAGTGATATGCTATGTTGCTCTGCTCATGTCGTTATTAAAAATGGAGTAAATTACATGGTTCGTCCATGTGGTTTGGGGTAAATCCAAAATTGAGTCCATATCTTTTTTTTGTTGCATGATTGATCCCTATGTTGAAACTATTGCACACCGTTCGTCCTTATCACTAACTTTCGTCATCTTCTCCGTTAGTGATAACGCTCAAATTGTACATATTTTTAGGAGGGTTATCGTGGATTTTATGCATATATATTGATCACTTTTATGAACTTATGGTACTTAATGAAGTATAATTTCTATTTTAGGTTCATGTAAGCTCACGACAAAGAAAACCAAGAAAAAGACGAAGAAATGATCAATAAACGAAGATTTATGCATATACGAAGAATTCCCGACAAAAGCGAGTCTCTTGGAGTATATTCGAGAAGATAAAGTCATGAAGTTGTCACTCCAAAGACTCAAAAATAAAGCACAAAAGGGAAAACGAGAAAAGAAATGAAGAAAATAAGCTAAAACGAAGAAATAATGGAAGACTCGTTGTTTCCAACACACCTCTACCATTTTGGCCATAATTTGAGCATACGAATTCGGATTTAGAAGATTCAAGCGGCCACGGAACCGGGAGAGAAGGATCTACAACTTTCATCCTTATCATTTCTGGCGAAAATGCTCCATCTGATCGATATTGGCCAGCAACCGATTTGGATGGAGCTAACTTTTTTTCATCCATCCGATCGGTATGGTCCCGTATCCTATCGGATGGACCAATCTGACCTTCCCAAGTTATTTTTAGTGCATTATTAAGTGTCATTAAGCCCCAAGCCCGATCACTTACCTCCATTTACTCCATTTCCTGGTATTTTATGACACTTAGTGCCCAAGTTTCATACTTAGAGGCTAAGGGTTGATTTCTACTATATATATGAGTGCTTAGGCTTGGTTTTCGTTGTGAAATTTTACGCTCCACCCTTAAGGACGAATTTTCACCAACTTATCTCTCCCAAAAGACCACCAACCTCTGCCATTTTCAGAAGAAGGCTCAAACACATGGAAGAAGGTGTTGGGTATTATTTTCCTGCTTGGTAGAAAACGTATAGTTGATTGGAGGCTTGAAGGTTGCTATAAATCCTTTACCTTTGCCTATTGTAATTCATACTTTGGGTAAACCTTTTTACTTTTATATTTCATGATGTTTATGATTACCATGATTGTTGAATCTTTGTGTTTGATTGAAATAACCATGGAATAGTTTTGTATACTTGTTTGGATATTATGATAACTTGTGATAAAGGGATGTTTAGATATTTGTAGTGTTTGTTTGGAATATGATGATAACCTCATATTTGGTTAAATTGGAACTTGTCTTGTTTATTGTCTTGATTAATCATTGTTGAGTCTAAATGTCGAAAGGGTTCTCAATAGTGATTGATTTCAATTCATTAGTCGACGAATGTTTTGGTCTTGTACTTTGTGATGATTGTATGAGAAACTTAATAAACATAACAAGTGAAAGTTTAATTTAGATTAAGGGTCGAAAGGCATCTTTTGTATATGTGTTCTAATCATTTTTCAAGTAAATGGAACTTCACGAATTAATAACATCAAAGACTAAAGTTTGAAAGGATTCTTTCTTGTTATAGGCATAAGGCTCATGACATGACCATTTGATTGAGGCTTATACATAATTGATTTATAAAACACTAAATTATTATTGGTTCTAAAGGTCGTAAGGATTACTTTTGATAATATGTTTTCCAAACTAACCATCCTAATATCCATGTGATCATTTGTCCAAACATGTATGTTCTTTGTGTGATTGTTCTTATATTGCTTTTCTTGTTGTTTTGATCCATGACAATCATAGCCATCAACTTGTTACTTGCTTAAACAAACAAACGACACTTGAGTGCAACCAAGTCTCTTGGGACGACCTTGACTTACCAACCCCAATACTACATATGACTAGGGTATACTTGCCCGAATGTGTTCCTAGTTAATCGGTAATTCTTGTTTATTGTAGGATACTCATTAATCTAAACACATATGGTTCTTGTGATTTGGCCGATTCTAGAGAGAGAAATAGAGAGAAGTTTGGGAGCCTTTTAGAGAGAGAAAGTGAAGATGTTAGATTAGATGAAATGAAAGGTCCAACCCTTCCCATGGGTGGGAAAGGCTATTTATAGTTGTTACAAAACGCCCCTACACGGGCTATGGAGTGAGTTTACAGTGGGTAAAGACCCGACCCGACTCCATGAGTATTCGGGGTGACCGAGTCTTTCATATGCATATTTATATTCTTAACAATCTCCCCCTAAGGGAGGTTACCCCGGAAATTACAATTTGAATTATAGCATTCAATTGCATGAATTTAATTTCCTAACTAGTAGTCTTTGATTCTTCAAGGTCTTTAATCTTTGTACTTCAAGCAATGATCTTGCGATTAATGTTCCTTTGGCTTGTGTGATCTTTGAGCTTGCTTTGAGATCATCAGCCACAGTAAATCTCCAAATCATCCTTAGTAGTATTGCCTTCATGTGATGTAGTGACCATTGGACCGACATGCTCACACTTTTTTAGATCAGGAGACTTTGCATCAGAGTTGCGTAAGCATTGTTGTAAGTCTCTCAACCTTCATGATCCTTTGATAATGAATTGGTCATGTGAGCATGGGGTGTGGATTGACATGTCTCTGCTGAAATTAGGTACTACCATTACCATCTTTATATAAATCTGAAATAAAACAGTTAGCAATAAAGTTGGAGAACAAATATGGCTTTGTCATTCACTCGATGTAGTTGGATTAACCTTCGGTTCCGTGAGGACCGACCTGTGATCAGGTAGAATCCCCTTTAAAGAAAATTCTCCTTGACAGGACTTTCCAGCTTGTTGTAAAGAATCATCCAACGAATTAACATCAAAATCATCATACTAAGCATGTTCTCATACCGGAACGTGTCAAAGCAGACAACACGGTAGAGTGAATCAGTGAATCAAATACCCACTGATTGATGAGAAATTGATTAGAAAAAATCACGCGCGTGTCACTGGATAAACATTTTATGCAACACTACGAGGGTTTTATAAATTGAATCACATTTCTGTCATAAACACTTTTTTTTTGAAAATTAACACAATCAATGTGCTCGAAACTCAGTTGGTGAGCACACTGAAAGTTTTTCCAAAAGCATCCGTCAATCCATTTCCTGGAACAAGTTTGATTCAAATGTGAATCGCCCCATCGTTTCTTTCCAGTTGTCACAAGTTTGATCCATGAAGGATCTCACATGTCACCCACCAAGAGCTTGTTTGATGTTGGCTCTAGAAGGATTTCCATCTTCATTGTGAATACTTTACGTATCACTCGGATGTTCTGGTAATACCACAAGGATAATGCGTAGGACTCTTAATATATGTTTTCTTACTTTTCACGGTGTATGAAACAGCAAGCATATTGGAAATGTGTCCTAATGAGATTTTTTGGATGATCTCTTGGCTCTAGACTCAATAGTGCGTTTTGATTTAGTGATCGGAGGCTGGAGAGGACTGCCACCTTTTCAATATCGTCTAACTTGGAATAAGAGAGACGATAGAAATGTAATGATCTCCATGACAAATGAAACAAGAGCCCTTTGAGGGACATTGAGTGGCTAGGGAGGGTTGTGCAGCGTATCACTGGGTCCATGATACTTGTCTTCAATGTCAGCAATCAACTAAGTGATTCTGACAGCATATGTATTGACTCGGTTTCTGCCTAAAGTGTAAGGAGGGCTTCTTTCTTTTCACCCTTTATCTTTACATTTCTTTTTCATTCTTCAACCCCTTCAGCGCTTACCGAGACTTCATCACTAGTACCTTGTTGGGTTTGTTCCAGTACCAGTTCCATCTCAGTCGGCACTCTTCCCTTATTCTCACTTTTCTCCTTTTTTCATCTCTCCTAAGGACTTCTATTCTAACTAGAGGATTGTCCCTGGGAAGATCCCTCCGGTTCTGGCTGGATCATGGGAACTGCTACCTAACCTTACCATCCTTATAACTCCAGTACATTAAATAAAATGGTCGGTCTTTGGTATTCTTCCACAATTGCCATCATAAATCATTCGCTCCCCCTCAATATGTGCATCGATATACGAAAGAGTTTAGCACATATGAGAGAGCCTACACTTGAGTCCAAAAGATCACATTTTATCAGTTTTCATATTTAAATCACATTCTCTCCCTCGATCAAAAATTTCAAACCTTTTGAGATTTGGGATCTCAATTGATTTAAATAAGTAGGAAAATTTGGGAGACATTGTGGTCTGATTCAATGTATTCTGATAATGGAACATTATTATGCTCCCTCTCAATCAATGAGGGAGAATGTTAGTGTCAGGTATGATAAGTTTGAAAGATATTTGAATGAAACTCATACACTGACACATAACAACAAATTTTATTCGCTTGCTTATTATGTACAAAGTGGCGTGTTTTGATGATATAAAATTTTGAAATCACTCTCCTCCTCAATCGATGACCCGTTTTCTATTTAAAGAGTTGTAGTCATTGATTGAGTGACAAATTTTATGAAAAACTTCAAGTCTGATTGATTTCCAAAAAAATTCATGGTACCACCAAGTTTAGCACAAATACTTTCCTGAAGAATCATAGATGGAAAAGTATTTGCGATGTAAAGAAGACTTCTCTTCTTATACGAGAAATGATGCACTGAAACGTACATCAGATCAAGGGTGCACGGATGTAAAGTAATCCATGCCCGGGAGAAATTAATCAACCGTTGACAGGAACAGCCGTCTTTTTGGCGACGTGCTTTCCTCATTATGAAGATCGGGTTGCGAATCTGAAATAATAGCAAACCTTTTAGGCATGTTTTGAAAACTTTTTGAACTTCTGCTCGAACTTCATTTAAAGACCCGTGTCATTATTGAATGACATTTCTAGGACCTTAAATGTTATCGATACCAGAAGACATGCCTTGAAAAACTATTTTTTGGTATTTTAAATTTTTCTTATTTTTATGGTTTTTATTGGTTTTATATTTTTCTAATTACATTTTGGTTTAAGATATGTACAAAATATATTATTCAATTTAAGAAGACGTTGACATGAATACCGAAATAAGGATATCGTTTTGTACGTTGTAGAAGTCTGTAGTCAACATCTCTTAAACTTTCACCACCAAAGCTTTCGAGGCTCCTGAATAATCGTCTGAACTTGAGCCTTCTCAATGTGAAGCTTTGATAGCTTCCCCCCAAACCAAAAATCTTCTTTTTGAGCAGTTTCAAAGCTCTCTTTCAAGCTAACATTAGTTAAGTTCACAGCGGAATCCGTAGCAAACCACATCAAATATTGTTGCTCCTTTTAAGAATAATCATCGTGATTATTTGTTCGGGGGATCATCAAATAGATCAGCAACGTATCATCTCACGCTTGAGTAATTCTTCTCATATTTCTTCCCGCTGAAGTCTGAAATAATGCATACCAAAAGTATCCAGAGACCACTTTCCCCAAGTAGTTGAAGTGATGCAATCAGTCTCATTGTATGAAGCTCAAAAGCCCGAAGTACGCACTCAATCCCATAAATGAAGTCGAAATCGTAACATCAAAATCAATTAAGACTCGAAAATGCACTTTTCTCCCTTTAGGAAATTGCAGATGAGAATTGCTACACCAAAGTCAACTAAGTCCCGAGTGTAGGCAAGTTATCCCGTATGTAGTCGAAATGATACAGACTAACTAGAGGAATCATCATACCATTGTGTACCTCTTTTATCATCAGAAACTGTTTCTTACATCTCTTCCCCTACGTAGTTGGAATAATACACCAGAAGGCACGAGTTAAAACACTGATTTTCTCTGCGGTTATGACATTTGTCTTCCCGGAATAACTTCAATTCAGAAGAAGTATAAATTTCATCATGTGTACTCGTTGTGCGTTCAGATGTATGTCTCCTTCCCCCTTGCTGGTTTTGATACCTCAAAAACAGCAACACATTTTACGCACATATACTTGAAATCTTGTGAGAAGAACAAAATTGGTTCAAATGTATCCTGTGAGAATCAACTGTTACAGAAACTCTCTCTGACTATCATTACCAACCCTTATGTTCTGAAGGCTATTGTTGTGACCACTTGGTGAAGTAAACCCGATATACCAAACTTGACAATGAATAAGAATTCCCCAAATTTGCTACTTAAGTTTGCACTGTTGATGATTGAAGAACAATGCAGAAGAAAACCTCTAAGTAGCCTTATACACTCAACTAAGAGCCAAAACAAGTACAACACCTTTTGAGACTATCCACATCTGCATCTGTGTGTGACACTGAGCATTACAATGTAACTCCTTGAAGTGATAGCTATAACCCGTGAGTACTACAATGTAACTCCTTACATCGGGTATAACTAGATAATCCAAGTCCCAATCATAAACTTTATAAGTTCAAGCAAGTCATCAATCGATAGATGAATTCTCGATGATGAGATAAGTAAAAGCCTTCGTGAAACCCACTTCAATCTTAAATAAGGGATGCCAAATAAACTCCGTGATCACTTGACATTCCATGTCCAAATTCTTATCCGTTTTGACGTTTTAGCCGACATTTTCCTTTATGTTCTTATGGTTGATTTACAGAGTGCACATTGAAAGGAACAACAATCCGTGATGAAGGAGATTCTTCAGAACCTAGTTCTGGGAAAGCAATGCCAAAGAACGGATCATTATTCATGTGTGCAACTTCAATATCTTGAGAGTCATTATCAACACCTTGAGGAATAGCTGGAGATTGGGTTTCTTGAGTAGTCTGAGTTGTACTTCTAGATGGTGCATCTTGATCAATGGAAATTGAAGAAGGTGAACCAGCTGAGTCAGCGGGAACCGGAGCAGGAGCTTCAGGAACTGGATGATCAACATTCGTTGGAGGTTGGAAGTATTCATCAAACATCGGTTGAAACAATAAATCCCAGTCATCCGTTGTAAGTGGAACATTTGGTGTTGGAGGAGGCACTTGTTGTGCACAGGAGCCGTATGACCATTTCTCAAACATCAATCAACATGTAGTTTATTCACACTTCTCCCCCTCAAAAATTGCATATGACTGCCAACTGCCATTTTTGATTGAACGAGTGAATAAGAATACAATCAACGGTAAGTAGATCCACTTGATGACTGACATTTAGTTTATTCACACTACTCCCCCTCAAAAATTGCATATGAGGTTGCCATTTTTGATAGAACAAGTGAATAAGAATATACTCCAATGTACGTTGATCCACTTGATGACTGAATGAGCATGGGAAGAGCATGAAGCTTGTTGATGAGAATGGTCATAAACAAGAAAATTTCTCTTGTTCCGAAGATAAAGCGCACTTAAACGTACACCTATCTTTTCTTTGAGGAACGGTGAGAGGATTCGATACACTAAATAGGATGTTAATCCTTTACAACGAGTGTATGTGATATATTGAGTTAATATGATTAACTATGCGGAATCTACTTAACCACACTTAGAAGGTTATTTGGTTTTTGGAAATGAAAAGTAGTGCTTTAGTAACGAACAATGAACATGCAATGTTAACACCAAACGATTCAATATTATTCAAAATAATACGAGTGATCTTCACTATCACTAAGGTTACAAAACCTTGAATCTTATGTTTCGATGACTTGTGATATTGTTGTGTTTTTTCTATGTTCTTAACAGTTATTCAACATAAATTAAGCACATTCAAAAGTCACACATATATCTAGTCTAAGATCTTTCTTTTATAGTTCAAGAAAGATCTTTACAATATTGTTAAGTCTTGTCGAACACTTGCTAGCTTATCTTATGTGTGTCAGTAACTTAGATACAACATGTATCTATGTACACAACTTGTTACTGATCACTTTGTCCAAAGATATTATCTACCGTATATTCTTGACTTTAGGACAAAATATCTTCGTATACTTATCCATCCAGCAAGCAGACTTAACATTCGAAGAGCAGACTTAATTTGGCACTCACCAGAATTAATCACTAGACTTAACCACCAGACTTAATATTCAAAGACCAGACTTAACCAGGTACCAACCAGACTTAACATTACTGCAACCAGAATTAATCACTTAAGAGAATTTCCCGATACTTAATCTTTAGAATATTTAATTCCCAACAATCCTCCCCTAAGCATGTGAAACCTATTCAACATGTTTTCTGAATTAAATGAGGAATTGTGAATATCTTTCAAATACTTCATAGTCAGACCCTTGGTCTGAACTTTCTTCTATTCTATAAGATTAATATCTATCTCAGTAACTCATCTGCTTTCTGTTCTTTGACTTCAGCAATATCAGTACACATCTTCAGGCTTCAAACATGACCTAAAAGATGGTACAATTTCCTTGGATAGAGGAATTATAAGAGGCAATGGTGCTGTGTATCTTGGATGCTTGTTTCAACAAGTAAAATCATCTATCAGCATGCCTTTGCAAGTGATGAACAAACGTAGTAAACTGAAATTGAAACTTTTCTCCGTTTGACCTAGATAGAACTTTCTCTTTTTGAATGCTTCATCCCTTCTGAATATACATAATACTCCAGAATCTTGTTCATGAAGAAGAGATTATCAGCTCTATTCTTGTCATTTTCAACCTCTATGTCATCATCTTGTATGCTCTTGTCTTTTCCTCCCTTTCATTGGTTAATCTTCCTTCTTTGGGTTTATTTCCTCCCCTGGATTGCAAATAACATTTCCTCCCCTGTTTGGAAGATCTCTCACAATGTACCAAAATATTTTTCTCCCCATCATCTGATCTATCAATTAGGACTTTTTATCAGACAATGTTGTACATGTAGCCATCAATTCCTTAAGAGTTTAATTTGCAGCCCTCATCACTTCTAGGTGTGTTAACTCCTATGAGAGGTGATTCATGGGACATTTGACACATGGTCCATCATTTAATGGTTTTTGTGAGTCTCTTTGAAAAAACTTTTTAAGAAACTTCTGCCATTAGCAGTATGTACCTAATTTTATTATGAAAAATAATACTGCTTACAACCATTTTGAAAGGATCAAGTGTAGTTACAGACACTTAATCAAAATTTTGGTTTAAAGCAACCTCTGGTTGTGTGAGAACCAATGTTTTTCAGTTATAAATAACTGCCTGTGTAAAGATAAAGTTATTCAAAAGGCTTTGTTGACAGGGTTTCCAGCTCATAGCAATTGTTGCCTCTAACACAAGTGTTAGATTCACTGTTGCTAGCTGTTCTTTCTATCAGATGTCCTTAGACTTGCTCATTATACTTAAAAGTATAAAATGATAGAAAGTGAGTTGTATCAGTTACTTTCTGATCAACTAAGTCATCAATTCAATGTGAAATTTCATAATCAGGTTTCAAGAAAGAAGTTTTAAGGAGGTGTAAATTCCCAAACTCTTTCTA
The DNA here is from genome assembly GCA_021014915.2 of Artemisia tridentata subsp. tridentata. Lineage (NCBI taxonomy): Eukaryota > Viridiplantae > Streptophyta > Magnoliopsida > Asterales > Asteraceae > Artemisia > Artemisia tridentata. The sequence goes on from CP139508.1 coordinate 162,626,907, forward strand.
TCATGAACCTATTATGTCAGCAACTGTATTATCATTCTGCTGCTCACACATTTCACTTGAAACATCCTTTGTGTTCACATGTTCATACCTGAAATTGTTAGTCTAAAACCAAAAGAACAATGTACAAAGTACTTGAATTAATATTATCATTCTGCTGCTCACACATTTCACTTGAAACATCCTTTGTATAAAGTACATGCAAAGTTGTGTTCTGAAGCAATTTTAAGAACTTGAATTAATCTTTTCTCATTGCAGTCTCTTATAAAGTGATGTCTAATTTCAATGTGTTTTGTTTTAGAATGTTGTACTGGATTTTTAATAATGCAAATTGTACTACTATTATCAATATGAATAACAGTGTTCATAAAATTGTACCCATAGTCAAGAAGTTGGTTTTGAAGCCATAGGACTTGAGCACAGCAACTTGCAGCAGCTACATATTCAGCTTCAGTTGTTGAAGTAGCCACAATTGTTTGCTTCTTACACTGCCATGAGATAAGTCTACACCCAAGGAATTGACATCCTCCAGTTGTTGACTTTCTGTCCAAGCTAGCACCAGCATAATCACTATCCGAAAATGCTACCAAGTCAAAAGGTGACTCTCTAGAATACCATAGTCCCAACCTAGGTTGACCCTTGAGATATCTAAAAATCCTCTTGTCTGCTGTTAAATGAGAAACCTTTGGAGTTACTTGAAATCTTGCACAAGCAGAAACAGAGAACATGATGTCAGGTCTTGATGATGTAAGATACATCAAAGAGCCTATCATAGATCTGTATGTGTGTACATCCACATTTTCTCCATCTAAATCTTTAAGAAGTGGCTTCTCAGAGTCCATTGGTGTGCTTGCCATTTTTGAATCAGCAAAGTTGAACTTCCTTAGAATCTCTGCAACATATTTATCTTGACTAATAAATATGCCTTCACATGATTGTTTAACTTGCAAACCCAAAAAGAATGTAAGTTCCCCCATGGAACTCATCTGAAACTTATCATGCATAAGCTTCTCAAACTCCAAACACATCTCCTTCCTTGTAGATCCAAAGATAATGTCATCCACATACACCTGAACTAGCAAAAGATCCTTCCGTTGCTTCTTGATGAAAAGTGTCTGATCAATCTTGCCTCTTTGAAATCCATTCCTTTTTAAATAGGAAGCCAGTGTTTCATACCAAGCTCTTGGTGCCTGATGTAGGCCATATAAAGCTTTTACAACTTTGCACACTTTGTTTGGATTGTCAGGATCAATGAAACCAGGAGGTTGTGAAACATAAACATCTTCTTCAATAGTACCGTATAAAAAAGCACTCTTGACATTCATTTGATAAACTGTGAAGCCTAAAAATGAAGCATAAGCTAAGAAAAGCCTAATTGCCTCAAGTCTTACTACTGGAGCAAAAACCTCATCATAGTCTATCCCTTCTTGTTGTGTGTACCCTTGGGCTACTAATCTAGCCTTATTCCTAATCACTATTCCCCTTTCATCCATTTTATTCTTGAAAACCCATCTAGTGCCAATTACCTTTTGATCCTTAGGTAAATCAACTAGCACCCATACCTTCTGAATCTTGAACTGAAAAAGCTCCTCTTGCATAGCCTCTACCCAGCTTGAATCATCTAGGGCTTTAAGAATGTTCTTTGGTTCATCTTGTGAGAGAAAACATACAAACAAGCAAGAGTTTGAAAACCCATGCTGTTTTGAAGCATAAAGGGCATCAAGAAGCCCTTGTTGGTCTGAAGACATCAGTTGTTGTCTTGTCTTCACACCTGATTGTACATCTCCAATCACATTTTCCAGGGAGTGGACTTTGTGAATCCTTGTGTGTGGTATAGAAGGAACTTGATAATCAGGTGGGAGATTGCTCAAATCCACCTCATCTTCTGTTTATTCTGCTTCAGCAGTTAATTATGCTTCTTCTGTTAATTCTGTTTCAGCAGCATTATCAACAGCAAAACTATTTTCTTGTTCCTTTGTTCCATCTTCCTTGTGTTCATCTTCAACATCTTCTTTAGTTTTACCAGAAGAAGATTCACCATTTATTGAAGTTGAATCCACACTTGTACTTGACCATATTGGCATCATCACATAATCTTGATTTGTCTCCTTTTCTAACCTTGCCTTATCTGATGTTTCATCAGCTTTTGAACCTGAAAATTCATTAGTTTCTACAACAATAGGCACATAATTCATTGAATGGGTTAGAGTCTCAAGATCAAATAGCCATTTCGGTCCTTGACCTTCTACATTGGATTTATGCTCTAAAAATTCCACATGCAGGTTTTCCTCTACTTTCTTAGTTCTTAAGTTGTATACTCTAAATGCTTTACTATTGAGAGAATATCCAACTAAGAATCCTTCATCTGCTTTACCATCAAATTTTCCTAGATGGTCTAAGGTATTCAGAATTGTCACATGACATCCAAAAGGTCTAAGAAATCCTATTGCAGGAGTTCTACCTCTAAAAAGTTCATATGATGTCTTATTGTGAGGCTTGACAACTAAAACTCTATTCTGGACATAGGAAGCAGTGTTGACTGCTTCAGCCCAAAAAGTGATAGGCAACTTAGAATCAGCTAACATAGTTCTAGCAGCTTCTATTAGTGTTCTATTTTTCCTCTCAGCAACACCATTCTGTTGTGGAGTTCTAGCAACACTAAATTCTCTCCTAATACCTTTTTCTTTGCAGAAATCATCCATAACTCTATTCTTAAACTCTGTCCCATTATCACATCTAATGACTTTTACTTTCTTGTCTACTAGGTTTTCTATCTCTGTAATGAATGTCTTAAGAAAGCTAGGTGTCTCATCCTTAGAACTTAAAAAGAAAACCCATGTAAATCTACTATAGTCATCAGTAATAACTAGACAATATCTCTTATGCTGCATACTTCTAACATTTGTAGGACCAAATAAGTCCATATGAAGCATAAACAATGATTGATTGATAGAGTTAAAAATCTTGGGCTTACAAGTGGCTTTGTGTTGTTTACCTTTAAGACAAGCAATGCATGTTTGGTCATTTTCAAATCGTTTTTGAGGTAAACCTCTTACCAAACCATTCTTAACAATCTGATTTATGGTTTTGAAATTAATATGACCAAGCCTCCTATGCCATAGTATTGATTCATCCAATGTGGTCTTTGCAACAAGACAAGTTAAAGCCTTTTTAGGAACAATGTTCTTCATATCAACACTGTACATATTGCCCTTTCTAGAAATTTTAAGAAGTACTTGACTTTCATCAGGCATCTTAAAATCAGGAGAAAGCACAAGACATTCAGTGTCACAGAAAAGAACTTTTTTCTTTTTTTCTTTTTATCACACATTTGTGAGACACTAAAAAGATTATACTTAAGCTCTTGTACATAGTACACATCTTCAAAATCTAAATTTCCAGTTTTAATTGTACCTTTACCAGAAATTTTGCCACCAACACCTCCTCCAAAGGTAACATAGCCTCCATCTATTGATTGAAAATCTGAGAGATAAGACTTGTTGCCTGTCATGTGCCTTGAACATCCACTATCTGAGTATCCTTGATCCTCTTGTTTATCAGTTGAATGTTCCTGCACAGTAATAAGGAGTATTAGTTTCCTTTGGGGACCCAAGCCATTACTGACTTGGATCTGCCTCTTGCATCAATGAAATTTAATCTCTAGAGAACAGTTGATGCAACATTGGATTTAAGAATCCAACATGCTGAGGCCTTAACAGCATTTGCCCTATTTTCCCAAGCAGTAGTATTAACTACTTGCCTAGCAGTATTAACTGCTGGCTTTGCAGTTGTACCCTTAATTTTTCAAACTTATTTTTGGACCACTATTTTTTATTGAATGGGCCTTTTAACAGTTTTTGATGCATTTTTGTAAGTTGTTTTTGCACCCTTAGCTGTTGATTTTGGGTAACTAGTCTTAAATGGTCTATCAGAAGGATCTGTGTTTGATCCAGACTTGTTTGAGACTACTCTGGGTTTTGTTCTATTAGTATTAGAGTGAAAGTGAGATTTAGATGTTTGCCTTTTGTAGTTCACTCTATTATTTTCATACCCAGATACCCATTGGTTGCACAAAGTTGCAAGATGGTCAAAACTACCACATGTGTAACAAGCTTTGTTATAAAAAACAAAGTCATCACCTAGTTGGTGAGACTTGAGGTTATTCCAACCCCTTTGGTTACCTCTGGGCTTGTTTGTAGTTCTATATTGTTCACAATATCTAACTGGTTGCCTAACATGTTTTACATTGGACTTAGGCCTATCAGTATTGTGTTTGACTATCGTAGGAACACTTGTTCCTTCTTTCTTAACCAAGTCAGGTTTAGACATAACCTGTTCATCTTCATCATCATCAGATACCCAGTCCTCAACAACTATAGCATCTGATTTCCTAATAGAAGTCACCTTGTCTTCTTGAAGTGAAGTTTTACATAAACTCTCACTTAACTTCTTAGGCTCATCAACAACTACATTGGTTTTTGGTTGTACACCATATTGTAACTTTGGTAGTTGAAATTCAGGTAAGCCTGAGTGTTCTAGGTCAATCCCTGGGGGTTTAGGGATACCTCTGTATGGAGGTGGGACACTCTTATATCCTATTCCTGACTTAGCTCTGTTGATCACTTGACATTCAATCATGTTAGTAACACCCCTAGAAGCATGATCTAGAGTTTCTACACTTAATTGAATATTATCATTTTTTGCTTTAATCCTATCATAAGCATCTCTTAAAAGCTTAATTTCAGCATCTCTAAAGAATATGTCCTGTCTTAGAAGAGCTTTGTCATCAGAAAAAGCAAGTTCATTTTCTTTGTAGTATAGGGTCTTCTTTTCTACTGATTCTAAATCACACTTATAATCAATATAGTTTTGATGAGTTTTGCTTAGCTCTTTCTTTTGTTCATCATAATGTTTGATTAAAGTTTGTAATTCTTTAAGAGCTGTGCAAGTATTAGAACAAACTTTATGATTTTGTACCTCAGTAGAGAAAGCCATGAGTGCCATCTGTGAAGAATCTTCTTCTTCATCAGCCATGAAACTCCAATCAAAACCTAGCCCATCAATAGCTACCATAGCTTTTGAGTTTGGCTCAAAAACCTCCCTTGTTTTGGATGTGCTTCCAAAACCTTTGTTCTTGCTATCTTGCTGCCTTGGCCTTCTACATTCTCTTGAGAAGTGCCCCATCATGTGGCAGTTATAGCACTCTATCTTTGACTTGTCAAAACCAGCAGTATCAGTGTTGCTGATTAAGAGCTTCTTCCCCGTCCTTTGATAGAACTTCTTGGCTCTCATGCTAAGAAGATAAATTTGCCATTTTAGGTCTATTTCCTCTAGATCATCATCATTGATCTCTTGGAGGTCTTCATAAGTGAGCATGGACCCATCATTTCGACTTGTGAGAAATGCACAACAAGTCTTCTCATCCAAAATACCCATGGTACTGCTTGATGAACTAGCAGCACCAACACCATCAACAACTTTCACCTCTTCACTTGATTTTGAGGTACTAGGAGTTGACATAAATGCCATGTTCCCAGTATTAGAACTAGTACCTCCATTTTTTTTCAAATCTTGCTCCACAATCTTAAAGTTGCTATACAAATCTATCAGTTCCATTGTATCAAGGTCTGGCTTATTCTTCCAGACTACAACATGTATAGCCCACTCTTCTGGTAAGCTTCTCAGAAATTTTGAGTTCAAATCTTCTTGAGGTATTTCAAAACCAAGAATAGCAAGTTGGCTCACAATATTCTGAAGCCTATTAAACATATGGTCAAGAGATTCATTGTTGGTAGAGAAGAAGTTTTCAAACTGCTGCTTGAGCAGTGTCTTGTGGGTTTTCTTGGTGGCTTCATTCCCACCATACCTTGCAATAATGGCCTCAAATAATGACTTGGCATCTTTGAACTTGCTGAAGTTTAGTAGTTGATCATTGGGAATGGTCATCATCAGCGTGCTTCTTGTCTTTAAGTCATTTTTCTTCTTTATTCTGTCTTCTACAGATGTTCGGTGTTGTTGCAGAGTTGTCACCACTTTGCTGTCCACTGTTGATGTAGTGGTTGTAGGCTGGTAAGAGTTTCCATCTTCAATGATTTCCCAAAGTGCATAGTCTTGCACTTGGAAATATTGCTCTATCCTCAGCCTCCACATCTCAAACTCATTCTGTTTGAGCATGGGTAGTTTTGCAGCAACATTGGTTTGAATAGATTCAACGTCCATTTCTTCTTCTTCTTCTTCTAAATCAACTATATCAGCCTTGCTCTGATACCAATTGAGAGGATTCGATACACTAAATAGGATGTTAGTCCTTTACAACGAGTGTATGTGATATATTGAGTTAATATGATTAAGTATGCGGAATCTACTTAACCACACTTAGAAGGTTATTTGGTTTTTGGAAATGGAAAGTAATGCTTTAGTAACGAACAATGAACATGCAATGTTAACACCAAACGATTCAATATTATTCAAAATAATACGAGTGATCTTCACTATCACTAGGGTTACAAAACCTTGAATCTTATGTTTCTATGACTTGTGATATTGTTGTGTTTTTTCTATGTTCTTAACAGTTATTCAACATAAATTAAGCACATTCAAAAGTCACACATATATCTAGTCTAAGATCTTTCTTTTATAGTTCAAGAAAGATCTTTACAATATTGTTAAGTCTTGTCGAACACTTGCTAGCTTATCTTATGTGTGTCAGTAACTTAGATACAACATGTATCTATGTACACAACTTGTTACTGATCACTTTGTCCAAAGATATTATCTATCGTATATTCTTGACTTTAGGACAAAATATCTTCGTATACTTATCCATCCAGCAAGCAGACTTAACATTCGAAGAGCAGACTTAATTTGGTACTCACCAGAATTAATCACTAGACTTAACCACCAGACTTAATATTCAAAGACCAGACTTAACCAGCAGACTTAACCAGGTACCAACCAGACTTAACATTCCTGCAACCAGAATTAATCACTTAAGAGAATTTCCCGATACTTAATCTTCAGAATATTTAATTCCTAACAAACGGGGCCTGAGGTGTTGTCTACAGACGCCATTATGTTGACATTGAGGCCCGAGGCTTGAACTGCAGTGTTCAAACGTCATATCTCGCTGAAGAACGAGGCTTGAACTGATGTGATCAAACGTCATATACCGCTGAAGAACGAGGATTGAACTGATGTGATCAAACATCATTGTCGATTCCCCTCATATGTTGTGAGCAGCCTGAGTCCAAATGTCAAAGGACGATCTGTACGACCTGCATTTGAAAACAGATGAAAGAAGAGAGTTTGGAGTGTCGGATCCCCTATTTAAGTTGGGTTCCAGTTGGTTAGTGCAAACAATCTTTGGAGCTGCTGAAACCATAGGTGCCTTGGTTTTAACAATAGGGGAAACACTAGTAGATGCAATGGACCTAGTTAAAGGGCATTGTGTATCTGAAGGAATAACTCTACCAGTTGGCTTCCATTCCTTAACAGGCACTACTCTAGGCATGGTAATCCTCGTTAAAGGGCAATGTTCGCCTAGTGTGAATATTCGGCCCGTGGGCTTCCACTGAAAGCCCACATTGGTAAACATTTTCCCTGTAGGTTTTCAAGATTGCTTAATTTGTCTAGCTCTCCAAACTTTCTTAACTGGGGTTTTGTTGGACGACTTCAAAAATTTCTCAACACATTTATCAGGATTACCCGAAATTAAACAATCATTACATATTTTGCAAAGTGAATTAAGATTTGAATTATGATTCCGTTTTTTCAAATCTGACTTATTGTTCCTCATGTGGTCTTCTACTTTCTTCTTAGGAACACTTTTAGCTGGTGAAGTCCTATAATTCTTTATATTTCTCCTAGGTTTTGACTCGCTAGCTTTAGTGTCTCTATTAACTCCTGTAGAAGGACTGATGGGAATCTTAGGCTTTTTCACTTTTAGTTGCTGAAAATGTTTTGATGTGTTGGGATCTGAAGTTTCCATAGGTGCCTCAAAGGTTACATGCTTGTTCTTAGTCATTGAAGATGATGCAATAAACCTATCTCGCTTGCTATCAGTCTTAGGACATGTGCCAATGACGTATTCTAAGAGTTCCTGAGATCGTTTAGAGAGGAAGCAGGCATCTACAACTGCACTATCAAGTGGTTTCTCTATCCTATCCTCTTCTACAATCTCACGAAGAGTGTCAATACTATCCTTAAGATGTGTGAGATAATCATGATGAGCTAACCTATTGTTCCTAAGGGGAAGCAGAATAGGCACAACATCAATTGCATACATACTACAAGCTGAAACCTTTGGAACAACATTATTACTAGTGATAATTGGCATTTTCCCTTTCACCTGAGCCTTTAGATTCTCAATCTCATTAAGCAAAGAAGTTATCTTTTCATTGTGATTGTTACGTGTGACTTTAATCGAGTCATATAACTCTTTGTAATGCAGTTTAACTTTTGAATTTTCAGCTTGAAAACAATCATTTTCCTGTTGCAATTTATTGATGATGTTTTGAAATTGAAAATTCTGAGAATCTAGGTGGTGGTTTATAGGTGCCAATCACATCACTACTATTGGCCTTCAATTGAGAGATTTGTGCTTTCAATTTTCGGATCGTGTTAGTGTGAGCTTGAATCCGTTTATCTCGTTTGCTTATTTCAAAATATGCATCAAATTCAGGAGCATCCAACGATGTCTTGGCATTTGAAGTTGTATTTCTTTCTTCTAGATGTTGAAATTTTAATTTCAAATTAAGATTATCAATCTCTAATTTAGACAAATGCCTGACCATGTTATCATGATCATCGTTTTGGATTTTCTCATGCAATTTTTGATTCTCGGCTTCAAGCTCAATGACACGATTCTGGGCAACATTAAAAGCAATCGATAGATCATGAAATTGAAAAGTAGTTAACGCATAATCTGTAGCAGTATAGTACACATCCTGAGCAATACATCTCGCAATCAAATTCTCATTGGTGATGAGAATGTTCTTTCTCTCAATCTCACGACTCTTAAGTTCTATCGCATTTTGGGACACCTCATTTTCCATAACATTAAACACCCTTTTCATTTCTTTTACCTCAGCATCTAGGGATTTTTGAATACCTTCAAAATGTTCTTTGAGTAGTTTAAAGAATGGAATTACCTCAGTTAGATAGCACTGTTTTGTTTTCTCAAATCCCCTTTCCCCTTCAATAATTCCCGTTGGTGTAATTCTCTTCTTACATGTTTTATCAAAATTAGCAAATAGTTGACTAAGTACATAAATGCCAATTAGAGTTTTTACATTATGTGGGAAGAGTTCTAGGAACTAAATGCATGGGTGTATTAGGTGGGTACACCGTTGCAACAGGTAATTTCCTTAGGGGTGGATTTTTGACTTCGAGTTCTTCGGCCTTTCTTTTTTGCATGTCTAAGGTCCAAAATACTTGTTCAGGAGTCAATTGAGTTTGGGTAGTGAAAGTGGCTAAGAAGTTCTCCTTTGAATAGTTGTGAGGTTTGATTATGACCCGTTTTGCTACACATACAGGATCATTCATTTTCTCGGCCATTTTTTCTCTATTTATTTCTTCTATCTCACCACTCTCTTCTGATGATGGTACACTAGTGGGGGCATGAACAAGTTTAAGGATTTCAGTACCATTATATAACACAGGTTGGGCCCCTTGTGCACTTCTAAGGTAAGCAGATTTTGGTTCACATATGGCTTTCTCACTGTGTTCATCACATAGCTTTTTATGCTTGAGCATCATCTGAACAGCTTGTTTGGAACGGTCTTGTGCATACAACTTGTATTCGAGTTTATTCTTTAACGTTTTAAGTTTGGAAAAATCATTTAAGAGTTTTGTTTCTTTTTCTTTGAAATTCTGTTTCAGCGTATTCACACTTTCTTGTATTACTTGTTTAAGCTGAATAGTTTGACTAAGTTTCACTTGTAAAGAATGTAACTCCATTTTCAATTTTTCTTCCCTTAGATTACGTTCAGAAATAAGTGTACGCATCTGACCATCCATTTCTTGCTCACGTTTAGTTAACTCAAACTTAGCACGTTGTTCATATATGGCCACTTGATCTTTATAGATGTTAAGCTGGGTGGTTAATGAGTCTTCAGGGACAAATTCAGTGGCCTCAAGCAACACATAATCATCATGTAGAACAGAAGATGCACTACTAGGTACAACAGACACTTCGTTGTGTTTCACATATTGTTCATATGGGATAACATCGCTATTTCCCATATTAGCAGTATCTGACTCAACAACGTTTGTCTGTTGTACTTTGTTGGGAACCTTATGTTCATCAACCACGTCATACAATTTGAGTACCTCAGAAATGACTGAATCCGTTGTGTTTGACATGATATGAACGTGCACGGGATTTTACAATTCTATGATTTAAACCGAGAAATAGATTATTTCGCGGGATTTTACAAAAATCAAGAATAAACCGTGATTTTATTACTTGAAACTCAAATCGCAGAGACTCAAATCGCAGGAATTCAAATCGCAGGAACTTAAATCGCAGAGACTCAAATCGCAGAGACTCAAATCGCAGAGACTCAAATCGCAGAAACTCAAATCGCAGAGATTCAAATCGCAGAGACTCAAATCGCAACAGATTCAAATCGCATGCTCAAATCGCAGACTCAAGTCGCAAGCTTAAATCGCAGAACCAAGACTCACTATCAAATCGCAGTCAGAAGCAAATCGCAATATGCAAAATGACAAAACGCAACAGCCAAAACTGTCACTTTCACCTCTTTTATCTTTTACTCCTTTTTAGCTACACACCAAATCGTAACTCAATATCTAACCAAATCGCAACATTAACCTACCCAAACTAACTCAAATCACAATCAAGAATATGCTACCGAGACTCAAATCGCAGACAAGAAAAACTTCAAAAACACCAGTCGAATTTACTTAAACACACCACTAAACGGATAAAACAATCTATTCAAAGACTAAACTAAGCTTATACAACAATCCAAATCAAGAAAGTACAAACATATCACAAGTCTAATCACAAACAAGATCAAACCAAGGTGTTTTCACTAAAGACTAGTCGAACCAAAAAAAAAAAAACCACAAAACCAATCTAAAATTCGAGCATCCACAATCAATCGAACCTAACAATGGCTCTTGATACCAATTGTAGGATACTCATTAATCTAAACACATATGGTTCTTGTGATTTGGCCGATTCTAGAGAGAGAAATCGAGAGAAGTTTGGGAGCCTTTTAGAGAGAGAAAGTGAAGATGTTAGATTAGATGAAATGAAAGGTCCAACCCTTCCCATGGGTGGGAAGCGCTATTTATAGTTCTTACAAAATGCCCCTACACGGACTATGGAGTGAGTTTACAGTGGGTAAAGACCTGACCCGACTCCATGGTGATACGATATCTAAACTAAAGCTATTTAAGACTACGAGCTAATTAATGCTAATGAGTATTCGGGGTGACCGAGTCTTTCATATGAATATTTATATTCCTAACATTTATAAATTTAAAGCTTCGATGGAGCGCATCAAGTTTTTGGCGCCGCTGCCGGGGATTTGGTTTTTGTTCTTAGGTTTTTGTTTGTTTGCTTGTTTGTTCGTTTCCTTGATATATTGATCGATTGCTTGTTTGCTAATTTGTTCGAATGCTATATTGCTCTTGCTCATAAATGATTGTTTCTTTGTTCTTGTTTGATTGTTTGTTTGCTTGTTTTCTCATGATGATTGCTTAATTGCCTCTCTTGCTCTTTGTCTAAAAAAAATTTCTCATTTCTCATAATTGCTTAAATGATCTTGGCTTAAAAATCAAATTTTTTGATGTTGGGATTTCGTTTCATGTGTTCTAAAAATACGCATTTAAAAGTTTTCTAAATGTACTCGAAAGCGTTTGCGAAAAAAACCACCCAAACCACTCCAACCAATCAGTCACCACCCGTAACCGATTCGGTTGGAGGCTTTTGAACCAATTTTTTTTTCTAGTTTGTGTTTTTCTTGTTTTGTGAGTTTTATGTTTTATATGTTATGTGATCTTTTACATGTCTCTGTGTTATTTGTTCGTGTTCTTCTTGTTCGGATTAGTTTCATATTAATTTTGAATAAGACTATCTTGTTTTAGATTGTTTTGTTTTGATTTGTGTTACGTGATTAATTATGTTTGCTTGCGTCTATGTGCTTATCATTTTCTGTGATCGCGCTTTTATTTGCTTATTTTTGTTTTAAGTGTCGTATTATGTTCTTGATGTTCTTCTAGTACATATGTGTTTATGTGTTTTATTTACTTGTGTCTATTTTCGTATTTGTTACCTTATGTCTTTTTGTTTTATTTTGTCAATAAAAGTTTATAACTGAAACTTATTAAAAAAAAAAAAGAAATTTGGTCACCAGAGTGTTAACCGAATCGGATGGAATCCATGCCGATCGGTTGGAGCTCTCGGTAAAAATTGGTCCAAGGGAAACCAACCCAACCGATCGGTTAGATCCTCTAACCGATGCGATGGACCAATCGGTAAAAAAAAATGTTATTTTCATTTTTCGTATTTTGTTCTTATGTGTTTGTGTTTAGATCGAATAAGTTTAAATGTCTTTTGGATTTTTCAAGAGCATCATTTCTTTTATACTACTTAAATTTGGTTTTTTTTTTCCATTTTAAATTTTGTTAATTTAGTACGTTGTGAAATAAATAAGTACTTGTTTTATAAAATAAAAATGTTTTGAACTTTGTGGGTATGTTCACTGGAAACCCTCACGAGACTTCACTCGTCCGCTCGGGCCACCGAGAGGTTTAAAAGGCTTGTTGCATACCCTAAATGCAATCGTGATGCCTACGAAAAAGGTCATTTGTTGCTTATTTGAAGTTGAGGTTGAATTTTTCAAAGTTGTGTTTTATCATACTTTTTGTTGAGAAGGTAACTTGTTCGTTCGTTCAAGTGACTATGAATTGACAAACACTTAAAGGAGTAACGTTGTAGTACTCAGTGTCTCATAGAAGATGAGGTTATTGTCAAGAGACTGAGGTCTCCCTATACATGGGTATATGTTCAAGTCAGTTTTAGTACAAGACATAAGACACAAGGTTGGTTTATTCTGTTTCATCAACAAGTTAGTAATGATTGGTTTTTCTTCATCAGTCATAAAAGCCTACAGAATTGGAGATTCGAATGGTTAACATATGGGTTTCAGGGGAAGCTTAAATGTTCAGATGTATAGCCATTTATATGTGCATCACCACAGGGAAAGTTATTGATTCTTATTATTATTGATTAGTATTGCTACTGATGGTTTAAATTTTTGATGTCTCAAGTTCATTTTTTGTGCGGAAAGCTTAATGGAGGGTAATTTGAGATATTAGAAGGATAGATTGGATTTGTAATATTAGTTCATAGTTGTAAAGATCATATTTGTAAATTTCCTATTTGTTGATAACAAAAAGGGGAAGAGACGTGGTCGATAGCATAGATTAAGGGGAAGTCAGTATAGTTTTCATTCATGGTGAGATTTAGTTATCTCAATTTCTCTACTCCGTCTAGGGAAATTCGTACAAGAATGTTTTTGTTTTGTAATCATCAAATAGAGGAAGATTGTTGGGAATTATATTTTCATAGATTTGATGACACAAAAACAAGAATGAAACATGAAGAATGCTGAAATGATAAGCAAAATATGCTAAGTGGATGCTACTGGTAATGTATTTGATCCTGCTGCTAGTGTAAATCAACCTGCTGCTAGTTCAAATCAACCTGCTGCTAGTATATTTCAAGGTACTGCTGGTTCAGAACAAGGTACTGCTAGTACAAGTGAAGGTACTGCTAGTACAAGAAGGTACTGCCAGAAGGTACGAGTAGAGCAAAGGTACTGCTAGTTGATTCAAAGGTACGGCTAGTACAAACAAGGTACTGCTAGTGTAATCAAACTGCTGCTGCTCAGTGAGTCATCCTGCTGCTAGATGGATAAGATTGAAGAAGATATTATTTATATGAGTCATTCATATTCTGAAAATAATATCTAGATATTTGAGCAAGCAAAAAGATGACTAGGCTTATCAATTTGTAAATGATCTCCTTTATACTATAAAAGGAAGATCATACCCTTAGATAAAAGGTGTGTTTAATAGAGAGCAAAATAGTTCTTAGTATGCTAAGAAATTAAACACCAAGTAAGAGTGTGTGTGAGGAACATTAGACATGGGGTCTAATGTTGTTAGGTTTGTTTAGCCTCAAGGATCTTCGATCCCTGTTAGAGTGTAACCGTGCTATAATTGATCAAGTAGCATTGGGGCTTAAATTGAATAACAAACGGTGAAATTGCAAAAACCTTGTTGTGATAGTATTGTTTCTTTCATAGAATATTCCGTCAATATTATCATCGTGCTTGTAATAGCCAATATCCTAGATCAAGGTCTAACAGCCTTGAGCCCATAAACGATAACGTAACTTGTTTTAGTAGATGCAAGAAGGTCTAAAACAAGTTTCCTCAGTGATATTATAATTGGTGTGAAGATGTTTTGTTGAATGAGAAATTGATTGATCTCATAAGCTTATGCTAGCATTTGCTTAGCACTTTATCATATGGAGTTCGATCGCGATTTCTTGGCCCGGGAAGTTTCGTTTCTCTTGGACTATTTATTTATTTATTTTCCCAATTTTACATGCTTTGAAGTTAATTTTCATTACATTTTGGACAATGCTTAACTTAAGTGCGGGGGGAAGTAAATAGAAAAAACGAAACTACTTTTCAAATTTATAATTTTTGGGGACAATTTAAAATTTTGTATACTTGTTTGCCCTTGTGATCTAATTGTTTTCACGCTTTTAGGATAATATATTAGAATAACTGGATCAATCCACTGGTGAAATATGTAATTTTGAAAAAATTGAGATGTGCCCCGATTAATATTGCAGTTCATTCTGGGATCGATAACATTTGCTAGCACATATTATAGCCCTTTCCACTAATATGTGAGGATTTGAGCCTGTTTCGTATATAGCATACATCTTTTATGCTTGGATATTTTGCTATAAGTGTGCCGGTGATTTTATTTATTCTAGAACTTGTACTTGTAAATCATTACCAGACCGCAGTAAGATCACATTCGTGTGATATAAGTGTATTCGTGTGATAAAGAGGCATCCTTAGGAATAACACCAAATGGCCATCCGCTTACAAAATAATTTTTGCTAACCACATCGGTTAGTTAACCTCATATTTGAAACCTATTTGTTAGCGTTTATCCTTAGCGCTAGATACCCTTAGTTCACCCTCCGAACCAATCCTTTTCATTTGTGTTACATCCAGAAAAATACAAAAATATTTTACACTTTAAACCTTAGCATAACCCTTAGTCGAAGTCTAAATGGTGGTTGCTAGTTGCTTAGAATGTTGGATTGTTTTTGATGATTGATAGTTAGCCACACTTTGCCAGTTGTGTGTGCCATTCCGACAAAGACGAAGGATGCATACTTCTTATTTGTATTTTTGTGGTGTATGCTTATACGAAGTGTGGGGGGGGGGGGGAGATGTGTATGTATGAAGAAGAAGAAAAAAAGTATTAAAAAAAAAGGAAGAAAGAAGAAGATAAGTCATCGCAACTATAAGGTGACAATTATAGCCAATATGCTATATATGAAGATAAAGAAAGAAAGTTATGTGATATGTTGTTAGCCAATGAGCTAAATATGAGGAATATTATTATGGCGAATCGATGTATCGATATGGGAAAGTTCAAAGAAGAGGAAGTTGTTAACTATAATCATTTACGGGTTTGTGGTTTGTTCGGTAACTAGCAACAATGGGACTTAGATTTGACTTTATTTTTCTTTTAAAACCAATTTCATAAATACTCTCATGCCTTATCCCTACCTTTACCAAATTACTTTACTCGTTGTTAGCTTTCGAGCATCCGGATATAGTGATGACTTTGTGAAAATATGTAGTGCATTAATATTTTAGTGACTATCCAGTTTTTGAGTGATCGAATGGCACGCCAACGATCTAGTGTGTATTTTGGTGACCATCCGTTATGTGAATAGCGCGCCAGCAATCCAAGATATGCCCTAGTGACCATCCGTTTTCGAGTAAATCAAGAATTCGCGCTAGCGATCTAATATGTTCTTGTATGAGATATTTAAACATAAGCATGGTACAACCTTGAAGCCTGTACATTACAACCCGAATAAAAGACCTCTTTAGATGTTTACACTTGGCGCTTACGCCACGTCGGTGGAGTTTTGTTTCTTGTACAAGCCTATGGTAATAAACAGATCATGACTGAGCAATGAGTGTGATTTCTCTTATATATACTCCACTACCTAAATAAATGAGTGATTGAGTGAATTATACTTCGTTTCTTTTTCGTGAGGTGTTTAGAAATGTTACTCAAGCAAGAAAATCTATGGATATTGTCATACATCTCGGTTTTTCACCATAACGCTTAAAAATGATGAATCGTATCTTGTACTTGTACTTGGTAGATTTGCATCATAATTTTTATAATCATTTTTCATGCACCATGTGGGATCTATTTTTCTTAATATTTGCTTGAGGGCAAGCAAACCCTTAAGTGTGGGGGAGTTTGCGCTCATTTTCTCTTTTATTAAAATATATATATAAAATTTCATTTTCGTTTTATCATTTAGGTATGAATTTTGATTTTTCTTTTTCTAGAATTGCTTGAGGGCAAGCAAAGTTCAAGTGTGGGGGAATTTGATAACGCTCAAATTGTACATGTGTTTTAGGAGCGTTATCGTGGATTTTATGCATATATATTGATCACTTTTATGAACTTATGGTACTTAATGAAGTATAATTTCTATTTTAGGTTCATGGAAGCTCACGACAAAGAAAACCAAGAAAAAGACGAAGAAACGATCAATAAACGAAGATTTATGCATATACGAAGAATTCCCGACAAAAGCGAGTCTCTTGGAGTATATTCGAGAAGATAAAGTCATGAAGTTGTCACTCCAAAGACTCAAAAATAAAACACAAGAGGGAAAACGAGAAAAGAAATGAAGAAAAGAAGCTAAAACGAAGAAATAATGGAAGACTCGTTGTTCCCGACACACCTCCACCATTTTGGCCATTTTGGCCATAATTTGAGCATATGAACTCGGATTTAGATGATTCAAGCGGCCACGGAACCGGGAGAGAAGGATCTACAACTTTCATGTTTACATTTTTGGCGAAATGCTCCATCCGATCGGTATTGGCCTGCAACCGATTCGGATGGAGCTAACTTTTTCATCCATCCGATCGGTATGGTCCCGTATCCGATCGGATGGACCAATCTGACCTTCCCAAGTTATTTTTAATGCATTATTAAGTGTCATTAAGCTCCAAGCCCGATCACTTATCTCCATTTACTCAATTTCCTGGTATTTTATGACACTTAGTGCCCAAGTTTCATACTTAGAGGCTAAGGGTTGATTTCTACTATATATATGAGTGCTTAGGCTTGGTTTTCGTTGTGAAATTTTACCCTCCACCCTTAAGGACGAATTTTCACCAACTTATCTCTCCCAAAAGACCACCAACCTCTGCCATTTTCAGAAGAAGGCTCAAACACATGGAAGAAGGTATTGGGTATTATTTTCCTGCTTGGTAGAAAACGTATAGTTGATTGGAGGCTTGAAGGTTGCTATAAATCCTTTACCTTTGCCTATTGTAATTCATACTTTGGGTAAACCTTGTTACTTTTATATTTCATGATGTTTATGATTACCATGATTGTTGAATCTTTATGTTTGATTGAAATAACCATGGAATAGTTTTGTATACTTGTTTGGATATTATGATAACTTGTGATAAAGGGATGTTTGGATATTTGTAGTGTTTGTTTGGAATATGATGATAACCTCATATTTGGTTAAATTGGAACTTGTCTTGTTTATTGTCTTGATTAATCATTGTTGAGTCTAAATGTCGAAAGGGTTCTCAATAGTGATTGATTTCAATTCATTAGTCGACGAATGTTTTGGTCTTGTACTTTGTGACGATTGTATGAGAAACTTAATAAACATAACAAGTGAAAGTTTAATTTAGATTAAGGGTCGAAAGGCATCTTTTGAATATGTGTTCTAATCATTTTTCAAGTAAATGGAACTTCACGAATTAATAACATCAAAGTCTAAAGTTCGAAAGGATTCTTTCTTGTTATAGGCATAAGGCTCATGACATGACCATTTGATTGAGGCTTATACATATTTGATTTATAAAACACTAAATTATTATTGGTTCTAAAGGTCGTAAGGATTACTTTTGATAATATGTTTTCCAAACTAACCATCCTAATATCCATGTGACCATTTGTCCAAACATGTATGTTCTTTGTGTGATTGTTCTTATATTGCTTTTCTTGTTGGTTTGATCCGTGACAATCATAACCATCAACTTGTTACTTGCTTAAACAAACAAATGACACTTGAGTGCAACCAAGTCTCTTGGGACGACCTTGACTTACCAACCCCAATACTACATATGACTAGGGTATACTTGCCCGAATGTGTTCCTAGTTAATCGGTAATTCTTGTTTATAAATTTAAAGCTTCGATGGAGCGCATCAGTTAGCTCTCAGTCGTCAAGTGGCAACGTTAGTCCATTAACAAAATGATCGTTTGCATCGTTAGTCCTTTATACTAACAGTCGTTTCTAATTAAATAAAATTTGGTTTTCTTACGTAACTCATCCATTTTCTGACGTTTTTGTCCGTTTTCGTCCGTTTTTATACGTTTTCGCCCGTTTTGCTACGTTTTCGTCCGTTTTATACGTTTTCGTCCGTATAGGAATGAAATCTTTATATAATTCGAAAAAGCAAAGCACAAGTCCAAGGCAATAAAATATGAAAAATAAAAAAATTTCATATTTCTAATATTAAACAAAAGGATTAGCAAATAAAAGTGCTAATGCTACAACCAAGCCATAAATTGTTAAAGCTTCCATGAAAGCTAGACTAAGCAATAAAGTACCTCGTATTTTTCCCTCCGCCTCGTGAAAAATACTAGGTACTTTATTGCTTAGTCTAGCTTTCATGGAAGCTTTAACAATTTATGGCTTGGTTGTAGCATTAGCACTTTTATTTGCTAATCTTACATTTTTATACGTTTTCGCCCGTTTTTATACGTTTTCGTCGGCTTTTACACATTTTTGTCCATATTCACACGTTTTTGTCCGTTTTTCTTACGTTTTCGTCTATTTTTATATGTTTTCACCCGTTTTGGTACGTTTTCATACGTTTTCTTATGTTTTCATCTGTTTTTATAGGTTTTCCTCCGTTTTTATATATTTTCATCCATTTTTACATATTTTCGTCCATTTTTACACGATTTCATCTCCGTTTTTATACGTTTTCGCCCGTTTTTTTACGTTTTCTTATGTTTTATACGTGTGAAAATGAACGAAAACATGTGAAAATAGACGAAAACGTATAGAAACGAAACGGACAAATACGTGTAAAAACGAAGGAAAACGTATAAAAACAGACGAAAATGAATAAAAACGTAAGAAAAACAAGCAAAAACACATAAAAATAGAAGAAAACGTAGCAAAACGGGCGAAAACGTATAAAAACGAATGAAAACGTATAAAACGTAAGAAAACATAACAAAACGGGCGAAAACATATAAAAACGGACGAAAGCGTGTAAAAACGGACGAAAATGTGTAAAAACGGATGAACACGTATAAAAACGGACGAAAACCTGTAAAAACAGACAAAAACATAAGAAAACGTATGAAAACGTACCAAAACGGGCGAAAACGTATAAAAACAGACGAAAACGTAAGAAAAACGGACGAAAACGTGTGAAAACGGATGAATACGTGTTAAAACGGACGAAAACGTATAAAAACGGACGAAAACGTAGCAAAACGGGCGAAACGTGTAAAAACGGACAAAAAACGTAAGAAAACAGACGAGTTACGTAAGAAAACAAAATTTTTATTTAATTAGAAACGACTGTTTGTTTAAGGGACTAACGTTGCAAACGATCGTTTGGTTAATCGACTAACAATGCTACTTGATGACTGAGAGCTAACAGAGAAAATAACGACAATTAGCTGTAAGGACGAACGGTGTGCAATAGTTTCAACATAGGGATCAATCATGCAACAAAAAAAAAGACAGGGACTCAATTAGGGATTTACCTTAAACCACAGGGACGAACCATGTAATTTACTCTTAAAAATGCAAATGATATTATACATCGAAGGCCGTTGGTCTTATGTTATGTGAATTACCTACGGTTAGATTAGTGACTTAAACTCTAGAATTTGTTTGGTAAATTTGGTTTTGGATAGATATTAGTTTTTGGTATGTTTCCTAATTTGAGTCGGTTTAAAATTTGACAATTAGGTTATTGATTTCTTATAAATAGAGTATGATGACATTAGTATTCTTTGTACCATTGAATTAAAATTTTGTTTCGTCAATTTGAATAAAACTTCCGTTTTGTTTGTCGAATTTTTTATTTGTTTCGTTTTTTGATTATCAACACCCACCGACCAAATGGTTGTAGGTTCTAGTCTAATCAGACACATGTCATATATAAGATGATGTTATAAGAGTAAAAAAATTGTAAGTCTAACTAAAGAAAAATGGCATACGCCTATTTTTGGAGAGGTAATACCTTTTAGGTATGCCTCTAACTAAAGAAAAAAAAATTGTAAGTCTAAAAACAAATAAACAAAATGTGACATAATGCGACTTCAGAATTTGGTACGACTGCTGTGTGGTTCTTTTTGGCAAACAATAAAGGTAAAATCAAGTGACTATTTACGATGATCATTTCTATATAACGAGCTGGGAAACCCGCGCGTTGCAGCGGAGCGCTTTGCGGGTTTTTTTTTTTTTTTTTTTTTTTTTTTTTTTTTTTTTTTTTTTTTTTAATGTTGTTTTCGCCGTTGTTGGTAACAAATGCAGCATGATTCGCAAATGCAAATTGATGATTGCTGTTCAATCGGAGCAGATTTTTTTTCATATTCTTGCTAGTAAAGTTACAAAATTAATTTAGGTAAAATTGTATAACTCCATAGCTGGGATTACAAAACTCGTCTAGATCTAGATCATGAATTTGTAATTTTATTTTTTATTTATTTATTTTTTTTTTTTAATTCTCCCATTGTTTGTTTGATTCTATTTTTGTTCTTTAGAGTAAATGTCATTTATGTCTACACACTTTTTAGCTATAAAATATTGACCTTTTATAGAATCGTCAATCTAGAAAGCACGAAACGAATCATATTTGCCAAATATATTGATTTCGAGAAAGTATTGCGGGAGTGTGGTGCTAAGTCTTGTTTGAAAGTTAGTTATTAAGGACTAAATTTTAAAAAGATCGATAAAACCAAAGGACTATTTTTGAAAATGGAGTGAATTTGAAAAAGATTGATATATTAAAAGAATTATTTTTTCTAAAAAAAATAATAATTTTTCTTTAAAGATTAATTTTAAAAAATGTGTACTTTTTTACGATGGCACAATATGAATCTCCCTTGATAGAACCGACACAACCTAGAAAACTCGAAACGTATCGCATTTGCCAAATATATTGAAATATATTGAATTCTTGAAAGTATTGCAAGTTTATACTCGTTTTCGTTGGAAAAATTATTTCGTGAAAAATGGCGCAAGTTTCGTAATTTTTCGAGTCCGTTTGTTATGTCGAATGAGCCCCGAAGCGATTTCGTGAAAAGATTAGCCAAGATTGACAGTTTTGGCCCCTCCGCCCCTACTTTTCGTTTTATACCCTCAGTTTCATATTTTCATTTCACACCCTCCCTTTTTAATATAAAAACCTTTTATATATGTATTTATTCCATTTCTCACCTAAAACACACGCACACACATCTCATTCTTTCTCTCTCTCTCTTGATCTCGCCGACCGGCAACCCTCCGGCGACACCAGCAGTTTTCGGTGACCGCCGACGGAATCTTCATAAATTCCGGCCAACTTTCCGGCCACTTTTACTTTCTTACACCAATCGATAGATCGGGACTTCCCAACTCTAACCGTACCACTCACTCGCCCTCACCACCCTTCGAACCACCTCCACGCGTCACCCCCGTGAGCGCCGCCACCACCGAGACCACCGCACCTCACCCCCCCCCCCCCTTTGTTTCTTTCGACGGTAAACGCGCCCACGCGCCTCCCCTACCCCATTTCATTTATTATTTTTGAAACCCTAATTTTTATATTTTAATAAATCCGATTTTATTATCAAAACCTTTTATAAAAATGTTTTTAAAACCCTAAACCGTGTTGACTCGGGGTGAGTTGGTTGTTTATCTGATTTGTCTTTTATTTATTTGTGTTTGTGATTGGGTTTGGTTTTATCCGGATGTGGATTCGGAGTTGTGTTTGGATTTGTTTGGCCAGGGTTAGGATTAAGTGAGGTTATGATGATGGTTTGGTTATGTTTGTGTTCGGATTTGGATTCGGGAACAAAGTTAAAGAGCCAAGAATTATCACAGTGCGAAACAGTAAAAAACAGTGGTTTTACTATTCATCGCAATGATTTTTATATATAGATATAATGAGTGGGAAAAAACCAGATGCAGCACCAGTAGATGTGGCAAAACGAGCGGGCCGGGCGGACATGGGCAACGGTTTAAATGGGATACGGGCCAAACGGGCACGGGCTAAACGGGCACGAGCTAAGCGGGCACGGGCCAAACGAGCGCATATTATACGAATCGCTTTAAAAAGACCCAAAACGACGAAATAAATTCGTCAAACGTAACACCTCATTTATATTTAAAAATTAAATATATTATATATATAAGTTTTTTTTAAAACAATTGTAATGATTTCTTTGCTAAAATATATGCCCGTTTTTGCCCATTTAACTTTTAAATAGACAATATATGGCCACTTCAAAAAAAAGGCTAAATGTGCCCAAATATTTTATAAATTTGCCCAAATTAGCTCATTTTTTTTAATTTTAGACACAAATTGACACTTCTAAACACCAGCTATTTGGGATTGGGCTGGAACGAGTAGCCTATTAATACAGTATTTATGCAAATGAGGCTTTGGAGATTTGTTTCATTTTACAATTTCACTAATGAGATGCTTATGTTGTAGTAAATGAATAATCAATAGTTGGTGAAAAATTGAATAGTACAGTTCAGACCCTCGATATATATGTTAGCTAGTGATTTAGAGAATTGATAAGCTCTTGCTTTTTTCTTTAACCCTGACGTCCGACTTTTTGTGATGCCTTCTTATAAACATCATACAATCAAACTACTTGCTTACTATTGCAAGATCATACTCAAACTGCTTACAATCCTAAACGATATAAAACTATTTAAAATGAACCATGGCTCATGGTTCCGTCATGTCATTTAAGATGAACCATGGTTCCATCTCTGACAGTGCACCCAGTTTGCTTCAAAGCCATGTCAAAGAAACCACCACCATCAATCCTTGAGTCCATGCAAGGAGGAGAGAACTCCATTAGAATGTCCCTCAAAGTAACCATTCCTCTTACTCTTTCACATTCGTCCACAAGAAAACTAAAATTGCTTCTCTTTTCCGCTATATTTTTCATGACTTGCTTCAAGGTGTCGGTTTGTGTGTTCGTGACAGGGGAGTCCATTCTCGGTTCAAATTTGTTGTGGAGTGCAAGTGTTCCTGCAGATATAAGTGCACCAAGATCATGGTTGATGTCATGGTCGTCTTGATGTGTGTTTGCGTGTATGAATTGCTCCACACTCGTATCCCTAAAAATGCAAAAGCAAACTTTTAGTAATTAGAATCTCCAGAATCGTTTTATCCAAAGATTCATATAATAGTTAATATAAAACTTTTGTGTAGCATAAATAACATCAATTACTTAGAAAAACTATAACGGAATAAAAACATGTGTTTGCGGCTAATCTAACGCTTGTGGCATGTAACATGTTAATAAAGATAGTGTACATACTCTCTAGTAGCGAAGATGTGATCATCGTTCAAAAGACGATGGACGTCGCTAAACCTCACACATCCAATGAGCTTTTGTGTTTGTCGTTGCACAACTGCAATGGCACAAACTTTATTCTTCCATATAATATGAAATGCCTCTGCAATGCTTTGATCATTGCAAATTAAAATAACTTGGTCACTATGCTCGAACCTGCATAAGTAGCTTGAAAATGAGCACGATGCCATCAACAAAGGACCAGTAATTAAATAAACAAATGTACTAGTATTGTTAACCGATTTGACAGATAGTTCTTTACAAATACACTAAAAAACATTATTTATCATATTGAGATCTTTACATATCATGATGAAATGTTTATACGTATTGTTCGAAATGTTCCATTGTTGATTGGAATCCAATGATAAATACATTTTTCAAATTGGCTAAACTACTAATTAAGATTAAATTTAACATATGCCCATGTCACATTCGTCTTTTTGGTAATTAAAGGTAGAAGAAATTACCTGAAATTTGACAATGGTTTATCTGCAATGCTGTCGAACCACTCTAGTCCACTTGACTGAAGGAGTGTATGGTTTGCTGAATGCTACCAAAACAAACATCAAACTTAGGCTTATGTCCTTGCGACGAAAGAGATTGTATGTCGCACGCTCGAGGTGGAAAATTGGGTGGGACAGGTGTATGGTAATGGGCCAAAACAGTTGGATTTTGGATTTGGGTGGGATGACCTGACACGCCTTTTCCAACAAAAATAGCTTTAACTAAATAATTCATTTGCTGCTTTTTTTTTTCCCTGAAACGCATGAAATGTTAGATGGCCATTACCAAATGGCCTAGTGGTAAGGTCATTGGTTTCCACACAAGAGGTCAAAGGTTCAAACCTCGCTGTTGTACATTTGGAGGTGGTCAGGGAAGGGTCGAAAACGCTCCTGGGATTAACCTGGTGAGGCCGCGTGTATCTGAGTCAAAAAATGCTCGCCCTCCCCGGGTAACCTAAACAGAGAAAACCTCATCCGTTTACCCGTTTAGGCGTTTACAAAAAAAAAAAAAAAGTTAAATAACAAAATAATAAAAAGTTGTTAGTGGTTTTATGCATTAAGACACTCATAGACATTTTATAAAAATTGGTCAAAATCTCCACCTCTACAGGACAGTGAACACATACCAGTTCGAACCATGTAATGCACAAGAAAATAGCTATGGAAGCGCCGACTTACCTCAGTGACATAGCCTACAACCTTTGAACCAGAATGTTGGGCGACAGGGACGACGCTCAGCCGGTGCTTAGATAGCAACAATAGAACATGGAAAAGTGTCTGGTCTAGTTTTACAGGGAAGACGGGATTCCATAAAAAAGATGCTGCTAGTTCACCTATCTGGATCACATCAACAATATTCAGAAAATGTACAAGTGGTTCTTACAACCTTTATCCCCATGAACGTGAAGTCAAGATCGGAGTATATATCAAAACGGATTTTTTAGGCAAATGTTTGCGAGTCATGCCTAAGGTGTCTGCGCTAATGGCCTAATGTTAATAAAGTTTAATGAGAACACCTTAGCCTTGGAAACAACTGGTACTTTATCGAGCAGAGACATTAATCCTTGTGGCTTATTCTTCTTGGAAGCTGTTGCCGGATCCTCCTTAGCACTGCATTGATGCTCTTTGTATTCCTAGGATTTCAATGTTTGAGAAATGAGCAATCAACATATTTCGGACAAAAATCCATAACCATGTATCAAATCTTAAAAAATCAGCAACTTCATTCAGCAAATGGTATTTTAACAGTTTAACTAATTATTCCACTGTCATGTGTATTATATTATACTTCCGTGTTAAAAAGTACAACCTATGACTTGGTATAAAATAAAATGGTATGGGTTTGGACCAAAACCAAAGTGATCACTAATTCAATTATCAACATGGTTACTACCAATAGGCCATATTAACGTTAAATGGATGCATTTAACCTGCAGAATCTTGCACATTCCATTTTATGGATATAAAGAACATAAATATTCAAAAAGAGCAATTACCTCGAGAAACCAAAGAACCATATTAGAAAAGCTTAAGAATCCAACATATGGATGGGAAAACGATGTGTTGAAATTGGTGGTTGGATCTGGCTCTGAAGTATCAACAATAAGAGCTCCACTCACATTCTTCTCATACAACATTTTAATCCCATCTTTCACACATTCATGTGTTCTCACCACCAAAACTGCCACACATGCAATTCACAATGTTACTCATACACTCCACCAATAAATTCTACAAGGATTTTGGTACATCGATGAATTTATTGCGCCACTTGAATGGATCTGGCACGTCACACTGATAATAATACAGTGATAAACCACTTAACCACATAAGCAAAAAACTATTCGTTATTAACTAGAAGTACCAAAAGGAACCACCTTATAACCTATTTCAATATTTATGGGTGACAAAATTACAAAATTAACTTACCTCAAAAAATATTATTAAATCATGAGGCATCGTTAGTTTATAGCATCAGATTTAATCTATTACAGTAACATTTGGATGCAATATTTCAAACACCAACATGTAACTAATTACAATTTTTTTACTAATTAATCTATATTAACTACATGTAACTTCATAAAAATGTAAATATTATAAACCTGTGGAAGGAGAATTATGGATTCCTGCGATAGATGATATAGGAACATGATCAAGAAACATTTGTAAAGCACTTGCGGGATCAACCGTTGTTTGTTTTGTCGGATCATTATTATTAACACCACCACTCGCGTCAGAATCATGGTCGATATTCGAACTCGAACTAGAAAACGTTGACATGATAGCTTCTTTCTTTTCAATGATACCACCTTTTGAATCCTTCACTATTTCTTCAACTTTCCGAAGATCATCCATTTTTCTATATTTTCCTATGTTTTTGTAATGTTTAATGTCTTGGTGGTTATGGGATGATGTTTTTCTTATGAGACGTGTGTTCATATGTAACTTTTGTGTTGCCACGTGGTTTAATAAAATTATGTAACGTGTCATTTTTTATTTATATATAGGTACTTTCTCCGTTGTGCATACGCACACCCGCGATATGTCGATAACTCGATATTGTTGTATGTTAAGCACTATATTGTCGTTTTGTTGAAAATCATGCTAATTTAACTTATGTACATCATATACGTATTTGTAGAGTTTATTCTCTTTCTATTTTTGCTGTTTGTGAAAATTGTAGTTGTATATGCTTAAATAGTATTTAGAACTTGTTAAAAAAAAAAAAAATTATTATTTATAATGAATTCAAGTAGTTGGTACATTTGTTTTTATTAATAATAGATTGTATTCTATATTTGCATGCTTAAATTCGTGAATAACTTATGTTATTCTAAATTGTCCATTATCACTTAATGATATGGGAATATCATTAAATCAAGACAAATCTGAGTATTGGTAGAATATACTTGAAAGTATATTGATGCGTTGACATGTCAATTTCACATGATATTCAATGAATTGAGTATAGGACTTATCCCAACTTCATGAGTTTACTTTATGGATCTTGTCATCAAGTAAATCATGAATATAGTTATCCTCAGACTTGAGATGCCATATAACTATAATAACCTAAAACATTGTTCCTAAAACCCGAGGCTATCTTGAACTTTAACATAAATGTAACCTAAATAAATATAAGTTACAACTCAAGAATTCCAAAATATATAAAAGCTATAACCTAAGTCTTATATGAGTTGAAATATGCATAGTCCTATAAACAAAAAAATCACACGCCTAACATGTCCTATGTAGGCCAAATTATTTAAGAAACTTGCGCACAATATGTAGTGTGGAAATATCTAGAATGCATATATGGATTTGAAACAAAAACTTGGTCTCCTCTTATCCCATATACTCGGCCAAATATTCAGCCCCACCTCCTTATCTCTTCTCTATAATAACTGAATATACACTCTTTAATATCACACATAAAAACCCTAAACATAACACAAGTCGACTGCACATTTGGAGAGCCTTCGTGTGGTACAAAAAGGTGGTTCGTGGAGGTGAAAAGGGCACATAAAGATTGTGTTTGATCGTGGTTTTCCTGGGTTCAAGGGTGTTTGATTGGGTTCGACCAGGTTCTGGGTTTTGGAGTCTTTTGTTCTTGTTCTTCTCTTCTAATCAACACAAGGTATACACTCCTGATCTTGTTCTTGTTATCGACATATATGCACATAAAATGTTTATAAACAATAAACTAAAACAAGGCTGTATCGACTTAAAAGACTGATATGAATGAAGAGTAATATTGTCGCATAAAATGATACACATGAGAGGTTTATAGAATGCATAAAATAATGAATATGTATGTTGATATATACAGTAAATCTACTACTGGAACAGTGTGTAAAAAGGGCGTATGAAAGCTAGTCGTATACATGATAAATTGGATATGTTCATACACTATAAAACCTGAGTTATGTCGCATGGAATGGTGGGTATAAATCTGCTGTCGAATTAACATATATACATAAAGGTTTATGTCTGGTCTTTGGAACATGTATATGTACAATATTTATGTCTTTTAAAAGGGTCGATATAGGGACTGTATGCATGTGAAATTGGATCTCTTGGATACATATTAAACTTAGAAAACTAATGTATGAATCATGGATGATATATGTGTGTCGATATGAGGTTTATGGGGCTGCTTAGAATCAGATTCATGCATGTTTTTTGGAGTCATATATGTGTCGACATAAGGATTATAAGTGACTGTTTGAATCAGTGATAAAGGCTCATAAAATCTGGTCTTGGAACTTTTTTTTTGATCACTCACATACCTTCTAAAACCTGGATTTATATTGCATGAAATAGTGAAGTATATACTAGTCGACTTTGGGTTTAGTTTGTCATTCGAATCAGGGAATAAATGAGCTCATGAAACTAGTGTTTGAACACTTGTTATGATCACTATTATACACTCTAAGATCTGGATGTTGTCACATAAAATGATGAAGTATTTATGTCAATGCTGGGTCTAATCTGTTAGTCGAATCAGTATACATAAAGGGCTTATGAGTCTGGTCTTGAAATCTTTGTTCGACCACTTATATACAGATTGAAAACCTGGAAAAAGATTATATGAAATGAGAGAGTATACATGTGTCGATGTAAGGTTTATATGGGCCTTTCGAATCAGTTAAATACATGTTGGTTTAGATCTATTTTAGGCATGTAAAAGTCTGGTCACACACGTACATAAAATGATATAAAAATACATGATTATGGGTCATATTAATGAGGTCGAGAAATGGCAGTCTAGAGCTTGTTTGGATTCATTATTTTGTGATTTAAATGGTATGTGTGTGGGTCAAATAGAGGGATGTGAAACCTGGATTTTATACGTATATAAATGGAAGGGTGCATGCATGATTGGTCTTGTATTTATTGAGGTAGGATAGGAATACTAGGGCTCGTTTGGTTGTGTTATTTCATGTGGGAAAAAAAGGGTATGTTGTGTGTGTCAAAGGGGTTAGAAAAGTATGTGGTTGTAAGTGTGTTCGAGGAGTATGTGATGTATTGTCGTGTATGTGTATAATGTCAAGTAAAGGCTTTGTATACATGAAACATGGGTAGAATGGTGGGAGGTTATGTTGGTTCGAAAATGGTTTTTCATGGTGGGTGTTGGTCTTGGCAAAAGGGTAAACAAAATGGGCAAAAAGGGTTGAGTTGTGGTTCGGTTTAAAAAGAAGAAAATAAGATGTCGTGTGGGTGTATTGAACAAAATGCATGAAAATGGCTTAAACTAAGAATTGGTCATAATTATATAATTTACATAGTGGACCCTGAACTTTGTTATATTGACACTTTAAACCCTAAACTATTATAAGTTATCATATTAAACCCTAAACTATAATGTTGGTCAGATTAAGTCTTTAAGTCTATTTAATTGTCCTTTATAACCCTAAAAGTTATTAAATTGGGAAACTTACTAAATATGGAGACTTAGTAAATATGAAAAGTTACTAAAAATAGAAAGAAACCCTAAATATGTAATCTGAATAACTATGCGCAGTAAACTTATAAAATGAGCTTATAAGTAATACGTGATCATTAATTTGTATAGGTTTTGTGAAGAAAGAGTAGTTTTCATTTCCGAGTGCTTTCCTACTTTGGTTGAGTTGCTTTGCATAAGGTACAAATATTCTACCCTTTCTCAGTAAGGGTTTTGATCTCATGACTTCTCAATCCTTGACTTTGATTTGTTTACTTTGCCATGATTCCATTTGATATAAGCGATTGCTATGATCCCCTTGATATGATTCAGTTGCTATCCATTCTGTTATGATGATCTGTGTTGGGAATTAAATGTTCTGAAGATTAAGTTTCAAGAATTACAAGTATTAACAGTTCCAACTGCTGAGAAGAATTCTCTAACAGTTCCAACTGCTGATGTATATCTTAGGACTGCTCAAATTATAACTAACAGTTCCAACTGCTAGTTGATACTGTTGAGTTGAGACTGCTAGATGGATAAGTATTGAAAAGATATTTGTGTACTAAAGTCAAGAATATACGGTAGATAATATCTTACCCCATGTGCTTAGTTAACAAGTTGTGTACACAGATACATGTTGTATCTTATGTACTGACACACTCAAGATAAGTTAACAAGTAAGTCGGCTAGACTTTAAGCAATATGTAAAGATCTTCTTGGACTATAAAAGAAGATCTTAGACTTGATATTATGTGTTGATATTAAGTGTCTAAGTGTGTTATTATTTTAGAACTCATAACAGTTAGAACTAGAACAAAACACAAGAATATCACAAGTTAGAAAAACTTAAGATTCAAGGTTGTAACCCTAGTGATATTTTAAGATCACTCGTATTATTATCATTAATAATATTGAATCGTTTGGTGTTAATCTTTATGTGTTCATTACTAACTAACAAACATAACAATTCCATTTCCATAACATACACAACCTTCTAAGTGTGATTGAGTGAATTTCGCGCACTTAATCATATTAACACAGCATATCATATACACAAAGTTGACAAGGTTTAACCACCTTATAGTGTATCTAGAGGGTCCTAGCAATTGGTATTAGAGCAAGGTTGATATAGTTGTTTTTAGAAGAAACAGAAATGGATGTACAAGATGTTCAAACCAATGTTGCTGCAAAGTTGCCCATGATCAAACCGAATGAGTTTGAGTTATGGAGGATGAGAGTTGAGCAATATTTTATGGTTCAAGATTATGCTCTTTGGGATATAATTCAGTATGGTGATTCCTTCACTCTAGGCTATTCAGATGTTCTTGTTGAAGGGAAAACAGTTAGAAAAAGAAATACTGGACCAGTTTCAAATGAAGAAAAGATACAAAAGAGAAATGATCAGAAAGCAAGAAACTTGTTGCTTATGACCATTCCTGGTGAGCAGATGCTATCTTTTAGCAAATATCTTGATGCAAAAACTCTTTTTGAAGAGATTTATGCATGGTTTGGTGGTAATGAAACTACCAAAAAGACACAGAAGACATTGCTAAAGCAACAATTTGAAAACTTTACTGCTTTTAGTAATGAATCTCTTGATAAACTATTTTCAAGATTACACAAGCTTGTCAGTCAGTTAGCTGTGTTGGGTGTTGAGACAGAAAAGGAAGATCTCAACATGAAGTTCTTGAAAAGTCTACCTGATGAATTCCATACTCATGTTATTGTCTGGATGAACAAACCAGAAATTGAAACAATGAAACTTAATGATTTGTTCAACAACTTTAAAATTGTTGAACAAAGTCTAAAAAGGGGTGGAAACTATGGTACTAGTTCTGGGAATGTGGCACTTTTGTCAACTCCTAGTGTTAGTCATTCTGAAAAGGTAGATGAAGTTGAAGGTGTTTCTAATGTTACTTATGGTGGTCCTTCTACTAGTTCACAAAAGGATGTTGCTGGACTTGGAGATCCAACATTTTATGCCTTTATAACCAGTCAATCTAATGGTTCTCCTCTAAATCATGAAGACCTTGAACAGGTAGATGGTGATGATTTGGAAGAGATGGATACTAAGTGGCAAGTTGCCTTACTTAGTATGAGGGCTAAAAAGTATTGGCAGAGAACTGGGAAGCAGATTACCATAAATGGTAATGATACTGCTGGGTTTGATAAGAAGAAAGTGGAATGTTTTAACTGTCATAGGTTGGGACACTTTGCTAAAGAATGTAGAAGCCCAAGGAAGCAGGATAATAGGAACACATGGTATAAGCAAGAGAAGAAAAAGGAAGTACTGGTGGAAGAGCCAAAGGCTATGCTGGCTATTGATGGTATTGGATATGATTGGAGCTCTATGGCTAATGAAGAGGAAGCACCACCAAATGCTGCTCTTATGGCCAATGAATTTGCTCTAATGGCCTTTTCTGATTCAGAGGTAGATGCCATTTCTATTTGTACTAATTCATGTCCTAATCTTAAAAATTATGAAGACATTAAAAAGAGATTTGATGCTTTTAGAGAAGAGTTAATTGATGCCCTTCATAATTTAGCTAATCATAAGAGATGTGTAGGAGTTCTAGAAAAACAAATCCAACATTTTCAAAAGAATGAATCTACGTTTACTGATGACTTAAATGCTCTAAAAAGAGGAATAGCATTTAGAGATGAATTACTTAATGATCAAAGTAAACAGTTATCTAAAGCCAATAATAAAACTGAAAATGTTAAGATAACTATAGATGCTTTAGTTCATGCCTCAGAAGGAATGAATAAAATTTGGGAAGCTCAGGTAATTGGTAAAGCTAATTTAGGTGTAGGTTACAAATCTGTCCCTCCACCATACAGAGGTATTCATTCACCTCCAGGTGTT
Source organism: Artemisia tridentata subsp. tridentata (assembly GCA_021014915.2). Classification (NCBI taxonomy): domain Eukaryota; kingdom Viridiplantae; phylum Streptophyta; class Magnoliopsida; order Asterales; family Asteraceae; genus Artemisia; species Artemisia tridentata. Next base: position 162,659,681 of record CP139508.1, read on the forward strand.
GACCTAGCACATACAGGTTTAGCTAAGTTTCAAGAACCAATCATGGAATATGGTTCTAAGGCTAGTAAGAGTCTTAAGGTAGAAAAGATAAGTAAAAGTTTAGATAAAACTTTACTTTATCAGGACAAAGTGTCATTTGTTAAGAAAGGAGATGCTATAGTTGTTGAGGATTGTACAATTGATAGTGATGATGATGAAGAACAGGTTATGTCTAAACCTGTCTTGGTTAAGAAAGTAGGAACAAAGATTCCTAAGATAGTCAAACACAATACTGATAGGCCTAAATCAAACATTAAGCATGTTAGGCAACCAGTTAGATATTGTGAGCAATATAGAACCACCAACAAGCCCAGAGGTAACCAAAGGAATTGGAACAACCTCAAGTCTAACCAACTAGGTGATGACTTTGCTTTTTATAATAAAGCTTGTTACACATGTGGTAGTTTTGACCATCTTGCAGCTTTCTGCAACCATTGGGTATCTGGTTATGAAAAAAATAGGGTGAATTACAAAAGGCAAAATCCTCAAACTCACTTTCACTCTAAGTCTAAAAGTATAAAACCCAGAGCAGTTTCGACAGCAGTCTCTACTGCTAGGCAAGCAGTTTCAACTGCTAGACCATTTAAGACTGTTAACCCAAAACAAACAGTTAAAAGTGCAAAAATAACTTTTAAACATGCACCAAAAACTGTTACAAGGCCCATTCAATTAAAAGCAGTGGTTCAAAAACAAGTTTGGAAACCAAAGAGTACAACTGCAAAGCCAGCAGTTAAGACTGCTAGGAAAGCAGTTGGTACTGCTGCTTGGAAAAATAGGGCAAATGTTGTTAAGGCCTCAGCATGTTGGATTCTCAAATCCAATGTTGCATCAACTGTACTTAAAAGATTGAATTACATTGATGCAAGAGGCAGATCCAAGTCAGTAATGGCTTGGATCCCCAAAAGAAACTAACACTCTTATTTGTGTGCAGGAACATTCAACTGATAAACAAGAAGATCAAGGATTCTCAGATAGTGGATGTTCAAGGCACATGACAGGCAACATGTCTTATCTTTCAGATTTTGAAGCTTTCAATGGAGGATATGTTACCTTTGGAGGGGTTGTTCGTGGCAAAATTTCTGGTAAAGGTACAATCAAAACCGGAAATTTAGATTTTGAAGATGTGTACTATGTAAAAGAGCTAAATTATAATCTTTTTAGTGTCTCACAAATGTGTGACAAAAAGAATAATGTTCTTTTCTGTGAGACTGAATGTCTTGTACTTTCTCCTGATTTTAAGATGCCTGATGAAAGTCAAGTACTTCTTAGAATTCCTAGAAAGGGAAATATGTACAGTGTAGACATGAAGAACATTATTCCTAAAAAGAATTTAACTTGTCTTGTTGCAAAAGCGACATTGGATGAATCAATGAAATGGCATAGAAGGCTTGGTCATATTAATTTCAAAACCATAAATAAAATTGTTAAGAATGGTTTGGTAAGAGGTTTACCTCACAAAAGATTTGAAAATGATCAAACATGCATTGCTTGTCTAAAAGGCAAACAACACAAAGCCACTTGTAAGCCCAAGATTTATAACTCTATCAATCAATCTTTGTTTATGCTGCATATGGACTTATTTGGACCTGTTTCTGTAATGTGCATAATGCATAAGAGATATTGTCTAGTTATTACTGATGACTATAGTAGATTTACATGGGTTTTCTTTTTATCTACTAAGGATGAGACATCAAGCATCCTTAAGACATTCATTACACAGATAGAAAACCAAGTAAGCAAGAAAGTAAAAGTCATTAGATGTGATAATGGGACAGAGTTTAAGAATAGAGTTATGGATGATTTCTGCAAACAAAAAGGTATTAAGAGAGAATTTAGTGTTGCTAGAACTCCACAACAGAATGGAGTAGCTGAAAGAAAGAATAGAACACTAATTGAAGCTGCTAGAACAATGTTAGCTGACCAATAACCTTTTGGGCTGAAGCAGTCAACACTGCCTGCTATGTTCAAAATAGAGTTTTAGTTGTGCAGCCTCACAATAAGACATCATATGAACTTTTTAATGGTAGAACTCCTGCAATAGGATTTCTTAGACCTTTTGGATGTCATGTGACAATTCTCAATACCTTAGACCATTTAGGAAAATTTGATGGTAAGGCAGATGAAGGTTTTTTAGTTGGATATTCTCTCAATAGCAAAGCTTTTAGAGTATACAACTTAAGAACTGAGAAAATAGAAGAAAATCTACATGTGGAGTTTTTAGAAAATAAATCCAATGTAGTAGGTCAAGGACCAAAATGGCTATTTGATCTTGAGTATCTAACCAATTCTATGAATTATGTGCCTATTGTTGCAGCAACTAATGATTTTGCAGGTTCACGAGCAACAAATGAGGCTGAATTAGAAAAGGATCAATCTGATGTCATAATGCCAATATGGTCAAGTACAATTGTGGAATCAACTTCAACAACTGATGAATCTTCTTCTGGCAAGGCTAAAGAAGGTGTTGAAGATGAAAGCAAGAAAGATGGAACTGAGAAACAAGACAGTCAAGTTAGCAGTTCAAAAGCAGTTTGTACTGCTGAGACAAAGCATTCAACTGCTGGCTCTTTAGAAACAAAAGAAGCAGAATTCTTAGATAATGAGGTGGATTTCAACAATCTTCCATCAAATTATCAAGTTCTTTCTACTCCACGAACAAGAATTCACAAAGTCCACTCCCTGGAACATGTGATTGGAGATGTACAATCTGGTGTGAAGACAAGACATCAATTGATGACTTCAGACCAACAAGGGCTTCTTGATGCCCTTTATGCTTCAAAACAACATGAGCTTTCAAACTCTTGCTTGTTTGTATGTTTTCTCTCACAAGCTGAACCAAAGAACATTCTGAAAGCCCTAGATGATTCAAGATGGTTAGAGGCTATGCAAGAAGAGCTTCTTCAGTTCAAGATTCAAAAGGTTTGGGTGCTAGTTGATTTACCTACAGGTGTGAAGGTAATTGGCACTAGATGGGTTTTTAAGAACAAAAGGGATGAAAGAGGAATTGTGATTAAGAATAAGGCTAGATTAGTAGCCCAAGGGTACACACAAGAAGAAGGAATAGACTATGATGAGGTTTATGCTCCTGTAGCAAGGATTGAGGCAATTAGGCTTTTCTTAGCTTATGCTTCATTTTTAGGCTTCACAGTCTACCAAATGGATGTCAAGAGTGCATTTTTATATGGTAAAATTGAAGAAGAGGTGTATGTTACACAACCTCCAGGCTTCATTGACCCATTACATCCAAACAAAGTGTACAGAGTAGTGAAAGCTCTATATGGCCTTCATCAGGCACCAAGAGCTTGGTATGCAACACTAGCTTCCTACTTATTAGAACATGGATTTCAAAGAGGAAAGATTGATCAGACACTTTTCATCAAACAGCACAAGAAGGATCTTCTGTTAGTGTAGGTGTATGTGGATGACATTATCTTTGGATCTACAAGGAAAGAGATGTGTTTAGAGTTTGAGAAACTTATGCATGATAAGTTTCAGATGAGTTCCATGGGGGAACTTACATTCTTTTTGGGTTTGCAAGTTAAGCAATCATCTGAAGGCATATTTATTAGTCAAGACAAATATGTTGCAGAGATACTTAGAAAATTTCAATTTGCTGATTCAAAAATAGCAAGCACACCAATGGACTCTAAGAAGCACCTTCTAAAAGATGAAGATGGAGAGAGTGTAGATGTACACACTTACAGATCTATGATAGGCTCTTTGATGTACCTTACATCATCTAGACCTGATATCATGTTCTCTGTTTGTGTTTGTGCAAGATTTCAAGTTACTCCAAAGGTTTCTCATTTAACTGCAGTCAAGAGAATTTTTAGATATCTCAAAGGTCAACCAAGGTTGGGTATATGGTATTCTAGGGAATCTCCTTTTGACTTGGTAGCATATTCGGATAGTGATTATGCTGGTGCTAGCTTGGACAGAAAGTCAACAACTGGAGGATGTCAATTCCTTGGGTGTAGACTTGTCTCATGGCAGTGTAAGAAGCAAACAAGTGTGGCAAATTCAACAACTGAAGCTGAATATATAGCTGCTGCAAGTTGCTCTAGTCAAGTTCTATGGCTTCAAAACCAACTTCTTGATTATGGGTACAATTTTTTAAACACCGTTATTTATATTGATAATAGTAGTACAATTTGCATTATTAAAAATCCAGTGCAACATTCTAAAACAAAACACATTGAAATTAGACATCACTTTATAAGAGACTGCAATGAGAAAAGGTTAATTCAAGTTCTTAAAATTGCTTCAGAACATAATTTTGCAGATCTGCTAACAAAAGCTTTTGATGTTTCAAGATTTCAGTACTTGGTAGCAAGTATTGGAATGCTAAATTTTTAAAATTTCTAATCTTTTTGGTTTTTATATATGTTAAGGTTGTACTGATATCTTTGTAAATTGAGACTGTTAATAGAACAGTTTGTACTGCTAGTTTAAATTTTGTTTAAACAGTTCATACTGTTGGTCATATGTTGATACTACTATAAGACAAATGCTATGCATTTTGTTTCTTGGTTTTGGACTAACAATTTCAGGTATGAACTTTGAGCAATAAGAAAATTTCAAGTGAAATGGAAGCAAAAGAAAAGTGATTCCAGTTGCTTTCATAAAAGGTTTATGATGGACTGAGTTTGAGAACTCATTAACAAAGGTTTACACCTAAGTTAATTAATTCTTTAAAACTTCTTTCTTGAAACCTGGTTATCAAAATTCACATTGAATTGATGACTTAGTTTATCAGATAGTAACTGATGCAACTCACTTTCTATCATTTTATACTTTCAAGTATAATGTGCAAGTCTAAGGACATCTGATAGAAAGAACAGCTAGTAAAAGTGAATCTAACACTTGTGTTGGAGGTAACAATTACTATGAGCTGGAAACCCTGTCAAGAAAGCCTTTTGAATAGGTTTATCTTTACACAGGCAGTTATTCATAACTGAAAAACATTGGTTCTCACACAACTAGAGGTTGCTTTAAACCGAAATTTTGATTAAGTGTCTGTTATACACTTAATCCCTTCAAAATGGTTGAAAGCAGTATGATTTTTCAATTCTAAAATCATGAACATACTGCTAAGTCAAATAATTTCTTAAAAGGATTTTCAAAAGATTCAGAAAAACCATTCATTGATGGATCATGAATCAAATGTCCACTGATTCACCTCTCATAGGAGTTAACACACCTAGAAGTGATGAGGGCAGTAACTTAAACTCTTAAGGAATTGATGGCTTCATGTACAACATTGTCTGACAACAAGTTCTAAATGATGGATCAGATGATAAAGAAAGATATATTTTGGTACATAGTGAGATCTTCCAAACAAGGGGAGGAAACAAAGGTTATTTGTATCTCAGGGGAGGAAATAATAGCCCAGAAAAGGAAGATAACCCAATGAAAAGGAAGGAGAAGACAAGAGCATACAAGATGATGACATGGAGGTTGAAAATGACAAGAACATTCCAAAGGAGAAAGTTCTATCTAGGTCAAACGAAGAAAAGTTTCAATTTCAGTTTACTACGTTTGTTCATCACTTACAAAGGCATGCTGATAGATGATTTCACTTGTTGAAACAAGCATCCAAGATACACAGCATCATTGCCTCTTATAATTCCTCCATCCAAGAAAATTGCACCATCTTTTAGTCCAAGATTGGAGCAATGTGTTGATATTGTTAAAGTCAAAGATCAGAAAGCAGATGAGCTTCTAAGAAAGATATTCAATCTCTCAGAACAGAAGAAAGTTCAGATCAAGGGTCTGACTATGAAGTGTTTGAAAGATCTTCACAATCCATAAATTTAATTCAGAAACATGTTGGAATGAATTCACATGTTTAGGGGAGAATTGTTGGGAATTAAATGTTCTGAAGATTAAGTTTTAAGAATTACAAGTATTAACAGTTCCAACTGCTGAGAAGAATTCTCTAACAGTTCCAACTGCTGATGTATATCTTAGGACTGCTCAAATTATAACTAACAGTTCCAACTGCTAGTTGATACTGTTGAGTTGAGACTGCTAGATGGATAAGTATTGAAAAGATATTTGTGTACTAAAGTCAAGAATATACGGTAGATAATATCTTACCCCATGTGCTTAGTTAACAAGTTGTGTACACAGATACATGTTGTATCTTATATACTGACACACTCAAGATAAGTTAACAAGTAAGTCGGCTAGACTTTAAGCAATATGTAAAGATCTTCTTGGACTATAAAAGAAGATCTTAGACTCGATATTATGTGTTGATATTAAGTGTCTAAGTGTGTTATTATTTTAGAACTCATAACAGTTAGAACTAGAACAAAACACAAGAATATCACAAGTTAGAAAAACTTAAGATTCAAGGTTGTAACCCTAGTGATATTTTAAGATCACTCGTATTATTATCATTAATAATATTGAATCATTTGGTTTTAATCTTTATGTGTTCATTGCTAACTAACAAACATAACATGTAACACCCCAACCCGATAAGGGTAAAGATATCACAATAATGGTTTCATATCAGATCAAACAAAGCGTACATCTATAGTAATACAAAAATTCTCAAGGTTACAATGAAGTACAGAAAACCACAAGGTTACAAATGAAACTTCCGATAATACTAATTCTAAAATATAATAGCTTCTAATCATCTTTAATCCAGAATAGCTATCAAATCTTCTAAGTCCAAGGTACTCTCCACTAATTCCCAGCTTCCTACTAAAACCTGCCGCAGGAAAAGAAATGCGGCTGAGCTATGAGAGCTCAGTGAACAGATATAACGATAACAAAGCAGTAGTGGAGGAAAGTACAATGTAACAGAAATAAGGTTATGCAGATGTCATACGGGTTAAGGAACTAAATAACTGACATAAGGTAAAGGAAACAAGAAAAGGAACAGTAATCCACCACGAGCCCAGAACAGATAATATCATAACCATGTAACCATATCAGTAATCCAGAGGGGATGCCTCTCAAATAACCAGATAATATGAGGGGTGTCCTCATGTATCAAATGGAGTAGCTAGCTCCCAGAGATGTGAAAGACGTGTATCGCACACACCATCAGTCACCAGAGATATATATATAACCAGTAAATAATAACAGATAACAGAAATCAGATCAGATCTAGGATGCATCCATACGCCCCAGGTGGCCAGAGTCTACCAATACACACCAGATAAAATAAAGTCAGGGACGGGACAGGTCATCACTCTCCTGCCCTAGAGTCATGCCATCGGTGCATCAATGACATGGACATGAAACCCTCATGCCTAGTGAGGTGGCTCGGGTATCAAACCATGGTCAGGGTCAAGTATCAAGTATCAGGTCAAAATCAGAGTGTCATATCAGAAGGTTCATAGCATAAGGTTCATGTCAATTATTTCAGAATTAAATATCAGAGGTTCAGAATAAATCAGGTTCGAATCAGAGTTCTTCAGATCAAGGTTTATATCAATAATCAAGTCAAGGTTCAGATCAAAAGTTCATTTCAGAAATTTCTATCAAAAGTCCATTTTAAGTAATCCCTTAATAATTGTTTTCATAAAAATGATCCTTCAAAACGGTTTTTCATAAAGATAGTCTTTAAAATAGTTTTCATAAAAGTTAGTGAAATTTCAAGTAAAAGTATAAACATCATTTTAAACAAATAACTTTTCTCAAAACATTTTCAGGTCATAATTTAAAAGGTTTTTCACAACATAGATTCATATCAGAGGTCATAACAAGGGAATCAATAGAAAAGGTTGAAAGCAAAGGAACTCATAGCAATGACATCAACTCAAAAACTAAACAGATCAGAATATGAGAGAGATCATAACAGGATTCACAAAACAGGGGAAGCATAGCAATGGCTTAGGGAAACAAGACAGAAAAGAGAGAGAGTTCATGAGAAACCTGTGAGAAGGTCAGAATACCTGTACCTTAGACCACAAGTGAAAACACACTAGAAACGAAAAGATCAGAAGTAAACTCCATCTTCAGCGAATCTACACGAATTAATGATCGTCTCATTATTAATAACTTATTTTAAATCGGATTGCTCATTTTAGTCGGCTTTCCATTTCTAGTAATTTTCCAAAAATAGTAAGTTTCCTCTTTAAGTAGTTTACCCATTTTAAGTAACTTTCTATAATTAGTAAGTTTCTATAATTAGAAATTTCCCTTATCTAATGACTTTTATGGTTACCAATGATAATTAAATAGACTGGGAGACATATATGGTTAACATTATAGTTTAAGGTTAGTTATGTTAACTCTTATTAATTTGGGGTCTAGAAATGTCAATTTATTAAAGTTCAGGGGCTAAAGTGTAAGATATATGTTTTTATGAAACTTCCCATACTTTACATTTTCAATCACATGAAATCACGCACATATAACACTTACTACCATCCTTTTAACCCTTTATTAGTTTGATCCATGTTACACTATACTCGACGCCCACAATCATCAATAACGACTCACATTTAGACCTTAGTTTTATCTTACTATTTACGCCACACTCAACCATTTAACGCACCATAATCTTAGTTAAAATCAATTTTGAAAAAACCATGCTCACACACCCAACTAAAACTCCATCCGTATTTGGTTCCATGCATGTTGCTTCCCTTTTTCCTTTTTATTCGAATACTAAGTATGATAGTTTCTTCATTTTAGTTCCATAATGACCTCCAAATATCACAATTGTATGCACCTATACCGATCTGTATTTTATTATTTCATGTGCTTTTATAATCCTTCATATGTATGTATTTACTGATCCTTTATCTCATGCGATTATTTCTTATTCATAGAACCATATTAAGGTTTATACATAACTGTGAACCAATCAAAGAAAACGTAGACGATCACAAGGTTACCTCCAAATGAAACAAGGGCTGATCGACACGAATGAACTAAAATGTGGTCAGTGATATATGATCGAAACTGGAACCCGAACAGCCAAGTATCAATCGCGAACCAAACGTCTTCTTGCACCAAACCACACGATCTAACCAGGGCCACACCATCGATCACCAAGCACGAACCCACAACCAGGACTCACACAACAGATCGAATCGAGCCATGCACGACACAAAGTCAAAATTCATACACACGTCCAGTTTATTCACATGAGCATGAAGGAGGTTTAGAATATTATTTGAGGGGTCTGTGAGTTATGAGCGTGGTTTAATTGTGAGACAAAGGCATATGTAAATCAATGGTGATATGTGCAAATCTTTTCCCCAAGCGTGTGGTGCACAAAATAAAATGAAGCGTTTGTTATTTAAGGGAGATATGGTCAAATCCTTGACATTTGAAATTGAACTGATTTAGCGTGATTAAAGGGCCTAATGAGTTCTTACCTTATCCTTATCTCGAAATAAACGGATAGTCCAAAATTACAAATTCAACCACGTCTAGACAATTATTTTTATTTTTCTCTTTGGTTGAACAATAGTGTTTCGTTGACAAAATAATTACTAAAATCATGGAGCCAATCACTAACTCAAACTATGGCTGATTTGTGTTTTGTTTCTTATTCGCATAGTTCACGTGTTTTTATGCAGTCCTCTATTTTTCGTTGGTGGGAAAAATGCAAACTATGCAAAACACATACTTAAAAAAAAAAAAAAAAAAAAAAAGCAACGTGACTATCCTTGTATTGGTTTGAGATATTATTTATTACTTAGTTTAATTATTTTATTATTATGCAAATTTAATTTATACCCTAAGGGTTTATCATTTTAATTCAACTTACGATAAATTCAAATTAGTCTCCAAAAATGTGAAACCGGAAATTTAGGGTTTTACATAACAATTCCATTTCCATAACATACACAACCTTCTAAGTGTGATTGAGTGAATTCCGCGCACTTAATCATATTAACACAACATATCATATACACAAAGTTCACAAGGTTTAACCACCTTATAGTGTATCTAGAGGGTCCTAGCAATCTGTTTATTATCTCCTTGATTGAGATTCTGTTCATTTGATATGCTTTGTTGATTTTGTTATGATTGCTTATTATGGATAGTTTTGTTCTGTTCTGTTTTGTTTCCCGAGCTAACTAGCCATGGAGATACCATGGCTATGTCATTGAGGCACCAATGGCATGACACTTTCTGTGGAGGTGTGATTGATCCACGACGTTCCCTTCTGTCATGATTATATGATTATGGCGCACGTGGCCATTCTGTTATATGTATGTATAGTCTCGTCGTTGTATATGTATTCTGTTTTGCAGGGAGCGTATGGATGCATCCTAGGTATATGATTTGATATGGATATGATACGACTTAGTGACTGGTTGTACGTACCATGTACCCCATTTCACTTCTGGGAGCTAGCTACTCCATTTGGTACTTGAGAGGTCTCCCCTCTCCGTACACTTATGTTTTAAAATGATATGTATATGTGATTATGTGGTCTATTCAAGTGTCTTGTTTAGACTGGCTCGTGGCTATCCTATGTTTCTTTGGTCTATTCGAGTGTCTCGTTTAGACGCGTTCGTTGCCGTTCTTATTTGACTCTTTGATTCTTTATGATTATCTGACTCATGATATCTATGCTTTTGATTCGTATGATTCGTATTCGTTTACTCATGCTTATCACCTATTCTGCTTTGCATATATATCTGTTCACTGGGCTTTTTAAGCTCAGCCGCGTTTCTTTTCCATGCGGTAGGTAATAAGCGGGATGCTGGGCAAGAGTGATGAGAGTAGGAGTTAGAAGACCTACCTTATTTAGATTTCCCATTGTCTTGGACATGATTTAGACTTATGTTGGATATTTTATTTCATTTCATTTCATTTGATATTTGTTTAGACTTTTGGGAGCTTGTAATTTGTAAGTCATGATATTCTTGACTCTACTTTATTTATGAAGTCTTCCGCTTGCGTTTATTTTGTATGTTCTGATAGGCACCATAATGTGGCATCTTAACCAAGGTCGGGTTAGGGTGTTACAATTGTGGTATCAAAGCCAGGTTGCGACTTGTAGCTCATAAGTTATGGCCTGTGAAAGTTGGACCCTTAGGTTTCGCCCTGTAGGACTTAGGATTTGACCGGTGAGGATTGGGTAGACATTAGGCTTCACTTTTGGACACGATCTTTTCCTTCGTATTTTGATCTTTAACTTCATTTTCTCTTGTCTAATTCGTTTATGACCTTTCAGATCCTTAACACTCGTCATAACGAAGATTTCAGTGCCAACCCTGCATTTGTTGCCGCAGTTCAGCGGGCCGTTGAAGCACTGATTCCAGACCTTACCGAACGGATCACGACTGAGATCCGTCAGAATACGACCAGTGGTAGTGGTAGCGGTGGTTCGGGTGCTGGTAATCCGCCAGTGACTATTCATACTTGGTTGGAGAGGTTTTGTAAGCAAAAGCCTTGTTCTTTCAGTTCTGCGAATGCTCCAGTTGATGCGGAGAATTGGATCGCCCATATGGAGAAGATATTTGAGGTTCTGGGCTGTGATGATGTGTTTAAAGCAAGACTTGCTAGCTATAAGTTTGATGGTGATGCCCTCAGCTGGTGGAAAGCTTATAAGCAGGCGAAAGGTGGAGATGATTTTGTTGCTGCTTTTTCATGGAACGATTCACATGACATTTTCTTTCTTCAGTATTTTCCGAGGTCAGAGAAAGAGAAGTTTGAGAGGGAGTACCATTCTATTTATCAGTTTGAGAGGGATACTAGCACAGAATTCATGAAGAGGTTCCTTCGTTTGGCTGGATTCTTGGGAGCTAAGGCGGGAACCCATAAGGAGCAGGCTAATAAGTTCAAGTGGGCGCTTCGAAATGATCTTTTAGATGGGATAGTGAACATCCATTTTGATAATGTAGCACAGGTGGCAAATGTTGTTCGTAACATTGAGATCATGCAGGAGAGAGCTAGACAGGGTGTCAAGAGATATCGGGACGGGGAGCGTGTACGACCGGTTCAGGGAAACAATCAGCGGGATAATGATTCGTGGGGTGATGATCAGCGGGGTAATGATAGACGGGGAAATGATAGGCATGGCTACAACAACCAGAGATCGGGACGTGATCAGCAGTATCGGGATCAGCAGCACCGTGGTTATCAGCAGCATCGTTCTTTAGGTTCATCTAGTCAGAGTGGTGGTACGGATCGGGTTCTGCTACTGCTTGTGATACTTGTGGAAAGTTTCACCCAGGGAGGGCTTGTTATAATACTTCGGGTGCATGTTTCTCATGTGGTTCGACTGATCATATTAGGAGGGATTGTCCCAAGTTTGGTGGTAACAACGACAACAATAAGAGTGCCAAGGACAACAAACCAGCTCAGTGAGGAGATCACTTTCGCGATTAGTTATTTCTCTACTCCATTTCCGTTTGTCTGGATATTTTGATACCCACTTCTCTTTTACTATTATTATGATACGTTGGTTGCTTTGTTGATTTGTCGTATGAATATTTTAAGTTCTCTTTAGTATTTTCCTTCCATGTTGATTTTTGGGATATTGGTTTGATTTGTTCGTTCTGAGGATTCTTATGATCATGATGTGGTTGACGCAATCGATGGTGTACTTCACTTCTGCAAGACACACTTATGTTTCCTCTACCTTATTAGATTTTGCTCTATCCGTTTTGTTCCTACAAGAGATCTGGTGATTTTTAATCACAAATGTTGGAATCATTCCATTCTTTTATGATAAGATCCGTTCTGCTAATTTATTCAGTTGGAAATGTTTGATTTCGAAACCACCTGAGAGTGAGGTTGATTTGATCTCGTACTGATAGGTTGCTTAGTTACAAGTTAAGATAGAATATAACTTGAACTTAATGGGATCATAGGATATCTTGAAGGGTTACAACTATCATCCGCTTCATATATGTTTCATTGGATCAGATTCGTTAAGATTTGTCTTTTGTTGAAAAGCCTGAAGCTATTTTGGAGCGTCAGGATCGGGTCATGAGAAATAAAACAAATCCGTTAGTTAAGATTCTTTGGAAGAATCATCTCGAGAGCGAAGCTACTTGGGAAACCAAAGAATCAATGCGAGCTAGCTATCCGCATTTCTTTTCATGATTCGGCACGTATTCGTTTGTTTTTCTTACTACAAATTTCGAGGACGAAATTTTTCTTTTTAGAGGGGAAGAATTATAATAACCTAAAATATTGTTAATAAAACCCGAGGCTATCTTGAACTTTAACATAAATGTAACCTAAATAAATATAAGTTACAACTTAAGAATTCCAAAATATATTGATGCGCGTGATGTGTCGTTGCGGTTTAGCAATATTAATGCCTACTCAAGTTTTAAATTTATATTTAGCCGACTTATCAATAACACACACACTTAACGAGCAGTGTACCCGGTAAGTATGAATATAATGGTAAGCAGAGTGTCGATCACTAAGAGTGGAACGTATTATCTAGTTATTCTAATCAGTATTTTAATATTCTAAGTTAGTAATACAACCTAATCTAACGCAAGGGGGTTCAGCCTGAGAGACTGGCACAGTTTGGTTATAATTAAATAGAAAACTAAACTAATGAGCACGAATCAGCGATTAGCACACACGTACACAGATAGATACTCGAGACAATAAGAAGACCTGTCCTGATAATTAAATAGCTTGTCACTTGTTTTATTGCTAGTTTTATATGAAGTGTATATAATTAAACCTTTCTCGTTGGCTCTAATCTTATCGGCGAGTAAACCCTTAATGATTACTTATGTCTATCCTACTTTTCTAGAGACGCTAGAATAAATAGGCGAGGAAGGGGCATGGCGACCCAAGCAAGACTCAGCTAGACACAGAGGTTATCAATGCACTAATAAAAGTCACCAAAGACATCAACATATAAACTTTAATTAATGGGAAAGCAATATTAAGGGGAGTGCATGATCTTCCGTAGTCACATGACACAAGCCTGATGAACTCAAATAAGTACATTTTATTACTATCATTTATCCTATTAAATTGACTTGTTTTATTACATTATGTATGAGGATTGATACTTAATCGTTTACTTTTGTAATTCTCAGTTGAAAACAAGCATTTGGTGAAACTTGGCGATTTTGGACTAATTATGGAGCAAAACGTGCATAAAGTGAAGAGTCTACTGAAATGGACAAGATCAAGTCAAATCTGCTCCAGATGCGCCGCATCTCACTCACGACATGCGCCGCATCACTATCAAGATCTCACCAGATACGATCCAAGATTCAAGAGGACATGCGCCGCATCTATAAATGAGTTACGCCGCATCTTCTGGCGGTGTACGAATATTCCTGAATATTATAATCTTGGACCCCACGCGAAGTTAAGTACATGCGCCGCATCTACTCCTTAGATGCGCCGCATCTCACCCTCAGACAGAAACTATAAATACCCCAAGACCAGACGAAATTCGAGGGACCATATATATATAATAACCGAAGACCGGACAGAAACCAAGGACGAATTCAGTCAAGGCAGCAGCACAAGACACACCAAACGAAGATACAAGAGCTGTAAGAAGGTGCTGCATGTGTTTAATTCATTAAGTAGTTTTGTTTTATTGTGTTAGTAAACTTTAATTCATCAAGATTGGTGGCTTGTGTAACGTGACAACGGAAAGGTTGCACTCCCTTAAAACTGCTTTCTCATCAATTAAAGTTTATATGTTGATGTCTTTGGTTACTACTTATTAGTGCATTGATAACCTCTGTGTTTATTAGTGGCTTGTGTAATGTGGCAATTGAAAGGTTGCACTCCCACGGTTGTTAATAAATTGATTACTTAGGAATAACTTTTAGACATAAGTAATCATTAAGGGTTTACTCGCCGATAAGAATAGGACCAACGAGAAAGGGTTAACTACATACACTTCATATAAAGCTATCAATAAAACAAGTGACAAACTACTTAATCATAAGGACAGCCCTCTTATTGTCTCGAGTATTTATCTGTGTACGTGTGTGCTACTTGCTGATTCGTGCCTATTGGTTTAGTTTATTATTTAATTGCAACCAAATCGTGCCAGTCTCTCAGGCTGAAACCCCCTTGCGTTAGAATATTAAAATACTGATTAGAATAACTAGATAATACGTTCCACTCTTAGTGATCGACACTCTACTTACCATTATATTCATACTGACCGGGTACACTGCTCGTTAAGTGTGTGTGTGATGCGCGTGATGTGTCGTTGCGGTTTAGCAGTTTTAATGCCTACTCAAGTTTTAAATTTATATTTAGCCGACTTATCAATAACACACACACTTAACGAGCAGTGTACCCGGTCAGTATGAAGATAATGGTAAGTAGAGTGTCGATCACTAAGAGTGGAACGTATAATCACGTTAATCTAATCAGTATTTTAATATCCTAACGCAAGGGGGTTTCAGCCTGAGAGACTGGCACAGTTTTGTTTGCAATTAAATAGTAAAATAAACAATAGGCACGAATCAGCAAGTAGCACACACGTACACAGATAGATACTTGAGACAATAAGAGGGCTGTCCTTATGATTAAGTAGGTTGTCACTTGTTTTATTGATAGCTTTATATGAAGTGTATGTAATTAACCCTTTCTCGTTGGTCCTATTCTTATCGGCGAGTAAACCCTTAATGATTACTTATGTCTAAAAGTCATTCCTAAGTGATCAATTTAGAAACAACCGTGGGAGCCACATCTTGTCCCGCAGTCGGATGCCCGCAAGCCACTAATAAACACAGAGGTTATCAATGCACTAATAAGTAGTAACCAAAGACATCAACATATAAACTTTAATTAATGAGAAAGCAGTTTTAAGGGAGTGCAATCTTTCCGTTGCCACATTACACAAGCCACCAATCTTGATGAATTAAAGTTTGCTAAAACAATAAAACAAAACTACTTAATGAATTAAATACATGCAGCACCTTCTTACAGCTCTTGTATCTTCGATTTGGGTGTGTCTTGTGCTGCCTCTTGACTGAATTCGTCCTTTTGCTCTGCTGTCCGAACTTCGGTTTTTTGGGTTTCGAACTCTCTTTTCTCGTCTGGTCTACGGGGTATTTATAGTTTGTGTCTGAGGGAAGATGCGGCGCATCTACTAAGTAGATGCGGCGTATGTACGTAACTTCGCGTGGGGTCCAAGATTATAATATTCAGGAATATTCGTACACCGCCAGAAGATGCGGCGTAACTCCATGATTAGATGCGGCGCATGTCCTCTTGTATCTTGGATCGTATCTGGTGACATCTTGATAGAGATGCGGCGCATGTTGATAGTGAGATGCGGCGCATCTGGAGCAGATTAGTCTTGATCTTCTTCATTTCAGTAGACTCTTCACTTTATGCACGTTTTGCTCCATTATTAGTCCAAAATCGCCAAGTTTCACCAAATGCTTGTTTTTACCTGAGAATTACAAAAGTAAACGATTAAGTATCAATCCTCATACATAATATAGTAAAACAAGTCAAATTAATAGGATAAATGATAGTAATAAAATGTACTTATTTGAGTTCATCAAATATCCCCCCACTTGAACTTTACTTGTCCCCAAGTAAACCTTAGATTAAATCTCATGAAAATGTATCCTAAAAGATGTTAGGATTTATTTTTATATTTAAGCATGTATTCGTTTATTTCATAATCACACAACTAAACACTTAACGAATTAGAAGTAAAATAAAATAAGTCGATAAAAGCAAATCTAATCGTTTAACTGTCCAGTCGCGACGAATATTCTATCATAAGCTTGGCAAGTATACACATCTCCACCACTAAAGCTAAGGAATAACAAGTCTAAAGCGGTAAAAAGGGTTTTTAGGCTTAAGGGTTAATTATTCTTATTTCACTATCGATCTCAAATTCCAGAAAAGGCGACAAAATCACAAATACATGATCGAATCCACGAACACGATACTTGCAATTGCTCAAATCCTTAACTCGAATAGGCTAAAGATAGGTCCAAACTTCACCAATAATAATATATCAAAAAGGGCGACAAAATCATAAATACATAGCCGAATCCACGACTACGATACTTAAGATTGCTCAAATCCCTAATCTCAATAAATCAAAGGTTCGGTTGGATAAAGAATAATAAAGGGCATGGATAATATTTGGGATATAAATTGGTGTAAAATAAAAAATAAACAAAACAAATAAATTAAAATCCTAAGTGTGGTTAATCACTATCCCAACCATCCCATGAATAAGACTCATATCATTGAATAACTCACGCTTTAACACTTGAAACACACGCTTTAGGTAGACACGAATTATACTCAACAAGATCTTAATCAAAGAATAAACCTTAATTGGCGTTCCCATAACTGCCAATTCCCATTCAATCCATAGATATAGTACAACAAATAGTGGCCATATGAACCACTTACATAACTTTACATCGTTGGCTTAAAATAAACATCCAACTCTTTTTTCTTTCTTTTTCTTTTCTCATTTTTTTTTTTTTTTTTTTTTTTTTTTTTTTTTGATATACATAGATGTGTAAAATTTCACCACATCACTACAACTTTCTTTCCGGATAATTTTTTCATACTTTTCATAACTTCAGAAATAATGGTAATAGTGAAAGTAGTAAACACACGAAAAATAAACTCTAAAATATACAATATTTACTTTCACTCCAATTGCATTGTGCAATTTCCCGACCTAACCAAAGATAATGAATTACGCACGCGAACACAGGTAATGTAAGGAAACACACTCTGCCTATAGCAATTAACCAACCACGGACTTTAATCTACAGGGTAGGCTAAGGTGTAAGGGTGTAACGAAACATTTTAAACATAGGTGTAAGAAACGAAAGGAATGGCTCTGAGTGTTTTTCTAGGGGTATCTTACTCTAAAAATGAGAGTAACAAAAGGGTTTATACGGGGGTTAACTAACCAGTGTAGTTAGTTAATAACACGTAACATATAATAGGCTATTTGGGTGTAATCCTAGAATTTTACCAAGTTAGACAAGTCATTCCAATTAAATAAATAATACTCATTATGGTGGTCTCGAATAGTATACAAGCCAAGTTCTAAAGTTTACAAGTCACCGGCACACTCATAGATTTGTGAATTTTGGAAAAATCACAATTTTTGAAAATAACGTCATGTGTGCAGTTATGTAACTTAGATCTTAAACAAAAACATGCTAAAAAAAAATTTTAAGTTTGATATATTAAGCACATTTTAAGCATAATTTTTGAAAAAGTTTAGGACAAGTAAGTGTTAAGTGTTCTAATTCTCCTATCCCCCCACTTAAGTTAAACAACGTCCTCGTTGTTTGTATAAAAGGTTAAAAACTGGAAAATAAAAAGAATTAGAACAGAAAAACTCCCCTGAGATTTGCTCGGTATGATCCTCCATTAGTGTAAGAGCAAAAATCATCTTTCTTGTGGATTAGAACGTTAAAGCTTCATACTTGATGTATCCACAGAAAATTCAGAAAACTATAATACCACCAACACTTTAAAACACACCTAAGATAAGAAAGGTTCAACTTGCATAATACATTAGTAGTTAGGAAAAAATAAAACTTAAAAATTAAAACTGAAAATCATCAGGTCAGTCGATGCGCCGTATCTTATTGAAGAAGATGCGCCGTATCGAGCCTGGAATTAATACGGATCAGAATAAAGATGCGCCGCATCCTTAACCAGGGATGCGCCGCATTAAAAATAAACTGATAAATAGTTTTAAAGTCGAAAATTAAAATGCAGAAAAATAAAATAAGATATGACCGTTGCAGGAGATGCGTCGCATCTCAGGATTGAGATGCGCCGTATCTTCGTGCGGCCTGGACTGACTCGACACAGAAAACAGAATAATAAATGATAAATCCGGGTTGTCTCCCGGTCAGCACTTGTCTTTATTCCAGAGTCTTCAAGTTAGACTCACGTTCAGCTCTTTACTTGGTCCTTGTCACGGTCCATCCTTCTTCCTTCATCCGAAAGATTTTCCCGTATATCTCTGCGACGTTTTCCTCCGTTCGACTTAATCTAATATAACTTTTGGTCATCACAGCAGTATATTCTTCATCAGGACCCAAAGAATATTTGATGATTTTAAATTTTTCAGAAATAATCATGGGTGGCTCATTGTATTGAATCCCAAGTAGTTGACACTTTCTTTTGGTGAACTCTTCTTCGTCCTTGTCAACAAACTTAAAATAAGGATCCTTAATCAAATAGTCATCTAGTTCCTCAATCAACGACTCATTATTATTATCATCTTGAATCGCCTCCCATTCTCTTTCCAAATCATATTGTAACCGTCGACTAAGCTTTGTGAAATCATCAAACTGTTTATGCACCCATTCCCAGAAAGTAGTATCCGATGTCCCCTTAAGTCCTTTCAAGCGTTCAATCCTGCCCTTTTCTTGTAAAGCCTCCGATTTTCGTGGGCAGTCTTCAACATTATCGTACCACTCATAATCTTCAAAGGTTACATCCTTTCCAACTCTTTTCATCCCAATTATACTTCCCCCATTACAGGTTCCGTCACTTTTATAATCACAGGTTGGCCAAACACTACTCCCGTCCTTGAAAACGAAGGGTGTACAGGTATGATTAATGTGCTCAAATTCCCATGGTTTATCCGATACCCATGGTACTTGGTCATTCCATTCATAGTACCAGGTGTTTTTGAAATCATCATAAGTCTTAAATCCTGGTAGATCCCCAGTAAGCACATCATCATCGACTCGAAGAAGGTAGTTAAATTCCTTGAACTGCTTGCACAAGGGTGTCTCATACTCTAACAAATCAATGTCAATTCTGAAAAGTTCTTCAATGCCTTCATTGATTGTTGAATCATGAAGTGACGACCCATAATTGCTTTCTACTTCTTCGTCTTCTCCTCTCATCCAATATACCCATAATGCATCCTTAGTAGCTCGATCCATGCTCTTATGGTTATTAAACTTACTAGCTAACCATTCTGAAAAATCAACATCGTTAGGGTCATGGTTAACGTCAAAGCAAACCTTTCCAATCATATTCTTTTTTATCTCCATGAACTCGTTAAATTGCTTCTTAAAACTCCGAGTCAACCATGAAGTCATAATCTCCTTGACTTCGTTTGCAGGGGCAAATTCCGGACTACCATATTTGAGTTCTAACCAATCATTGAGGGAGAGGTCTATCAATCTTACTATCCTGCCATGAAATAGTAATTCCGCCAAAGCATAATTCATGTCATTATCCTGATAGTTCTCATTTAATCCCCAGTACCACTCGAAATAAGGCATATAAGAGTTTTGGGTATTGTCTCCACCACAGTAGTTGTTGCTTGAGTCCATGTATGCAAGAGAGAATTTCCCATCATCTTCTTCGATAGTAGTCCAGTTCAATCCTTCGGCTTCAATGCTAGGCCATAAGAGCGATAATTCTTCTCCAGTGTACCTCACAAATACATCATAAGAGAATACCTCTTTGTCAATGTTGCATAAACGCATAAATTCCTTAAAAGCAGCTTCAAGAGGAGTCTCCCAGGAGAATAAATCTGCATCGATCATGAGTACATTGAATGAATCTGAAAACAAGCATTCCTTAGCAAGATATCCGTTAACTGACATGTCTTCCATAGCAAAATCTGTCATCCAAGGTAAAATCATCAGTAGGATTTGTTCGCTAGGAGAGAAATTAATGAATATAGAAACGGATATAAGAATACAAATAGCTGATATCTGCAGACGATGCGCCGTATCCAAAAAGTTGGATACGCCGTATCGTATAATCGTTAAAATTAAATCAGACTTTATTCAGAAAATAGATACGCCGCTTTGAATTTATGAATGCGCCGTATCGAATTAATTAATCAAAAATCAACTTATCTAATTAAAATTAAATGCGTCGTATTAACGAAAGTTAATGCGCCGTATTTTCGTTACGTTTAAAAAATAAAAGATTTTTGATTTAGTAAGATGCGCCGTATCGACGGAAATCGATACGCCGTATTTGTTTAATAATTCGCAAACTGTTTTTAATTAAAATAATAGATACGCCGTATCTGCGAAAGCAGATGCGTCGTATGGCGTTAACGTTTAGAAAATTTTTTTATCAAAACAGATACGCCGTATCTACAAAAGCAGATGCGTCGTATTACTTTATCGCTTAGAAAAATTTTCTTGTTAAAAACAGATACGCCGTATCTTGGGGAAAAGATGCGTCGTATCGAATTAATTAAACGCGTTGTATATAAAAATTAAACGCAATACGCCGTATCTGAGAGATCAGATGCGCCGTATCGTTTGATTTAGCACAGTACAACGATAGCAGAACAGAAAAATACGAAAAATAAAAATAAAAATTAAACACACGAAACAAAAATAAAACACACAAAAATAAAAACAAAAGCAAACAAATAACACACAATACAACAAATATGCAAAATAGTACAATGATGCAATTTAATCTAATAAAAAGAAAAACCTAATTAAAATACTAATCAAATTAACAGAAAATAACAATTCACTCCCCGGCAGCGGCGCCAAAAACTTGATGCGCGTGATGTGTCGTTGCGGTTTAGCAGTTTTAATGCCTACTCAAGTTTTAAATTTATATTTAGCCGACTTATCAATAACACACACACTTAACGAGCAGTGTACCCGGTCAGTATGAAGATAATGGTAAGTAGAGTGTCGATCACTAAGAGTGGAACGTATAATCACGTTAATCTAATCAGTATTTTAATATCCTAACGCAAGGGGGTTTCAGCCTGAGAGACTGGCACAGTTTTGTTTGCAATTAAATAGTAAAATAAACAATAGGCACGAATCAGCAAGTAGCACACACGTACACAGATAGATACTTGAGACAATAAGAGGGCTGTCCTTATGATTAAGTAGGTTGTCACTTGTTTTATTGATAGCTTTATATGAAGTGTATGTAATTAACCCTTTCTCGTTGGTCCTATTCTTATCGGCGAGTAAACCCTTAATGATTACTTATGTCTAAAAGTCATTCCTAAGTGATCAATTTAGAAACAACCGTGGGAGCCACATCTTGTCCCGCAGTCGGATGCCCGCAAGCCACTAATAAACACAGAGGTTATCAATGCACTAATAAGTAGTAACCAAAGACATCAACATATAAACTTTAATTAATGAGAAAGCAGTTTTAAGGGAGTGCAATCTTTCCGTTGCCACATTACACAAGCCACCAATCTTGATGAATTAAAGTTTGCTAAAACAATAAAACAAAACTACTTAATGAATTAAATACATGCAGCACCTTCTTACAGCTCTTGTATCTTCGATTTGGGTGTGTCTTGTGCTGCCTCTTGACTGAATTCGTCCTTTTGCTCTGCTGTCCGAACTTCGGTTTTTTGGGTTTCGAACTCTCTTTTCTCGTCTGGTCTACGGGGTATTTATAGTTTGTGTCTGAGGGAAGATGCGGCGCATCTACTAAGTAGATGCGGCGTATGTACGTAACTTCGCGTGGGGTCCAAGATTATAATATTCAGGAATATTCGTACACCGCCAGAAGATGCGGCGTAACTCCATGATTAGATGCGGCGCATGTCCTCTTGTATCTTGGATCGTATCTGGTGACATCTTGATAGAGATGCGGCGCATGTTGATAGTGAGATGCGGCGCATCTGGAGCAGATTAGTCTTGATCTTCTTCATTTCAGTAGACTCTTCACTTTATGCACGTTTTGCTCCATTATTAGTCCAAAATCGCCAAGTTTCACCAAATGCTTGTTTTTACCTGAGAATTACAAAAGTAAACGATTAAGTATCAATCCTCATACATAATATAGTAAAACAAGTCAAATTAATAGGATAAATGATAGTAATAAAATGTACTTATTTGAGTTCATCAGTGTGTTATTGATAAGTCGGCTAAATATAAATTTAAAACTTGAGTAGGCATTAAAACTGCTAAACCGCAACGACACAACACGCGCATCAAAGCCCATCAATCCTGATGAATTAAAGCGTACTAAAACAATAAAACAAAACTACTTAATGAATTGAATACATGCAGGACCTTCTTACAGCTCTTGTATCTTTGTTTGAGGTGTGTCTTGTGCTGCTTGGTCGTTTGAATTCGGCTCTAGGGTTATAAATATGGTCTCCCAAATTCGTCTGTCCTTGGGGTATTTATAGTTTCTATCTGAGGGATCGATGCGGCGCATTGAGTTGATAGATGCGGCGCATTGACTTAACTTCGCGTGGGGTCCAAGATTAATATATTCTGGAATATTTGTACACCGTCTTAAGATGCGGCGTAACTTGATCTTTGTATGCGGTGCATGTACTTTAGCTGTCTTGGATTGAAACTGGTGAAATCTTGATAGTGATACGCCGTATGTTAGAAGTATATTGCGGCGTATCTGGAGTAGAACGAGCTTGATCTTCTTCTTTGACCAAAGTTTCATATGCGGCGCATGACAGAATTGCATGCGGCGCATTCTTCAAAGTCAGGCAATGGTCTTCGAATTCATCTAAGTATGAATTGCGTCGTATCTGTTGAGTGAGATACGGCGCATCTTCTGGATTTCAGTAGACTTTTGACATCTCGCTTGTTTTGCTCCATAATTAGTCCAAAATCGCCAAGTTTCACATAATGCTTGTTTTTACCTGAGAATTACTAAAGTAAACATTAATGTATCGATTCTCGTATATAATATAATAAAACAAGTCAAATAAATAGGATAAATGATGATAATAAAATGTACTTATTTAAGTTCATCAAATATCCCCCCACTTGAACTTTACTTGTCCCCAAGTAAACCTTAGAATTAATCATATGAAAATGTATCCTAAAAGTTATTAGGATTTATTTTTATATTTAAGCACGTATTCGTTTTGTCATAATCACACAACCAAACACTTAACGAAGTAGAAACCAAAATAATTTTTAATGTAAAAACAATTCTAAATCGTTTAGTTGCTTAGTCGTGACGAATATTCTATCATAGGCTTGGCAAGTATACGCATCTCCCCCACTAAAGCCAAGAAGTAACAAGTCTAAAGCGGTAAAAAGGGTTTGTTGGTTAAGGGTTGATCATCCTTTTTAGTCTCTATCGATCTCATATTCCAGAAAAGGCGACAAAATTACAAATACATGATCGAATCCACGACCATGATACTTGCAATTGCTCAATTCCTTAACTCGAATGGGCTAAAGATAGGATCAAGTAATCTTCACCAATAATATTATATCAAAAAGGGCGACAAAATCATAAATACATAGCCGAATCCACGACTACGATACTTAAGATTGCTCAAATCCCTAATCTCAATAAATCAAAGGTTTGGATGAAGAATGATATAGGGTATGGATAATATTTGGGATACAAATTGGTGTAAAATGAAAAATAAACAAAACAGATAAATTAAAATCCTAAGTGTGGTTAATCACTTTCCCAACCATCCCATGAATAAGACTCATATCATTGAATAACTCACGCTTTAACACTTGAAACACATGCTTTAGGTAGACACGAATTATACTCAACAAAATCTCAATCAAAGAATAACCTTAGTTGGCGTTCCCATAACGGCCAACTCCCATTCAATCCATAAATATAATATACAACAAATAGTGGTGATATCTCCCACTTAATACAAAACTTTACATAAGTTGGTTAAAACAAACATCCAACTTTTCCTTTTTCTTTTTTTTTTTTTTTTTTTTTTTTTTTTTTTTTTTTTTTTTTTTTTTTTTTGACATCAACATATATGTGTAAAATTTCACAACTTTTCTATCACTATTTTTCCGGATAATTTTTCCATACTCTTCATACTTTCAGAAATAACTGTAATAGTGAAAGTAGCAAACACACGAAAAATAAACTAAAAGTTATACAATATTTACTTTCATACCAATTGCATTGTGCAATTTCCCGACCTAACCAAAGATAATGAATTACGCACGCGAACACAGGTAATGTAAGGAAACACACTTTGCCTAAAGCAATTAACCACGG
The DNA here is from genome assembly GCA_021014915.2 of Artemisia tridentata subsp. tridentata. Classification (NCBI taxonomy): domain Eukaryota; kingdom Viridiplantae; phylum Streptophyta; class Magnoliopsida; order Asterales; family Asteraceae; genus Artemisia; species Artemisia tridentata. Next base: position 162,684,605 of record CP139508.1, read on the forward strand.
ATTTTAATCTACAGGGTAGGCTAAGGTGTAAGGGTGTATCGAAACATTATAACAAAGGTGTAAGAAACGAAAGGGTTTATACGGGGGTTAACTAACCAGTGTAGTTAGTTAATATCACATAACATATAAAGGCTATTTGGGTGTAATCCTAGAAATTTACCAATTTAGACAAGTCACTCCAATTATATAGATAATACTCATTATGGTGGTCTCGAATAGTATACAAGCCAAGTTCTAAAGTTTACAAGTCACCGGCACACTAAAGTTTTAATATTTTTGAAAGAATAGAGTTATGTGTGCGGTTATGTAATTTAGACTTTAAACAAAAACATGCTAAAAAAAATTAAATTTTGATATATTAAGCGCATTTTAAGCATATTTTGAAAAAGTTTAGGACAAGTAAGTGTTCTAATTCTCCATCCCCCCACTTAAGTTAAACAACGTCCTCGTTGTTTGTGTCAAAGGTTAAAAACTGGAAAATAAAAGAATTAGAACAGAAAAACTCCCCTGAGATTTGCTCGGTATGATCCTCCATTATTCGTATAAGAGCAAAAATCAACTTTCTTGTGGATGAGAACGTTTAAGCTTCATAAATGATGTATCCACAAAAATGCAGGAATCTATAATACCATTTAGACTTTAACACACCTGAGTTAAGAAGGTTCAAACTTGCATAATACATTAGTAGTTAGTAAAAATAAAACCTAAAAAATTAAACTGTAAATCATCAGGTCAGTCGATACGCCGTATCTTATGGAAGAAGATACGCCGTATCGAGCCTGGAATAAGTGCGAATCAGAATAAAAGATGCGTCGCATCCTTAACCAGGGATGCGCCGCATTAAATAAACTGACAGAAAGTTTTAAAGTCAAAAATAAAAATGCAGAAAATGAAATAAGATATGACCAGTGCAGGTGATGCGTCGCATCTTATGATGGAGATGCGCCGCATCTTCTGCAGGTCTGACAGACTCGACACAGAACAGAAAAGTAAAATTTTTTTCCTTCGGGTTGTCTCCCGGTCAGCACTTGTCTTTATTACAGAGTCTTCAAGTTAGACTCACGTTCAGCTCCTTATTTCGTTCTATTGATCCCCACATGTCCGTGCACGATGTAGTTGCGAATTACTTCGTCACGAACATATTCCTGCCCCAATTCAAGTACACCTTTTTAGAATCCTTTCATCTTTTGGTACGGATACTCGATCCCTTCCTTAGCGTCATTTTCATCTACAAAAAGAAATGGTGTAAATTTGTAACAAAATTTGTTAGGGGCATGTTTAAACCTTGGGTGAGCACGAGGCATCATGTAAGTGATAACGTTGCTTCCACTTCGAAAGGTGATCTTTCCTTCAAATCTTTTAGCGTTAATTTCGACCTCCTTACAAAATGGTTTCCCAACGATCACGTCACCCATCTCAACATCACGATAAGTATCCATGTTTTCCACCACGGTGAAATCTGTAACAATAGTTAAATTCCCGACAAAAATAGGTACATTCATGAATATTCCAACTACGTTTTTCCCTCTATACTCAATTTTGTTTTTCATTATAGAATTATAGAAATCTTTTGACATTACATTAATTGGTAAAATAGGGAAAAAGTTGGCACTAACCTGTTTAAATCCTATCATGCAAAGAAATTGTAAATTATAAGCACAATCTACATGGATCTTTCTACCATAATCACAGAAACTAGGATATCCTTCAAATTCATCATAATTCTTAGTGTTGATCATATTGATTCTAGGTACATCCATAATTTCTCCTTCTTCAATTTCGGGTTCAAAATCCTCCATAAATTGATCATTGATTCCTATTGGTAAATTAAGATCATTTAATTCAATGTAGTCTCCACTATAGGTCTCAAGTGATTCATTATTTACCAAGGTTTCTCCTATAAGCCTAGCTTCTAGATCGAGGTCCATACGTTCTCTTAATCCTAGCACATAGACGCCTCTAATTATGCTCTTAGCAGGATTTTGGCACTTATAGACTAGTTTATTGTTCCCTACCTTTAATGAGATTTTTCTTTTAAACACATTAATCTTAGCATGGGCGGTAGACAAGAAAGGTCTTCCAAGGATTAAAGGAATCTTAACATCCTCGGTCATATCTAATATAACAAAGTCTACGGGGAAAACAAACTTCTCAATCTTAACTAGCATATTTTCAGCAACCCCTTCAGGTCATTTTAACCGTTTTATCAGCCAATTCAATAAGCAGCTTAGTTGGTGCTAATTTTCCTAGTCCTAGGGTAGTGAATGTCTTAAGGGGCATAACACTAACGCTAGCTCCTAAGTCAGCTAATGCATTATTGAAAGATATGTCATTAATTGAACAAGGTAAAGTAAAACTTCCTGGGTCCTTTTCTTTATGAGGCAAGGCACGTAAGTCGGTTGCAGAGCTCTCTTCTTTCATTGTAGCCTTGATCTCCTCTTCAATCTTTGCCTTCTCATTGAGTAACCTCCTTAAACTGATTGAAGAATTAAAGAAAAATTCGGGCTTTGCAGCATCATTACCATTCATCAATCTTCTAGGAAAAGGTATGTTAGGCGTGACTTCTTCAGTAGTGCATATGGCCTTGACATGATCTCTTGGGTTAGTTTCAGTTGAGCTAGGTAAACTTCCGTATCCCCTTTCTTGAAGAACTTTGCTCATTTGTCCGATTTGTTGTTCCAATGCTTTGATCGAAGCTCCTTGATTTCTTGTTATAGTATCCGTTGAGGCTCGGATTTCTTTGATCATAGCGGTGTTCTCTTCATGTCTTTTAGTAGCATCGGCCATAATTTGCTTTAGAGTGTCATCCAAAGTCTGCCTCCTTTCTTGATAAGTGGGATTATAGTTGTTCTTTTGATAGTATCCCGGAGCAGTTTCCCTAAATCTTCCTGAAGGTTGGAATGGTTGTCCAAATTGTGTGTAGTATGCTTCTTCAAAAGTCTCACTTTCATTCATTTTAGGGAAATCTTTAGTGTAGTGAGGTCCTTCGCATTTTTCACATCCAACTTGGGCAGCATAAACTTTCTCATCACGCTTCTTCATCTCTCTACTAATTTTATCCAATTGAGCTTGAATTGCAGCAAACCCGTCAAAATTAGTGCTGCTCTTAGATCTAGTAGAGGTTCCGTCGTGCCATTTTTGAGAGTGATCAGCAGCTTCTTGGATAGCTTTTCTAGCATCGGCTACACTCATTTGAGGCACAGCACCCTTAGCATCCAAGATTTGTCTAGTAGGCACGTCCAATCCTTGATAGAACAATATTATCTCCTGCATTGGATTTAGATAATGTTGAGGGCATTTCATCAATAAGTCTTTAAATCGTTCCCAAGCTTGATAAAGAGTTTCATCAGGCTCTTGCTTGAAATTGTTGATAGCCTCCATCTTTTTAGCAGTTTTAGCAGGTGGACAATATCTTTTCAGGAATTTGCTCTTCAAATCTTCCCATGTTGTGATTGAACTAGCAGGTTCATTCCTTAGCCACTTATTAGCAGCTCCTTTAAGCGAAATTGGAAAGATTCTTAGCATAAGTTGATCGTCAGAGACTCCTTCTGTAGTAAACAAATCTGCAATCTCGAGGACTTTTTCAACATGTTCATTAGCATCTTCATGTTCTGTTCCACTGAAAGCATTTTCTCTTAGCTCCTTGAGAAACTGACCCTTCAACTCAAACTTTGACTTTTCATCAAACTTCGGTCTAGCAACTCCTGAACTATAATCAGCACGGGTTTTGTTCATGTATTCCTCCATAGTAGTGTTTTTAGTCATTGTTTCTGTTTCTTCTTTCTCCTTCTCTTCAGAAAAGTAATAAAGCTCGAACGAACTTGAAATTTCAAAGCTTTTTGTGTTGAAAAGCCTTTTAAGCGAATGTAAGGCTCGTTCAGGATCTTCGAAAGGTTTAATCAAGTTCTTAGTTGAATTCCTGGTCATGCACTTCCTGGTCATGCACATCCTGAAATCATCCCCGGCAACGGCGCCAAAAACTTGATGCGCGTGATGTGTCGTTGCGGTTTAGCAGTATTAATGCCTACTCAAGTTTTAAATTTATATTTAGCCGACTTATCAATAACACACACACTTAACGAGCAGTGTACCCGGTCAATATGAATATAATGGTAAGCAGAGTGTCGATCACTAAGAGTGGAACGTATTATCTAGTTATTCTAATTAGTATTTTAATATCCTAAGTTAGTAATACAACCTAATCTAACGCAAGGGGGTTCAGCCTGAGAGACTGGCACAATTTGGTTATAATTAAATAGAAAACTAAACTAATGAGCACGAATCAGCGATTAGCACACACGTACACAGATAGATACTCGAGACAATAAGAAGACCTGTCCTGATAATTAAATAGCTTGTCACTTGTTTTATTGCTAGTTTTATATGAAGTGTATATAATTAAACCTTTCTCGTTGGCTCTAATCTTATTGGCGAGTAAACCCTTAATGATTACTTATGTCTATCCTACTTTTCTAGAGAGGCTAGAATAAATAGGCGAGGAAGGGGCATGGCGACCCAAGCAAGACTCAGCTAGACACAGAGGTTATCAATGCACTAATAAAAGTCACCAAAGACATCAACATATAAACTTTAATTAATGGGAAAGCAATATTAAGGGGAGTGCATGATCTTCCGTAGTCACACGACATAAGCCCATCAATCCTGATGAATTAAAGCGTACTAAAACAATAAAACAAAACTACTTAATGAATTGAATACATGCAGGACGTTCTTACAGCTCTTGTATCTTTGTTTGAGGTGTGTCTTGTGCTGCTTGGTCGTCTGAATTCGGCTTTAGGGTTATATATATGGTCTCCCGAATTCGTCTGTCCTTGGGGTATTTATAGTTTCTGTCTGAGGGATCGATGCGGCGCATTGAGTTGATAGATGCGGCGCATTGACTTAACTTCGCGTGGGGTCCAAGATTAATATATTCTGGAATATTCGTACACCGTCTTCAGATACGGCGTAACTTGATCTTTGTATGCGGCGCATGTACTTTAGCTGTCTTGGATTGAAACTGGTGAAATCTTGATAGTGATACGCCGTATGTTAGAAGTATATTGCGGCGTATCTGGAGTAGAACGAGCTTGACCTTCTTCTTTGACCAAAGTTTCATATGCGGCGCATGACAGAATTGCATGCGGCGCATTCTTCAAAGTCAGGCAATGGTCTTCGAATTCATCTAAGTATGAATTGCGTCGTATCTGTTGAGTGAGATACGGCGCATCTTCTGGATTTCAGTAGACTTTTGACATCTCGCTTGTTTTGCTCCATAATTAGTCCAAAATCGTCAAGTTTCACATAATGCTTGTTTTTACCTAAGAATTACTAAAGTAAACATTAATGTATCGATTCTCATATATAATATAATCAAACAAGTCAAATAAATAGGATAAATGATGATAATAAAATGTACTTATTTGAGTTCATCATATATAAAAGCTATAACCTAAGTCTTATATGAGTTGAAATATGCATAGTCCTATAAACAAAAAAATCACACGCCTAACATGTCCTATGTTGGCCAAATTATTTAAGAAACTTGTGCACAATATGTAGTGTGGAAATATCTAGAATGCATATATGAATTTGAAACAAAAACTTGGTCTCCTCTTATCCCATATACTCGGCCAAATATTCAGCCCCACCTCCTTATATCTTCTCTATAATAACTGAATATACACACTTTAATATCACACATAAAAACCCTAAACATAACACAAGTCGACTGCACATTTGGAGAGCCTTCGTGTGGTACAAAAAGGTGGTTCGTGGAGGTGAAAAGGGCACATAAAGATTGTGTTTGATCGTGGTTTTCCTGGGTTCAAGGGTGTTTGATTGGGTTCGACCAGGTTCTGGGTTTTGGAGTCTTTTGTTCTTGTTCTTCTCTTCTAATCAACACAAGGTATACACTCCTGATCTTGTTCTTGTTCTCGACATATATGCACATAAAATGTTTATAAACAATAAACTAAAACAAGGCTGTATTGACTTAAAAGACTGATACGAATGAAGAGTAATATTGTCGCATAAAATGATACACATGAGAGGTTTATAGAATGCATAAAATAATGAATATGTATGTTGATATATACAGTAAATCTACTACTGGAACAGTGTGTAAAAAGGGCGTATGAAAGCTGGTCGTATACATGATAAATTGGATATGTTCATACACTATAAAACCTGAGTTATGTCGCATGGAATGGTGGGTATAAATCTGCTGTCGAATTAACATATATACATAAAGGTTTATGTCTGGTCTTTGGAACATGTATATGTACAATATTTATGTCTTTTAAAAGGGTCGATATAGGGACTGTATGCATGTGAAATTGGATCTCTTAGATACATATTAAACTTAGAAAACTAATGTATGAATCATGGATGATATATGTGTGTCGATATGAGGTTTATGGGGCTGCTTAGAATCAGATTCATGTATGTTTGTTGGAGTCATATATGTGTCGACATAAGGGTTATAAGTAGCTGTTTGAATCAGTGATAAAGGCTCATAAAATCTGGTCTTGGAACTTTTGTTTTGATCACTCACATACCTTCTAAAACATGGATTTATATTGCATGAAATAGTGAAGTATATACTAGTCGACTTTGGGTTTAGTTTGTCATTCGAATCAGGGAATAAATGAGCTCATGCAACTGGTGTTTGAACACTTGTTATGATCACTATTATACACTCTAAGATCTGGACGTTGTCACATAAAATGATGAAGTATTTATGTCAATGCTGGGTCTAATCTGCTAGTTGAATCAGTATACATAAAGGGCTTATGAGTCTGGTCTTGAAACCTTTGGTCGACCACTTATATACAGATTGAAAACCTGGAAAAAGATTATATGAAATGAGAGAGTATACATGTGTCGATGTAAGATTTATATGGGCCTTTCGAATCAGTTAAATACATGTTGGTTTAGATCTATTTTAGGCATGTAAAAGTCTGGTCACACACCTACATAAAATGATAGAAAAATGCATGATTATGGGTCATATTAATGAGGTCGAGAAATGGCAGTCTAGAGCTTGTTTGGATTCATTATTTTGTGATTTAAATGGTGTGTGTGGGGGTCAAATAGAGGGATGTGAAACCTGGATTTTATACGTATATAAATGGAAGGGTGCATGCATGATTGGTGTTGTATTTATTGAGGTAGGATAGGAATACTAGGGCTCGTTTAGTTGTGTTATTTCATGTGGGAAAAAAAGGGTATGTTGTGTGTGTCGAAGGGGTTAGAAAAGGATGTGGTTGCAAGTATATTCGAGGAGTATGTGATGTATTGTCGTGTGTATGTATAATGTCAAGTAAAGGCTTTGTATACATGAAACATGGGTAGAATGGTGGGAGGTTATGTTGGTTCGAAAATGGTTTTTCATGGTGGGTGTTAGTCTCGGCACAAGAGTAAACAAAATGGGCAAAAAGGGTTGAGTTGTAGTTCAGTTTAAAAAGAAGAAAATAAGATGTCGTGTGGGTGTATTGAACTAAATGCATGAAAATGGCTTAAACTAATAATTGGTCATAATTATATAATTTACATAGTGGACCCTGAACTTTGCTATATTGACACTTTAAACCTTAAACTATTATAAGTTGTCATATTAAACCCTAAACTATAATGTTGGTCAGATTAAGTCTTTAAGTCTATTTAATTGTCATTTATAACCCTAAAAGTTATTAAATTGGGAAACTTACTAAATATGGAGACTTAGTAAATATGGCAAGTTATTAAAAATAGAAAGTTACTAAAAATAGAAAGAAACCTTAAATATGGAATCTGAATAACTATGCGTAGTAAACTTATAAAATGAGCATATAAGTAATACGTGATCATTAATTTGTATAGGTTCTGTGAAGAAGGAGTAGTTTTCATTTCCGAGTGCTTTCCTATTTTGGTTGAGTTGCTTTGCATAAGGTACAAATATTCTACCCTTTCTCAGTAAGGGTTCTGATCTCATGACTTCTCGATCCTAGACTTTGATTTGTTTACTTTGCCATGATTCCATTTGATATAAGCCATTGCTATGATCCCCTTGATATGATTCAGTTGCTATCCATTCTGTTATGATGATCTGTTTATTATCTCCTTGATTGAGATTCTGTTCAGTTGATATGCTTTGTTGATTTTGTTATGATTGCTTATTATGGATAGTTTTATTCTGTTCTGTTTTGTTGCCCGAGCTAATTAGCCATGGAGGTACCATGGCCATGTCATTGAGGCACCAATGGCATGACACTTTCTGTGGAGGTGTGATTGATCCACGGCGTTCCCTTCTGTTATGATTATATGATTATGGCGCACGTGGCCATTCTGTTATATGTATGTATAGTCTCGTACTTGCATATGTATTCTGTTTTGCAGGGAGCGTATGGATGCATCCTAGGTATATGATTTGATATGGATATGATATGATACGACTTAGCGACTGGTTGTACGTGCCATGTACCCCTTTTCACTTCTGTGAGCTAGCTACTCCATTTGGTACTTGAGAGGTCTCCCCTCTCCGTACACTTATGTTTTAATATGATATGTATATGTGATTATGTGGTCTATTCAAGTGTCTCGTTTAGACTGGCTCGTGGCTATCCTATGTTTCTTTGGTCTATTCGAGTGTCTCGTTTAGACGCGTTCGTTGCCGTTCTTATTTGACTCTTTGATTCTTTATGATTATCCGACTCATGATATCTATGCTTTTGATTCGTATGATTCGTATTCGTTTACTTATGCTTATCACCTATTCTGCTTTGTATATATATCTGTTCACTGGGGTTTTAAGCTCAGCCGCGTTTCTTTTCCATGCGACAGGTAATAAGCGGGATGCTGGGCAAGAGTGATGAGAGTAGGAGTTAGAAGACCTACCTTGTTTAGAAGTCTTCCGCTTGCTTTTATTTTGTATGTTCTGATAGACACCATAATGTGGCATTGATGAGTGTCTAAATACTCATCATTTCTGTCACATTTTATCTGCAAAAACATTTAAAAACATGCAGATATGCTTCAAAATACTGAAAATATCATAAAATGTGTTTTTATGTGACTCAGGAACAAAAAGATTGAAAACAAGTGAAAAACGAACAAAGTTTGCATAATTGTCACTTTCAGTCCCTGAAGTTTCACAAATTGGCAGATTTAGTCCCTGAAGGTTTAAAATGAAAGAAAAGTCAACTTTAGTCCTTGGGATATCAAACATATTCACTTTTAATCCCTGGATGAAAGTTTTCTAAAAATGACAACTTTTACCCCTCAAGTTTCAAAATTGGCAAAACTAGTCCTCGGGTATTTAAAAATTGGAATTTATCATATATTACCCTTGTGCTATTTATAATTGGCAAAATAAACTCTTTTGATAACTTTGGTAAAATTACAATTTCAATCCTTCAAAAATTCAGTAATGACAACTTTGGTCCTTGTGTTTATTCTACAAACCAAACCGGACCTTAAATAAAAATAAAACTCACTACCCTTTTGTCACTACCCAACCCATCTATTAAACATAACCCAGCCCAACCTACTAATTAAATACCCAAGCCCAATCATAACCCGATCCAACCCAACCCTTTATTTAAACCCAGGGTCAAACTAATGTTTGACCCGTCTTCTTCCCAACTTGCCGCCAAAACCACCATAGCCCACCTTATCTCTGCAAAACCACCCCCCTCCTATCCCACTCACCTAACAAAAAAAGAAGCATTTAAAGCTTCTTCTCCACCTCCACAAATGCATTAAATGCTATAACCTGCTCAAATCCACTAGTAAGGTTTTTGGCGCCATAATCTGTTTGAACGATTGAGATTGATTTGAAGCAATCCAAGGGTGCAGAAGAGTTCAAGGATGTCGGCTAAGGGTTTCCCAGCATAACTTAGTATATATAGATCAATGTAATAGGAAATAAAGGGTAGTTAATTTTTATTTAATCGTCTTTCATTTCCAGTCATTTCTTTATTGTAATTTTCATTTCCAGTCATTAATATAAGTCATTTACAGTCATTTTGATCTTATTTTATTACATCTTGCATTTAATTTCAGTTACTTTACAATTTCAAGCTTTATTGTAATTCGTATTAAGTTTAATGTTATTTGGAAAAGCTTAATTGCTGTTCCTATAAGCTTACATAAGCTCTGAATAGCTTTTGATAAGCTTATATTAGTTTAATTCTGATCTAATTCAAGAAAGAAGAAAAAGTCAATGAAAGTCAACTGCTGAGGCAATAAGCTCTTATTTGGAGTTTAAGCTAATTCAGGAAGCTTTTCTTGGGGTTTTCTAGCTTGTGTGAACAAGCTAGAGTGTTCTTGGTCCTTGTTCTCTGTTCCATTATCCATAGCAGTTGTAAGCATTTTGCTAAGTTTCACAAATTTTGCATTTTACTGTGCTAATGCTTTTTAATAGCTTATTGTTGTTGATATGTGCTTATTGCTAGTTTCTTAACATATTTCATCTGTTGTATCAGTGGTTTATTAACTTTGTTTTCATTTTGCTTAAAAACATATAAAAGCCAAAAAAAAAATAGTCACACATAGCATAACTTATTAGATTGCTTATTTTCCTATTATAAGTTGCTTATTATAGTTTATATAAGTTAGTTAGTCAATAAAAATCAGTATTCATAAGTTAAATTATCTGTGTCCTTCGAAAATCCAAAACAGACTCAACAAAAGGGGTGTTTGGTTTGAGCAGTCAAACAAGTCAAACCTCTTGTTACTGTAGATTTGCATCAAGGCCAACTTTGGTTAAGCTTATCTAAGTCAATATAAGCTGGTTCTAAGATTTAACAAGTTCATTTGATTTGGTTGTGTGTTTTTGAACCATCTGTGGATTTTTTTAGAAGTTAAAAAGCTCAAATAAGCCATATATAGCCATAAGCTCTTTTTACCCTTTTTCTTGACTTCTCTATGTCAATTTGAGTCCATTTAGAGTTGATACAAAAGTTGGTTTGAAGCCCTTTGGCTTGTGCTACCCTGCACAACTCTGCACATCAGCACTCAGTATACACTGAGTTGCTGAAGCAGCTGAACTAACCTGATTTCTGGCTTATCTAGATAAGCTATGGCCATGATTTTTGGTTTTTAGGAAAGCTCATACTACTAGCTTACTTTTGCCCCCATATTATACAACTTAAGAGCTTAATTGAACTGCTTTAATTACCTTGCAAATTGGCAATTTTCTGAGTTTTCTGTTTGAGATTTGCAACTGCTCATCTTCTATTCAGCTTAATTTCTAGTGCTTATTGGTGTTATTAAGTTGTTTTGTGCTTCTAGTAGTGTATTAAACTTGTCCTGAGCCTTCGGTAGAGTTTTGTGCTTTTTAGCTTATTTTTAGCTTATTAACTCAACTGCTTATCTGCCCATCTGCTTATCAGGGCTTATTTAACTTTTTCTTTTATTTTGCATAGCTTTTAAATATTAATTTAGACTTATCCTGAATTTTTCAGATTTTTCCAAAGTCATTTAATATTTTTAATCTTTTTAATTAGTTTAAAATAGTAATTAAATCATAATAAATAGAAAAATAATCAGAAAAATATAAATCTAATTTTAATAATTTTCTTTTGTCATTTTTAATCTAGGAAAAATATAATAACATTTTTAGACCTTAAGAAACTCAAAAATAGAAAAATAGTGATAGCTTCTATTTAATAGAATTTATCTTTTTAAATTTTAATTAAGCAAGTTTCATTTTTATAATTTTCTTAGCTTCTATTTACTTAATAATATTTATAGAAAAAGTTTTAGAATTTTCTTTGTTCATTTAGTATTTTTTTTTAAATTTAAATAGTTTAATAAGTAATTAAATAAATAAATAATTAATAATAATTAAATAAAAAGTTAAAAAAATATATAATTTAAGTTTTTAAATAAGTTTTAAGTCATTTTACATTTTCAGGTTTTAAATTTCATATATTTCAGTTTTTGTCCCATTTTAGATTCCCCGTTACGCGTTTGTAATTTAATTAATTCGCGTTTAATTTTATTGTGTATATTTGTTTTAATTTGTTATTTAGAATTATTAAAAAAAGCAAAATCAATATCTAATCATCAATCACTCTAATCCTAGCTTTTCACAGTTTGCCCATTCACACCTCGTTGGGAAACGATTCGGGTAATTACTTACCTGTCTTCACACTACACACGAACGTGAGTTTTTGCAAGTATCCTTTTTCACAAAGGGGTGATTTGTATTTATTCACGAGCATCCGTCGTTGCATAATATTTATATCTATTTAGCACGGATCAAATTTTGGCGCCGCTGCCGGGGAGGTGTGTGCGTCTATTGTGTAGAGTTTTAGCGATTAGTGATTCGAGATCCTTCTTCCAGAAGTTCCTATTCCCCATAAACAATATAAAATACAAAAATATTTTTCTTTTCTTTTCTATATATATATTATTATTATTATTATCATATAAAAAAAATAAAAACACCAAAAACATTTTCCGTTTTCTTTATTTAATAAATAATAACAAATAAAATTCACCATCGAGAACCAAGACAGAGTACTACCTAACTGGGGGTACGACCATAATAAGTTCCCAAACCAAAGATTTAAAACTTGCCTTTGTATCACTTGCGAATATCGGCTCACCTTTGATTGATAAACAAACTATAACGGAGGTTTAAGGATAGTTTGACATTAAATTGTCGAGCTGAAAGAAGCGGGTTTTTAAGGAGCATTAATTGCCCACCTTTGCTTCTCCGCCACTCTGTGCGTTTATCTTTTAGAGAGCTAGCGTACGCTTGTTGATTATTGGTTTAAGTTCACTTGTGTTTTTTCTCGATCTTGATTTTAATTTTGCTAAAAGTTCATGCGCACTCGTTCTTCTAGGTCATCAAGCCCTTTTCGTGAGCTTGGAAACATACCTCGAAGACGTCGTAGACGTTCTGCTCCATCAGTCGTACCCGAGTTACGTACTGATCCCAAAACCCCTGTCATCATGGCAGAAGACCGTCCTATGAATGAGCTTCTCCAAGCTCCCACCATTGGGTACAGAGATGCCATTGTTGTTCCAGCCATCGTGGCTGAGAATTTTGTTGGTCCACAAATTGTATATGGATCACTAAGTAGTCTTGAATACCTAGTAGATGGTTAGGATAAATCCGGACCAATCTAAGTGAGAAACCCTATGTGATTGTTATTGTTAATGCGGAATCTTAACAAGAACAATTAAGAACACAAGCAGAGATATCACTAACTTCGTATATTGATAATCACAATATTGAACTCGTACAACTCACACACGAATTAACAATCTTTAGGGATCCTTTTATAACACAAGGAAACCCTAGCCGACACAGAAGATATACACAGATCTTCTATAAAGATACATACACACATTGTATCTTTTCCTAACATAACTCTAACAGACTTTCCTAACTTCACGACCAGACTTAACTTTACAAGTCAACCAGACTTAAACATGCTACCAGACTTAACATTACATTACCAGACCTAATAACACAAACAGACCTAACTTAGATAAACTACCAGACCTAAGTTGTCTGCTCTTGATACGTATCATAATTCCCAACAATCCTCCCCTAACTTGATCTTCATGCTCCATGAACTTCAAGTTCTTCTGATTAAGCCTTCTGAGGATTGAATCTTGAACACTTTGAACTGTATTTAGGTCTTGTTTCTTTCTAGCAGCTTGAATCTTGATAAGCTCTTCTGATATGGTCTTTGCAGCAACATTGACTATATGTACATCAATTCATATTAAGTTTCATATCTATTCTCATCACTTCCAGGTGTGTTAACTCCTGTGAGAGGTGAATCATTGAAATTTAATGGATTTGATGTCTCTTTACCAATAGCCATCACTACTGGAGTAGCCAAATGTTTTGGTGTGTAAGACCATGGTACACTGATAACCATATGATTTTTAGCAAATCATCAGCTTATCAACGGATTTGTTCAATCTTTACCAAAAGCCGTTTGCTCAGGATTAGCCAGTCCTTATGTTGATGAGACAAGGTGGACTGATAACCTTTTGATGTGTTAGTGCAAAGCACCTCCACCAAGTGAGAAGTTCCAATAGTCTCACTTAACAACTTGTGAAAATATACTTAATCCAGCATTGCCTATAAAAGAAATAAAAGACACAGATAAAAACAAACTATTTTTTTTTTTTTTTTTTTTTTTTTTTTTTTTTATCACTAACAGAACTAAAAACAAAACTACAAGACTTAAAGATAACCTAAATGCTGGTAAGTATTCATACTTTACATACTTCACAGTTTGACCTCCCCTTAGGCCAAACCTCCCCTTAACTCAAACTAGGGGTTCATCATACCAATGTTAACTACCTGATAATTGAATCTAGGACCATCAAATGCCTTAGTTAACAGGTCAGCAACATTAAAATCTGTATGTATTTTCTCCACTCTAATCAACTTCTTTTCAAAGCAATCCCTAATGAAGTGATGCCTTATTTCTATATGCTTAGTTTTAGAGTGATATACTGGATTCTTAACAATACAGATAGTACTCTTATTATCTATGTGGATAACAGTATTCATAAAATTCAAACCATAGTCCAGCATCTGATTCTGAATCCACAAAACTTGTCCACAGCAATGAGCAGCTGCTACATACTCAGCCTCAGTAGATGAATTAGCCATAATCGTCTGCTTCTTGCATTGCCAAGATATTAACCTCCTTCCAAGGAACTGACAACCTCCTGTTGTTGATTTCCTATCCAGACTTGCACCAGCATAATCACTGTCTGAATAAGCTGTCAGGTCAAAAGTTGACTCCTTAGGATACCAAAGGCCCAAATTTGGTTTGCCCTTTAAGTACCTAAAGATTCTCTTCACAGCATGAAGATGTGAAGTCTTTGGTTGAACCTGAAAGCGTGAACAAACACAAACTGCATACATAATATCAGGTCTAGAAGCAGTAAGATACATGAGGGAACCTATCATGGATCTGTAAAGATGCACATTCACATCAGCAGCATCTTCATCCTTTGTTAAAGGCACTTTGTTCTCCATGGGAGTGACTGCTGCCTTCACATTTGAGAACTCAAACTTTCTCAAAATTTCTGCAACATACTTGTCTTGAGAAATAAAAAGTCCATCATCCTTTTGCTTAATTTGCAGTCCCAAGAAAAATGTAAGTTCTCCCATTGAGCTCATTTCAAACCTGCTCTTCATTAAACCTTCAAATTCATCACACCAAGACTTTCTTGTGGATCCAAAAATGATATCATCCACATAAATTTGGACAAGAATGATATCCTTCTGGTCTCTCTTAATGAATAAAGTCTTGTCAATTACACCCCTGATGTATCCATGTTCTTCAAGAAACTGTGAAAGAGTTTCATACCAAGCTCTAGGAGCCTGATGAAGACCATATAGAGCTTTAATAACCTTATACACTTGATTGGGGTTAGCAGGATCCTCAAAGCCAGGAGGTTGATGTACATACACATCTTCTTCAATAGTGCCATAAAGGAAAGCACTTTTGACATCCATCTGATATACCTTGAATCCCATGTATGATGCATAGGCCAAAAATAACCTGATAGCTTCAATCCTTGCTACAGGAGCAAAAACCTCATCATAATCTATGCCCTCCTCCTGTTTGTATCCTTGAGCTACCAACCTTGCTTTGTTCCTTACAACTACCCCTCTTTCATCCCTTTTATTCCTGAAGACCCATTTAGTACCAATAACTTTAGCTCCATTAGGTAGGTCTACAAGAACCCATACTTTCTGTAGCTTGAACTGCAACAACTCTTCTTGCATGGCTTCTACCCAACTTTCCTCCCCTAAAGCTTCAGAAACTGTAGTGGGTTCACTTTGAGAAAGAAAGCAAGCAAATAAGCAATGTTGCTGGTCCTTATGGTTGACCCTTTGTTGTTGCTTAATCAGGCTAATGAGTGCAAGAGAATCAGACTGATGTTGCACTCTACTTCTTGTTTGAACAGCAGACTTGGGGTTACCAATTATTTGACTCTTGGGATGAATGGTGTGAATTCGGAGAGTGGGAGTTGGACTAACCTCCACTTCAGTGGGTAAGTTGTTGAAATCAGTAATAATGCCTCCTTCATCATAGGAAGCCCCATCAAAAACACCTTCATTAGGATTAGGAAATACTTCAAGTTCTGGCATCTCAGAATCAGCACAAGCAGTACTTGAAGAAAGGTCTGGTAGAACACTACTACCAGACTTAAAATGTGAAGTACTGGTAATATTAGGGGATATGACTTTGCCAGACTTAACTTCAGAATCTATTTTCTGAGTGGAAGAATTCTTGATTACTGCCTCAGCTGCATCAGACTTGTTCTCTGTAGATGGAATCACAACAAGCTCAGCCACATCATCAATGTTCTCTGAATTTGAAGAATCTTTGGTACCTGCAATGTTAGTAACTTCTTGGGTACCTGCAATAGGGTTAATTTGATTCTCCTTGGAGACAGGAATATAATTCATAGAATCAGTCAAATAATCAATATCAAACATCCACCTATGACCAATTCCCTTGACATTGGGTTTTCCCTCAAGAAAGTTTACATGCAGATTTTCTTCTACTTTCTTGGATACTAGATTGTAAACCCTAAAGGCTTTACTGTTTAATGCATACCCAAGTAAAAACCCCTCATCAGACTTTCCTTCAAATTTTTCAAGAACACTTAAAGTATCAAGAATGGTAACATGACACCCAAAAGGTCTTATATGGCTAACAACTGGTTTATGGCCAAACATAAGCTCATAAGGAGTTCTATTTTGAGGCTTGGTCACTCTAACCCTATTAAAGATGTAGCAGGCATTGCTGACTGCTTCAGCCCAAAATGTAGTAGGTAAAAGTGAATCTGCTAGCATAGTCCTAGCTGCCTCAATAAGTGTCCTGTTCATTCTCTCTGCAACTCCATTTTGCTGAGGAGTTCTTGCATTACTGAATTGTTGCTTAATTCCTTTATTACCACAAAAATCTAGCATGCTCTTGTTTTTAAACTCAGTGCCATTATCACTCCTAATGATTTTAACTCGTTTATCAATAAGGTTTTCAATCTGTCTAATAAAAGTTTGAATCAAAGGGGTAGCTTCATCCTTCCTAGACATAAAGAACACCCAACAATATCTAGTACAATCATCTGTAATGACAAGGCAATAGCATGCATGATTAATACTATGGACAGATGTAGGGCCAAAAAGATCCATATGTAAGGTATGTAAAGGTTCAGTGATTAATCTTTCTAATTTAACCTTACAGGATGCCCTATGTTGTTTTCCCTTGTTGCAAGCCACACAAGTATGATCATTTTTAAACAATTTTGAAGGCAAACCTCTCACAAGGTTATTCTTCACAAGTTTATTCATGTTTTTGAAATTCACATGGCCTAACCTTCTGTGCCACAACTTAGATTCATCCAATGTAGCTTTTGCAATTGAACAGGTAGCACCTTTTGCAGGATTAGATGCTTTCATATCAAAACTGTACATTTTGTGTTGTCTGGGAACTTTAAGAAGAATCTGATGTTCTTCAGGCATCTTAAAGTCCGAAGTCAACACAAGACAATCAGTTTCAGTAAAAAGCACCTTATGCTGAGTATCACAAATTTGTGATATTGAGAAAAGGTTGAACTGCCCAAGTTCTTTCACAAAAGATACATTGTCAAATTCTATGTTGCCCACAATAATTCTTCCTTTACCAGTTATCTATCCCTTGCTTCCTCCAAAAGTAACAGAACCTCCTTCGAATTCATGAAAATCATTAAGATAGTTCTTGTTACCAGTCATGTGCCCAGAGCATCCACTGTCAAGTATTCCTCTATCTTCCATATAGCAAAGTGGATGATCCTGCACAAAAAGAAGAAGAATTAGTTTCTCTTAGGAACCCAGGCCTGAGTAGGCTTGGGTCCGCCTTGTGGATCAATATGCTTAAATTTCTTAATTGAACCTGATCCACTGTTGTTTTGGGATTTATACTTGGATTTATTTTTGTTTGAATCCCAAGACATACATGCTGAGGTCTTAACAGCAGAACCCCCATTTCCCTTTAAAGGTTTTGCTGTTTGCTTTCCAACTTGTCTTCTCACAGGCGAATGAGTTTTATAAAAATTATTTCTTTGAAAATTTGCATTCACCTGAGGTTTTTGAAAAGGTTGCTTGGGTCTCACAAAACCAGAGTTCACATTTGGTCTCACAGAATTAACATAACCAGTATTCACTTTAGGCCTCATAAAGTTAACATTTTGCCTATTCACATTAAAATTTCTGTAGCCAGACCCAAAATTTGGTCTACCAGAACTAACACAAGAGTTAGGTCTGGTAGTGTTATTTAGTTGGACAGGTCTGGGAACAAACTGGTTGGCATGATTAATTCTACTTGCATTATTCCAAACTGGTTTATTTGAACCATGACCCTTGTTAACATTCATTCTCTTTTGTTCAGCCTCTCTTTTCATTCTCTTTTCATGGAAGTCACAATCTCTTATTAAATGACTCAAACTTCCACACACAAAGCATCTTTTAGGAGCATAAGTATAACTACTCCTACTTTCTCTGTGAACACTATTGCTTCTAGGTGACTCATTCATTTTAACAGATTCCCTAGGAGATTTTATGTGATTGACACAACTAGGTTTAACTGTCTCAGCCTTTTGTTCAGTCACTACAGGTTTAGTAACAACAGGTTCACACTTCTCAACAACCTTAGGTTCAGGATTCTCTTTTTCCTCATTATTTGACTCAGACTTAGAGTGATTAGAGGAACCATCAATAGATCCTTCAGAGTCATTGGATTGACAAGAAGAATACCTACTGGATTTGTCCTCTGAGGTGGTTGGTTCAGGCACTTGAGGACCTTTCTTACCATACACAAAGAGTGAATCATCCAACTCTTCTTTTTCAAGAGGAGTATAGTCATCACTCAAAGGTGGTGGTACTCCCTTAAAGTCACCAGTCTTAACAAACCTATTATACAAAGGCTTATCAGCATAGTCCTCTTCTCTATTCTTAAATATAGCCCTACTCTCATTTTCCTCATATCCTAAGCCACATTTTTTATTTGACTTAATTTGAGAATCCCAACACTTAAACAAGTTATTATTTGAACTGTTCCATTGATCTACCCTTTTTCTCAGCTCATCCCTTTCCTTCTGAATTTTAAGTCCTAACTGTCTATACCTTTTAAGCTTTTCATCTTGTTCGTATATCTTATTAGCTTGAAAGTATAGTTTTTCATTTAAAGCAGCATGTTGGTTTTGAAGGGTGACCTTTTGTGCCTCTAAAGTTTTTACAGCATTTTTATGTGCTAATAAATTTACTTCTAGATCACCTATTTGTTCTTGCTGCTCATCACACAAAGCCTTAACATGATTATATGAGTCAGTACATAATTTAGAGCATAATGATACCTCATTACCAATGGTCATGAGAGCATGATCAGACTCCTCATTTACTCTTGGATGCTCACCCCAGTTGACTCCTCCAGCTTCCATTGTCAGCAGGCTCATCTGATTCTTTTCCATCTTCCCATCATCATCTCTTTTCCCATCAGCAGACTTCTTCTCTGGACAATCTCTTGAAAAATGTCCATGCTTGTGACAGTTGTAGCATTCAACAGTCCTCTTTGTGTATCCCACTGGTGATTTGTTGTTGAAGTTGATAGTCCTACCATATTGCTTCTGAAATCGTTTGACCCTTAAAGCAACCATGGCAATGTGCCATTTTATGTCCATCTCCTCAACTTCAGCATCATTAATCTGTTCAAGATCTTCACTAATAAAGCTTTCATCTTCAGTTTGGTTGGTGATGAGGCGAAAAGTGTACCGCTTTTAAGGGGTCATTTAAGCCCTAAATCGTATTTATTTGATCAAATATTGCCCTAAATCGTTCCTTTTGTCATTTTAGGTACTTTTGAGGAGAAATCTGGAAAAGGAGGCATTTTGGACGTTTTTGGAGCATTAAAGTGAAGAAAACGGCAAAGTCTCAAAAATCGGCTAAAAGTTACTCTTGACGGCGTCAAGATTTACTCTAGACGGCGTCATGCTTTGGCAAGAAAAGTTGGACGTGAAATTTACTCATGATAAGCCAGTGAAAATAGCATGTGAATTCTGACGGCGTCACGCTTTAACTTGATCAAGGGCGTCTCGGCTTAAATCATAAGGGGACGGCGTCACGTTCATGGTTCGACGGCGTCAAGCCTTGATAAGCCAGAATGGATTTTTGAAGAGCTAAAGAGGGACGGCGTCAAGAAGGTCGTCCGGGAACCCTAAAAGCGGCGAGGTGACGGCGTCACACTCCATAAGGTGACGCCGTCAGATCCAAAAATCTATATATAGTTTTCTAATCTTTTGTCATTAAAGAGAGCTTAGTGTGTGGAATTTTGGGATAAAACCCTAAGACGATTTTAGCTACTTTTTCAGGGCTTTTTGCCTTGAGATCTTCCATGTTTCATTGAAAGATAAGTTATCAATTAATCATTCAATATGTCTATGTGTTGTTTGATTCTATCTTATTCTTGTCTTTTGTTTAACATGTTAGGCTAAATTTATCTTGTGTTTGCTTAGATCTAATGAAACTTAGCTATTGATTATTGGTTGTTAGTGTGTTGTTAGTTGTATTGGATGATTGTTTATCTATGTTAGGCTTAAGAAAACTGGCTAACTTCCTATTCGGTAACTTGCTTGAACGTCTTAAGAAACATGAACCAAACGCGTACTAAAGGTTTTTATGGTTGTATTTAATGCACAAGCGAATTCTAGTGATCCCATGTTAGGAGCTTCCTAGCCGGCTCGACATAGGAGTGAAGTAGGAGCTTGTAGAGTTGGGGAAGTAAGTACGCCACCCCACGAATGGTATTAAGGAATACACCCGTCATCCACGCAACTAATACACACTAATTAACCGGTAAAAGATAGTTAGGGAGTAAGGAAATCTAAGTAAACACATTTCTCTACACATAAGTTTCTCACCACATTTCATTTTTGTTATTTTATTTTATTTGCATCCGTAGTAATTTTGGGTTAGTTGACTAGCAACTAATTCCGCCCACTTCTTCAAACCCGAGATTTTACTTGCTTTCATAAAATTATAAAAACATAAAAAAGAATCTTCCTCAACCCTTAGACCTAATTAGAGTAGCCTTTCATACCTAACGAACACTATTCCCTGTGGAGAACGATCAATCCCCCGTACTTACCACTACACTATACTACATCGGTCAGGTACACTGCCTGGTGGGGTTGTAAGCCTCTTGAGATCCCTCGAGAGGTAAAACCTGTTGTAGGGTTACAAAACCACGCAATCAGTTGGCAAAGAAAGAATGTATCACTTCATCAGTAAAACTTGAAGCAGACCTTTCACTTGAAGGAGTTTCATAGTTACCATACCTAACACCACCAGATTTAACCTTGTAAGTACTGCTTTTGTTTTGTGACACAAAAGCAACATTTGTTGAACTGGTTGAAGCCTGAGTGTTGTTACTGATGTCCCTTTCAAACATCCTAAGATTATTGTATAGGTCATCCGGTGTCATAGAATCTACTTCCTCCTTAATCCTCATCGCCACAGATACATTGCCCCATTCTGATGGTAAAGATCTAAGGAATTTGTGATTTGCATCCTCATTTGAGACTGCTGCACCATGAACTTCCAGTTGTGTTAACAGATGTTGAAATCTGTCATAGCCCTTCTCCAAACCTTCAGTCTTTGAAACACTGAATGTTTCAAATTGCTGTTTAAGAACAGCCTTTTGCATCTTTTTGGAGTTAGCATTACCTCCAAATCGTTTCTTGATAGCTTCCCACATCTCCTTTGCATCAAGAATGCCATGAAACCTTTGTAGATGCTCCTTGGGAATAGTGATGAACTCAAATAAGTACATATTATTACTATCATTTATCCTAATTATTTGACTTGTTTTGCTATATTATATATGAGGATTGATACTTAATCGTTTACTTTTGTAATTCTCAGTTGAAAACAAGCATTTGGTGAAACTTAGCGATTTTGGACTAATTATGGAGCAAAACGTGCATAAAGTGAAGAGTCTACTGAAAGGGACAAGATCAAGTCAAATCTGCTCCAGATGCGCCGCATCTCACTCGTGACATGCGCCGCATCACTATCAAGATCTCACCAGATACAATCCAAGATTCAAGAGGACATGCGCCGCATTCAAAGATGAAGATACGCCGCATCTTCTGGCGGTGTACGAATATTCCTGAATATTATAATCTTGGACCCCACGCGAAGTTAAGTACATGCGCCGCATCTACTCCTTAGATGCGCCGCATCTCACCCTCAGACAGAAACTATAAATACCCCAAGACCAGACGAATTTAGAAGGCAATATATTATAACCGAAGACCGAACAGGAGAAACCTAGGACGAATTCAGTCAAGGCAGCAGCACAAGACACACCCAAATCAAAGATACAAGAGCTGTAAGAAGGTGCTGCATATGTTTAATTCATTAAGTAGTTTTGTTTTATTGTGTTAGTAAACTTTAATTCATCAAGATTGGTGGCTTGTGTAACGTGACAACGGAAAGGTTGCACTCCCTTAAAACTACTTTCTCATTAATTAAAGTTTATATGTTGATGTCATTGGTGACTTTTATTAGTGCATTGATAACCTCTGTGTCTAGCTGAGCGTTGATCGGGTCGCCATGCCTCTGCCCTCGCCTGTTTATTAGATGCCTATGTATTCTATGGTCTGTAGAAAAGTAGGAGAAAGATAAACGGGATAGTCATAAGTAATCATTAAGGGTTTACTCGTCGATAAGATTAGAACCAACGAGAAAGGACTTAATCTCGGTGCGTTGCATCGAACTATACACTTCATATAACACTAGCAATAAAACAAGTGACAAACTACTTATCATAAGGACAGCCCTCTTATTGTCTCGAGTATTTATCTGTGTACGTGTGTGCTACTTGCTGATTCGTGCCTATTGGTTTAGTTTATTATTTAATTGCAACCAAATCGTGCCAGTCTCTCAGGCTGAACCCCCCTTGCGTTAGATTAGGTTGTATAGCTAACTTAATATATTAAAATACTGATTAGAATAACTAGATAATACGTTCCACTCTTAGTGATCGACACTCTACTTACCATTATATTCATACTGACCGGGTACACTGCTCGTTAAGTGTGTGTGTTATTGATAAGTCGGCTAAATATAAATTTAAAACTTGAGTAGGCATTAAAACTGCTAAACCGCAACGACACATCACGCGCATCAAGTTTTTGGCGCCGCTGCCGGGGAGTGAATTGTTATTATCTGTTAATTTGATTAGTATTTTAATTAGGTTTTTAATTTTTTTTATCTAACCGCTAATTTTGTTGTGTATTAGTTTAATTTGCATTCATTGTACTATTTTGCATATTTTCTGTTTTTGTGTGTTATTTGTTTGCTTTTATTTGTGTTTATTTTCGTTTGTGTGTTTTTATTTTTTTATTATTTTTTTTTTATTTTTCGTATTTTTTGTTTTCTATTATCGTTGTACTGAGCTAAATCGAACGATACGGCGCATCTAATTTATCAGATACGGCGTATTGCGTTCAATTTTTTTTTATATAAAATACAACGCGTTTAATTAATTCGATACGACGCATCTTTTCCCCAAGATACGGCGTATCTGTTTTTAATAAGAAAATTTTTCTAAGCGATAAAGCGATACGACGCATCTTTTCCCCAAGATACGGCGTATCTGTTTTTAATAAGAAAATTTTTCTAAGCGATAAAGCGATACGACGCATCTTTTCCCCAAGATACGGCGTATCTGTTTTTAATAAAAAAAAATTTCTAAGCGTTAACGCGATACGACGCATCTGCTTTAGCAGATACGGCGTATCTATTATTTTAATTAAAAACAGTTTTCGAATTATTAAACAGATACGGCGTATCGATTTTTATCGATACGGCGCATCTTCTGAATCAAAAATCTTATATTTTGAAACGTTACGAAAATACGGCGCATTAACTTTCGTTAATACGACGCATTTAATTTTAAATAAATATCGATTTTTGATTAATTAAAATTGATACGGCGCATTCGAATTTCTAAGCGGCGTATCTATTTTCTGAATAAAAGTCTGATTTAATTTTAACGATTATTAGATACGGCGTATCCAATTTTTTTGGATACGGCGCATCGTCTGCCAATATCAGCTATTTTGTATTCTTATATCCGTTTCTAAATTCATTAATTTCTCTTCTAGCGAACAAATCCTACTGATGATTTTACCTTTGATGACAGATTTTGCTATGGAAGACATATCAGTTAACGGATATCTTGCTAAGGAATGCTTGCTTTCTGATTCATTCAATGTACTCATGATCGATGCAGATTTATTCTCTTGGGAGACCCCTCTTGAAGCTGCTTTTAAGGAATTCATGCGTTTATGCAACATTGACAAAGGGGTATTCTCTTATGATGTATTTGTGAGGTACACTGGAGAAGAATTGTCGCTCTTATGGCCTATCATTGAAGCCAAAGGATTGGACTGGACTACTATCGAAGAAGATGATGGGAAATTCTTTCTTGCATACATGGACTCGAGCAACAAAAGCTGTGGTGGAGGCAATACCCAAATCTCTTATCATGCCTTATTCCGAACAGTACTGGGGATTAAATGAGAACTATCTGGACGATGAAGGAATTTATGCTGTGGCGGAGTTACTATTTCATGGCAAGTTGGTAAGATTGATGGACCTCTCGCTCAATGATTGGCTAGAACTTAAATATGGTAGTCCGGAATTCGCCCCTGCAAATGAAGTCAAGCTGATTATGACTTCATGGTTGACTCGGAGTTTTAAGAAGCAATTTAACGAGTTCATGGAGATAAGAAGGAATATGATTGGAAAGGCTTGCTTTGACGTTAACCACGATCCTAACGATGTTGATTTTTCAGAGTGGTTGGCTAGTAAGTTTAATAACCATAAGAGTATGGATCGAGCTACTAAGGATGCATTATGGGTATATTGGATGAGAGGAGAAGACGAAGAAGTAGAAAGCGACTATGGGTCGTCACTTCCTGATTCAACAGTCAATGAGGGCATTGAAGAACTTTTCAGAATTGACATTGATGTGTTCGATTATGAGACACCCTTGTGC
Organism: Artemisia tridentata subsp. tridentata; assembly: GCA_021014915.2. Classification (NCBI taxonomy): domain Eukaryota; kingdom Viridiplantae; phylum Streptophyta; class Magnoliopsida; order Asterales; family Asteraceae; genus Artemisia; species Artemisia tridentata. Next base: position 162,709,687 of record CP139508.1, read on the forward strand.
AAGCAGTTCAAGGAATTTAACTACCTTCTTCGAGTCGACAATGATGTGCTTACTGGAGATCTACCAGGATTTAAGACTTGTGACGATTTCAAAAATACCTGGTACTATGAATGGAATGACCAAGTACCATGGGGTTTGGGATAAACCATGGGAATTTGAGCACATTAATCACACCTGTACACCCTTCGTTTTTAAGGACGGGAGTAGTGTTTGGCCGACCTGTGATTATAAAAGTGACGGAACCTGTAATGGGGGAAGTATAATTGGGATGAAACGGGTTGGCAACGATGTGACCTTTGAAGATTATGAGTGGTACGATAATATTGAAGACTGCCCACTAAAAGAGGAGGCTTTACTAGAAAAGGGTAGAATTGAACGCTTGAAAGGACTTAAGGGAACATCGGATACTACTTTCTGGAAGTGGGTGCATGAACAATTTGATGATTTTACGAAGCTTAGTCGACGGTTACAATAGGATTTGGAAAGAGAGTGGGAGGCGATTCAAGATAATGAGTCATTAATTGAAGAACTAGATGATTATTTGATTAAGGATCCTTATTTCGAGTTTGTTGATAAAGACAATGAAGAGTTCACCAAAAGGAAGTGTCAACTACTTGGGATTCCTTATAATGAGCCACCCATGATTATTTCCGAAAAATTTAAAATCATCAAATATTCTTTGGGTCCAGATGAAGAGTATGTTGCGACGAAGACCAAGAATTATAGAAGATTAGGCCGAACGGAAGAAAACGTCGCAGAGCTATACGGGAAAATCTTCCGGATGAAGGAAGAAGGATGGACCGTGACAAGAACTAAGTAATGAGCTGAACGTGAGTCTAACTTGAAGACTCTGGAATAAAGAGAAGTGCTTGCCGGGAGACAACCCGGATTTATCTTTTTATTATTCTGTTTATGTGTCGAGTCAGTCAGGCCGCCGAGGATACGGCGCATCTCCATCCTGAGATGCGACGCATCTCCTGCAATGGTCATATCTTATTTTATTTTATTTTTCTGCATTTTTTATTTTCGAATTTAAAACTTTTCATCAGTTTATTTCAATGCGGCGCATCCCTGGTTAAGGATGCGGCGCATCTTTTATTCTGATCCGTATTTATTTCAGGCTCGATACGGCGTATCTTCTTCCATAAGATACGGCGCATCGACTGACCTGATGATTTTAATTTTTAATTTTTATGTTTTATTTTTACCTAACTACTAATGTATTATGCAAGTTGAACCTTTCTTATCTTAGGTGTGTTTTGAAGCCTTGGTGGTATTATAGATTCCTGCATTTCCTGTGGATACATCTAATATGAAGCTTAAACGTTCTAATCCACAAGAAATTGATTTTTGCTCTAATACTAATGGAGGATCATACCGAGCAAATCTTAGGGGAGTTTTTCTGTTCTAATTCTTTTATTTTCCAGTTTTTAACCTTTTATACAAACAACGAGGACGTTGTTTAACTTAAGTGGGGGGATTGGAGAATTAGAACACTTAACACTTACTTGTCCTAAACTTTTCAAAATATGCTTAAAATGTGCTTAATATATCAAAACTTTAAATTTTTTAGCATGTTTTTGTTTAAAGTCTAAGTTGCATAGCTGCACACATGACGCTATTTTCAAAAATTGTGATTTTTCAAAATTCACAAATCTATGAGTGTGCCGGTGACTTGTAAACTTTAGAACTTGGCTTGTATACTATTCGAGACCACCATAATAAGTATTATTTTTATAATTGGAATGACTTGTCTAAATTGGTAAAATTTCTAGGATTACACCCAAATAGCCTTTATATGTTATGTGTTATTAGCTAACTACACTGGTTAGTTAACCCCCGTATAAACCTTTTGTTACTCTCATTTTTAGAGTAAGATACCCCTAGAAAAACACTCAGAGCCATTCCTTTCGTTTCTTACACCTATGTTTAAAATGTTTCGTTACACCCTTACACCTTAGCCTACCCTGTAGATTAGAATCCGTGGTTGGTTAATTGCTATAGGCAAAGTGTGTTTCCTTACATTACCTGTGTTCGTGTGCGTAATTCATTATCTATGGTTAGGTCGGAAAATTGCACAATGCAATTGGAGTGAAAGTAAATATTGTATATCTTTGAGTTTATTTTTCGTGTGTTTACTACTTTCACTATTACCGTTATTTCTGAAGTCATGAAAAGTATGGAAAAACTATCCAGAATTATTGTTTTGGTGATGTGGTGAAATTTTACACATCTATGTTATGTTTCTTAAAAAAAAAAAAAAAAAAAAAAAAAAAAAAAAAAAAAAAAAAAAAAAAAAAAAGAGAAAAGAAAAAGAAAAAGAAAGAGTTGGATGTTTGTTTTAACCAACGATGTAAAGTTATGTAAGTGGTCGATATCACCACTAGTTGTTGTATATTATGGATTGAATGGGAGTTGGCAGTTATGGGAACGTCAACTAAGGTTTATTCTTTGATTAAGATCTTGTTGAGTATAATTCGTGTCTACCTAAAGCGTGTGTTTCAAGTGTTAAAGTGTGAGTTATTCTATGATATGAGTCTTATTCATGGGATGGTTGGGATAGTGATTAACCACACTTAGGATTTTAATTTATTTGTTTTGTTTATTTTTCATTTTACACCAATTTATATCCCAAATATTGTCCATACCCTATACTATTCTTTATCCAACGAATCCTTTGATTTATTGAGATTAGGGATTTGAGCAATCTTAAGTATCGTAGTCGTGGATTCGGCTATGTATTTATGATTTTGTCGCCCTTTTTGATATATTATTATTGGTGAAGTTTGGACCTATCTTTAGCCTATTCGAGTTAAGGATTTGAGCAATTGCAAGTATCGTGTTCGTGGATTCGATCATGTATTTGTGATTTTGTCGCCTTTTCTGGAATTTGAGATCGATAGTGATTAAGAATAATTAACCCTTTAAGCCTAAAAACCCTTTTTACCGCTTTAGACTTGTTATTCCTTGGCTTTAGTGGAGGAGATGTGTATACTTGCCAAGCTTATGATAGAATATTCGTCGCGACTGGACAGTTAAACGATTAGATTTGCTTTTATCGAAATATTTTTATTCTACTTCTAATTCGTTAAGTGTTTAGTTGTGTGATTATGACAAAAGACGAATACATGCTTAAATATAAAAATAAATCCTAATATCCTTTAGGATACATTTTCATAAGATTAATTCTAAGGTTTACTTGGGGACAAGTAAAGTTCAAGTGGGGGGATATTTGATGAACTCAAATAAGTACATTTTATTACTATCATTTATCCTATTAAATTGACTTGTTTTATTACATTATGTATGAGGATTGATACTTAATCGTTTACTTTTGTAATTCTCAGTTGAAAACAAGCATTTGGTGAAACTTGGCGATTTTGGACTAATTATGGAGCAAAACGTGCATAAAGTGAAGAGTCTACTGAAATGGACAAGATCAAGTCAAATCTGCTCCAGATGCGCCGCATCTCACTCACGACATGCGCCGCATCACTATCAAGATCTCACCAGATACGATCCAAGATTCAAGAGGACATGCGCCGCATCTATAAATGAGTTACGCCGCATCTTCTGGCGGTGTACGAATATTCCTGAATATTATAATCTTGGACCCCACGCGAAGTTAAGTACATGCACTGCATCTACTCCTTAGATGCGCCGCATCTCACCCTCAGACAGAAACTATAAATACCCCAAGACCAGACGAAATTCGAGGGACCATATATATATAATAACCGAAGACCGAACAGGAGAAACCTAGGATGAATTCAGTCAAGGCAGCAGCACAAGACACACCCAAATCAAAGATACAAGAGCTGTAAGAAGGTGCTGCATATGTTTAATTCATTAAGTAGTTTTGTTTTATTGTGTTAGTAAACTTTAATTCATCAAGATTGGTGGCTTGTGTAACGTGACAACGGAAAGGTTGCACTCCCTTAAAACTACTTTCTCATTAATTAAAGTTTATATGTTGATGTCATTGGTGACTTTTATTAGTGCATTGATAACCTCTGTGTCTAGCTGAGCATTGATCGGGTCGCCATGCCTCTGCCCTCGCCTGTTTATTAGATGCCTATGTATTCTATGGTCTGTAGAAAAGTAGGAGAAAGATAAACGGGATAGTCAAAAGTAATCATTAAGGGTTTACTCGCCGATAAGATTAGAACCAACGAGAAAGGACTTAATCTCGGTGCGTTGCATCGAACTATACACTTCATATAACACTAGCAATAAAACAAGTGACAAACTACTTATCATAAGGACAACCCTCTTATTGTCTCGAGTATTTATCTGTGTACGTGTGTGCTACTTGCTGATTCGTGCCTATTAGTTTAGTTTATTATTTAATTGCAAACAAATCGTGCCAGTCTCTCAGGCTGAACCCCCCTTGCGTTAGATTAGGTTGTATAGCTAACTTAATATATTAAAATACTGATTAGAATAACTAGATAATACGTTCCACTCTTAGTGATCGACACTCTACTTACCATTATATTCATACTGACCGGGTACACTGCTCGTTAAGTGTGTGTGTTATTGATAAGTCGGCTAAATATAAATTTAAAACTTGAGTAGGCATTAAAACTGGTAAACCGAAACGACACATCACGCGCATCAAATAGCCATAAGAAGCAAGGTTCTGGCCTTCTTTTCCTTCTCCACAGCCCTAATCTCCTCTGCAGATACTGGTGGCATTATTCTGAGCTGCCCATCATTCCCTTGTGAAATTCTCTTCTTAGAATTTCCCTTTTGAATCACCTTCCATACATCGCTATCAATGTATTCCAGATAATGTTCCATCTCCATGGCCCATATATCATACTCTTCTCTCTTCAGTAATGGAAGTTTTATGTTTGAGATTGTGGTTGTGGAAGGGATGGGTTGTTGTTGTGATTGGGAGTTACTGGTATCGGTTTTTCCTTCATCTTCATGGTTTGATTGCTCATCCTCACTGTTATGGATTGAGAAAGTTTCAGTGTTAACAGGCTTATCGAATTCAGACATTTTGTAGGGTGATTTGAGTGAGAATTTGGTTTTTGAGATTTAGTGTTCTTCGAATTCAGAGTCTCTCTCCTTGCTCTGATACCACTTGTTGGTCCACAAATTGTATATGGATCACTAAGTAGTCTTGAATACCTAGTAGATGGTTAGGATAAATCCGGACCAATCTAAGTGAGAAACCCTATGTGATTGTTATTGTTAATGCGGAATCTTAACAAGAACAATTAAGAACACAAGCAGAGATATCACTAACTTCGTATATTGATAATCACAATATTGAACTCGTACAACTCACACACGAATTAACAATCTTTAGGGATCCTTTTATAACACAAGGAAACCCTAGCCGACACAGAAGATATACACAGATCTTCTATAAAGATACATACACACATTGTATCTTTTCCTAACATAACTCTAACAGACTTTCCTAACTTCACGACCAGACTTAACTTTACAAGTCAACCAGACTTAAACATGCTACCAGACTTAACATTACATTACCAGACCTAATAACACAAACAGACCTAACTTAGATAAACTACCAGACCTAAGTTGTCTGCTCTTGATACGTATCATAATTCCCAACAAATTTTGAGCTTAAGACTGGGTTGATAAACCTGGTAACCCAGCGGCAATTCTATGGTTTTGACAGGGACGATCCTCAAGATCACATTAGATGGTTCAATAAAATCACATCTACCATCAAATGCAAAAATGTCCCTGAGGAATCAATAAAACTTCTTCTTTTCCCGTTTTCCATCGATGGGGCAGCCCGGATTTGGCTTGACAAACAACCCCCTCGATCGATAACAACATGGGAAGATCTGGTTCAGAAATTCGTGAATGAATTCTTTCCTCCGTCTAAAACCACGTATCTAAAAAATGAAATCATGAAATTCTCTCAAAGGTTTGATGAACCATTTGGAGAGGCATGGGAACGTTTCAAAGAATTGCTCCGCAAATGTCCTCATCACGGTTTCACCGATTTGATGCAAATGGACACTTTTTACAATGGGTTAAACCCATCTGACCAAGATTCTCTTAATGCCTCAGCTGGAGGTAATTTTCTGAGCAAATCCACTAAGGAAGCCATTGCACTTATTGAAAATAAGTCAAAGGTCCGCACTGCACGAGCCAGACCATATAATTCTCAGGCTAGTGCTGGACCTTCTACTTCATCTCCCGTGAGTCAGTCTAGTACTGATACTCAGCTTGCTGAACTCACGAAGGTTATTCAAGCTTTGGTTTTCTCCACACAAAAGAAAGAGTCCACTCCGCAAACTTCTCACACTGCTGAAGTCAAAAAAATAGAAGTTTGTGCTACTTGTGGTGGTCCTCACGCTTATTACAATTGTACTGCCACCGATGGCAATGCGTTTGAAATCAAAGCTTTAGCCGGATCTTCCAATCAAGGAGGTGGTCAATACCATCCTCAAGCGGAAACAAACTACCGTGCTAGCAATCAACATGGACCACCCGGATTTCCTCCTCCTAACAATCCAAATAGGATTAATCCTAATCAGCAAAGAGGGCAAAACACGCAGAATCAATATCATGGCCCGAACAATCAATACCCACCCCAAAGGGGTAATCAAGGGTATTCAGCTCCTAATTCCCAAAGACCTCTCTCGAATGAACTTGATAGCTACATCAAGGTTAATGAGACCAATATGAAGGCAATGCAAAATCAAATCTCTAATTTGAAGAATGAATTTCAGTCCTCAATACACAAGCAAGGAACTGAGCTTTCAAACAAAATCGATCATTCTCAAAGCGAAGTTAAAAATATGTTTGCCAATCTCATGGACCATCTTAATCCACCTTCTACTTCGGGAGGTCTCCCAAGTAACACTGTTGTCAACCCAAGGGGTGAACTCAAAGCTGTCACTACACATAGTGGTAAAGCTCATGATTGACTCAAGGTGATAAAGGACCCGGTACTTCCCACTAACAATGGAAGTGCTAAATACGTCCAACCTTCGGTCATCCAAAATTCTACACCCGTAATTGCTCCTCAACCGTCAAGAATAGATCCTACTCTATCACGATTTACGGTTAAAAGTTTGTCAACCAAACTTAGTGAGCAAAGAACAGCCAGATATTATTCCGAGATGCTCAATGTTGTTCCTGTCAGTGTGCTTGACGACAGTGATGATGACGAAGATACCACTTTTGTCAAGGCTATCACCACTCGGAGTGGTGCTGCTTATGAGGGACCATCTGGTCCTATTCCTCCTCCGTTGTTTGAAATGGAAAAAGAGACGGAGGATACAACGGACAAAGTGCAAAGTCCAAGCCCACAAAGTACAGCACAAATCTATCCTCCGGTTGTCCCGAAAAATAAATCCAAACCAGGAGTTGTCTTTGAATCTGTTAAGACTCCTGAAGTTGTTGCCCCTAAATCCAAACCTTATATTTCTTACCCATCGCGCTTAAATGAGCAAAAGCTCCGCGAGAAGGCTAGTCAACAAATGGACAAATTCTTTCAAATCTTTAAAGAATTACATTTTGACATAAGTTTTGCGGATGCTATCATTCTGATGCCCAAATTTGCATCAACAATCAAACACTTATTAAGCAACAAGGAAAAGCTGATTGAAATGGCTAAAACTCCGTTAAATGAGAACTGCTCAGCGGTTATCTTAAAAAAGCTTCCGGAGAAGCTTGGAGATCCTGGAAAGTTTCTACTACCTTGTATATTTCCGGGAATGGTTGAATGCTATGCCTTAGCAGATCTAGGTGCAAGCATCAACCTGATGCCTCATTCAGTATGGAAGAAACTCTCTCTTCCGGCTCTTACTCCTACCTGCATGACTCTTGAGCTTGCAGATCGAACCATATCTCATCCTTGCGGCATTGCCGAAGATGTGTTTGTGAAAGTAGGAAAGTTCCACTTTCCAGCTGACTTTGTGGTTGTTGAATTCGACGCAGATCAAAAGGTTCCTCTCATTCTTGGAAGAGGATTCCTAAAAACGGGCCATGCTCTTATTGATGTATTTAAGCATGAGATCACATTGCGTGTGGATAAGGAAGCTGTTACCTTTAACCATGATCAAACTTCGAGGTACTCCTCAAATTATAATTCTGCATCGGTTAACCGAATTGATGTCATTGATGTTGCTTCAAAGGAGTACTCTCAAGAAAGTCTTGGTTTTTTCATAATTCTGTGAGTGGTAATCCCACCACATCTTCTCTACCTGTCATTTTCGACTCTTCCCCTTCTCTCACTCCGTTTGAGGGAAGTGATTCCAATTTGGAAGAGTTCGAGGCTTTTCTCAAGTGTGATTCATTTCTTGAAGGAGTTGATAACGCTGAGATTGATCTGGAGGGAGATATTCTTTTTCTTGAGAAATTGTTGAATCTGGACAATTCTCCTCCTCTCCCTCCCGTTGAACTTCATAAAAAGGAAATCCAGTCAGTTGAGAAAACTGATACAATTCCGGAGATCAAGTTCAAGGACTTGCCTCCTCCACTTGAATATGCAATTCTTGAGGAGGAAGTTCTTGTCTTAATTGCTATACAGATCTCTCTTCTTCCCTTCACCTACCCGGTGATTTCCCCTATCTTTCACTCATTCGGGAGTGAGGATATTACTTTTGACCCCGGCATTGTCCATCTAACATTGGTTTAAATGCCGGATTTATCTCATCGGTATGGAACTTTCTTATGCTCAATTGGTTATCCAAGCATCTTTAAAGAAAGTCCGATAGAGATGGTTTCTTCCACTTACTTCCCCATGAACCAAAGAATTCAGGGTCGAGTCAAGCTAGCGACTCGGTTAATAAAAACAGTAGCAAAATATGGGTTTTCACCCATGTTTCACCTAAGTGTGGGGGAGATGCCCCACATGCTGTAATTATGTACAGTCAAAAAAAAAAAAAAAGGTGTGTGTGTATATAAAATAATGGCTATTAGTATTTCTCTTTCACGTTCTAAGTGTTGGTTTAACAACCGGTTCTTTGAATATTGAGGGCAATATTCAGTTCTAAGTGTGGGGGGGAATTCTAGCGAATTTGATCAAATGTACCATCTAGTACCCCCAATTTTAGCCAAAATTTTAAAATTTTTTCTCACTTAGAACGCAATAAATGGTTATCAGTCCGCCATGTCTAACCCACATAAGGATTGGCTAATCCGAGAGCAAACGGCTCTTGGTAAAGATATATCAAATCCGTTTATGGCTTGCAATTTGCCCAAAATTGTATGGTATTCGACTCACCATATCTTTATAAGTGAAGAGTTGGCTATCCCGCAAGGTTATGGCTTGTGGTAAAGGCATTGAAAAGCCATGATTGGTAATCAGCTCACCAAAGATAATAACTGTATTTTATCTAAGAGTTGGCTAGTCCAGAAGCAAACGGCTTTTGGTAAAGACAAATCAAAACCGTTCACAGCTGATGGTTTGCTCAAAATCATTTGGTTACCATTGTACCAAAGTATCACATACTAAAACATTAGCTACTCCAGAAGTAATGGCTTTTGGTAAAGAGAAAAATCCATTAAAACTTCATAAATGATTGCTAGGGACTAGCAATAGTTTAGTGTGGGGGATTGATGAGTGTCTAAATACTCATCATTTCTGTCACATTTTATCTGCAAAAACATTTAAAAACATGCAGATATGCTTCAAAATACTGAAAATATCATAAAATGTGTTTTTATGTGACTCAGGAACAAAAAGATTGAAAACAAGTGAAAAACGAACAAAGTTTGCATAATTGTCACTTTCAGCCCCTGAAGTTTCACAAATTGGCAGATTTAGTCCCTGAAGGTTTAAAATAAAAGAAAAGTCAACTTTAGTCCTTGGGATATCAAACATATTCACTTTTAATCCCTGGATGAAAGTTTTCTAAAAATGACAACTTTTACCCCTCAAGTTTCAAAATTGGCAAAACTAGTCCTCGGGTATTTAAAAATTGGAATTTATCAAATATTACCCTTGTGCTATTTATAATTGGCAAAATAAACTCTTTTGATAACTTTGGTAAAATTACAATTTCAATCCTTCAAAAATTCAGTAATGACAACTTTGGTCCTTGTGTTTATTCTACAAACCAAACCGGACCTTAAATAAAAATAAAACCCACAACCCTTTTATCACTACCCAACCCATCTATTAAACATAACCCAGCCCAACCTACTAATTAAATACCCAAGCCCAATCATAACCCGATCCAACCCAACCCTTTATTTAAACCCAGGGTCAAACTAATGCTTGACCCGTCTTCTTCCCAACTTGCCGCCAAAACCACCATAGCCCACCTTATCTCTGCAAAACCACCCCCCTCCTATCTCACTCACCTAACAAAACAAGAAGCATTTAAAGCTTCTTCTCCACCTCCACAAATGCATTAAATGCTATAACCTACTCAAATCCACTAGCAAGGTTTTTGGCGCCATAATCTGTTTGAACGATTGAGATTGATTTGAAGCAATCCAAGGGTGCAGAAGAGTTCAAGGATGTCGGCTAAGGGTTTCCCACTTTATCTTTGTATATATAGATCAATGTAATAGGAAATAAAGGGTAGTTAATTTTTATTTAATCGTCTTTCATTTCCAGTCATTTCTTTATTGTAATTTTCATTTCCAGTCATTAATATAAGTCATTTACAGTCATTTTGATCTTATTTTATTACATCTTGCATTTAATTTCAGTTACTTTGCAATTTCAAGCTTTATTGTAATTCGTATTAAGTTTAATGTTATTTGGAAAAGCTTAATTGCTGTTCCTATAAGCTTACATAAGCTCTGAATAGCTTTTGATAAGCTTATATTAGTTTAATTCTGATCTAATTCAAGAAAGAAGAAAAAGTCAATAAAAGTCAACTGCTGAGGCAATAAGCTCTTATTTGGAGTTTAAGCTAATTCAGGAAGCTTTTCTTGGGGTTTTCTAGCTTGTGTGAACAAGCTAGAGTGTTCTTGGTCCTTGTTCTCTGTTCCATTATCCATAGCAGTTGTAAGCATTTCGTTAAGTTTCACAAATTTTGCATTTTACTGTGCTAATGCTTTTTAATAGCTTATTGTTGTTGATATGTGCTTATTGCTAGTTTCTTAACATATTTCATCTGTTGTATTAGTGGTTTATTAACTTTGTTTTCATTTTGCTTAAAAACATATAAAAGCCAAAAAAAAAATAGTCACACATAGCATAACTTATTAGATTGCTTATTTTCCTATTATAAGTTGCTTATTATAGTTTATATAAGTTAGTTAGTCAATAAAAATCAGTATTCATAAGTTAAATTATCTGTGTCCTTCGAAAATCCAAAACAGACTCAACAAAAGGGGTGTTTGGTTTGAGCAGTCAAACAAGTCAAACCTCTTGTTACTGTAGATTTGCATCAAGGCCAACTTTGGTTAAGCTTATCTAAGTCAATATAAGCTGGTTCTAAGATTTAACAAGTTCATTTGATTGGTTGTGTGTTTTTGAACCATCTGTGGATTTTTTTAGAAGTTAAAAAGCTCAAATAAGCCATATATAGCCATAAGCTCTTTTTACCCTTTTTCTTGACTTCTCTGAGTCAATTTGAGTCCATATAGAGTTGATACAAAAGTTGGTTTGAAGCCCTTTGGCTTGTGCTACCCTGCACAACTCTGCACATCAGCACTCAGTATATACTGAGTTGCTGAAGCAGCTGAACTAACCTGATTTCTGGCTTATCTAGATAAGCTATGGCCATGATTTTTGGTTTTTAGGAAAGCTCATACTACTAGCTTACTTTTGCCCCCATATTATACAACTTAAGAGCTTAATTGAACTGCTTTAATTGCCCTGCAAATTGGCAATTTTCTGAGTTTTCTGTTTGTGATTTGCAACTGCTCATCTTCTATTCAGCTTAATTTCTAGTGCTTATTGGTGTTATTAAGTTGGTTTGTACTTCTAGTAGTGTATTAAACTTGTCCTGAGCCTTTAGTAGAGTTTTGTGCTTATTAGCTTATTTTTAGCTTATTAGCTCAACTGCTTATCTGCCCATCTGCTTATCAGGGCTTATTTAACTTTTGCTTTTATTTTTCATAGCTTTTAAATATTAATTTAGACTTATCCTGAATTTTTCAGATTTTTCCAAAGTCATTTAATATTTTTAATCTTTTTAATTAGTTTAAAATATTAATTAAATCATAATAAATAGAAAAATAATCAAAAAAATATAAATCTAATTTTCATAATTTTCTTTTGTCATTTTTAATCTAGGAAAAATATAATAACATTTTTAGACCTTAAGAAAATCAAAAATAGAAAAATAGTGATAGCTTCTATTTAATAGAATTTATCTTTTTAAATTTTAATTAAGCAAGTTTCATTTTTATAATTTTCTTAGCTTCTATTTACTTAATAATATTTATAGAAAAAGTTTTAGAATTTTCTTTGTTCATTTAGTATTTTTTTTAAAATTTAAATAGTTTAATAAGTAATTAAATAAATAAATAATTAATAATAATTAAATAAAAAGTTAATAAAATATATAATTTAAGTTTTTAAATAAGTTTTAAGTCATTTTACATTTTTAGGTTTTAAATTTCGTATATTTCAGTTTTTGTCCCATTTTAGATTCCCCGTTACGCGTTTGTAATTTAATTAATTCGCGTTTAATTTTATTGTGTATATTTGTTTTAATTTGTTATTTAGAATTATTAAAAAAAACAAAATCAATATCTAATCATCAATCACTCTAATCCTAGCTTTTCACAGTTTGCCCATTCACACCTCGTTGGGAAACGATTCGGGTAATTACTTACCTGTCTTCACACTACACACGAACGTGAGTTTTTGCAAGTATCCTTTTTCACAAAGGGGTGATTTGTATTTATTTACGAGCATCCGTCGTTGCATAATATTTATATCTATTTAGCACGGATCAGGCATCTTAACCAAGGTTGGGTTGGGGTGTTACAATAACTGTCATGGATGTAGTGCATTTCTGTGAAGCAATTTACCGCTATACGTTACTGATAGCTATAAGGATTATTTTTAGGAGTTTTGCAAAGTTCTTGGGTTATGCTCGTAGTCAAGAGAGAATTTGTTCCTTCAAATTTGTTTTGGAGTTTAATACTGCTGGGCCCCTCGTAGGGTTGACAAGATGTTTGCGTGGCCACGCCCAAGATCCATCTGGAATACGTTCAGACGATTTGGTAATCTTGCTCAATCAGAAACAACGAGAAACAGAATGGTTAATAAAGAATGACTAAGATCTATATCTTTATTAACGTAGTATTAGAAACAAAAGGATAAGTATGATGATGAATCATCGAATGGTTTTTCCAGGAGACCACCACCCGAGTTGTACTAGGGGCATTGGCGTGTTGATAGACGCTAACCAATGTCATTACACTATTAATAGATGTCCAAAGTGGGAGCTGTTAGTTTTAATGGACAAATATTAATGTGTGTATGTCTAGAATCAAACTCGGGACCACGGGATTGCACACATTACGTATGAGGAATTAATGTATAATAATTAATATATAAACCGTTATGTATTTAATTATTGAAACACAAAAATAATGACTAATGGACGTTAAGTAGTTAACGGGAATTGACTAACGACCGTTAGGGAATAAGAGAAGGACTATAGATGAAATTAGAGGAACAAGAAGCTTCCGGAATCCTTAGGGATCCCTTAGGCCGGTCGTATATGGGCTAGGGTTAGCCAACCCATTGCCAACTTGTTCTCCAAGATACTTCATCTATAAATACAAGGCTAGGGGTTATGCATTCTTGACTCTTTCACTCTTGCTATAATTCGGTTATAGTACGTGTGTACAAGATTGTGAATATTAACTCACTATAGTTAATAATCTTGGATTGAGATAAAAAACGGTAAGGGGTATCTCGTTAATCCATTCATGATATTAAAGAAGAAGATTTGAAGGTTGATTCTTGTTCTTGCTAGAATCAAAAGGTACGTTACTTTAATTTTCGGTTAATCTTTTATATGTTAAAATTGATCCTACGATTTCGCATATGTACACTAGTACAAAACTGGGATTTCGTCACACATGCTGTTTTTTGAACGGCCACACAGTAACTTTTTTATGTGACTAAATGTACCAGATCAAGATAAACAGCCACACTTGACCCGACTTGTGTGACCATTTCGGAATTACATCTGAGGCTACAGCCACACATTTGAATATTTTCGTGACTAGAGGTATCTGGTAAAACTTGTTTTGATTATTTAGTCACTTATAGTTTGGGACGTGTGACGGATACAAATAAGTTTGAAACATTAGTCACACTATATATATACATATGTGACAAATATATGTCACACAAATACACAATTGAACAGTGTGACCAAAATCCATATATGGTTACATGAAGTAATTATGTATGTGGCTAAATCATATACTCAAGTTTTTCACACATTATTTAAATGTGACTGCTAGTTTTAGTTGAAAATTTAGCTACATATGAATTTGAAATGTGTGACAATTGAAATGTAAGTTTGAAGCATTAGTCACGATATGCATTTAAAAGTGACAAATATATGTCACACACTTGAACAGTGTGACCAAATGTCATATATGGTCATACTAAACCATAGGCATACATGATTAAGTGTAACCAAAATTCGATACATATGGTTACGTAAGTTAATATGTGTGTCTGAAGTTTAGTGTGTGTTTGCCTGCCAAATCCTAATGTGCATGGTCACATTTAATTGTAGCACAAACATGTGACTATAGGCTATACAATAGTCACACCATACAACAAATGTGTACTAAATTATGTTTATGGCCACATTATAAGGGTATTATATGTGACCAATACATTCAAAATAGTCACACTGTGAAATATTCATGTGACTATTATTTATAGCAAAATGTGAACTCAGTTACCATTAACCTTGATATTAGTCACATTGAGTGTTTGTGTGACTAAATTCAAGATGTTACATATGGTCATCACATGAAGTATTTATTTAGGTGTCTAAATCATAGAGTCATATTTTGTCACACATTATTTAAGTGTAGTCACAATTCGATACATATGGTCACACATTTCTAATAACTTATGTAATTTTGAGGGGTTAGATATGGGATTTTATAGTCTATCTAGTTTAAGTCTAATTTGATATTCACTTAATTGAGTTCAGACTAATAGTCATGACTCTTCATTTGCCCCATTACAATGCTGGGATTTTATAGTCTATCTAGTTTAATTCAGTAGTATGTAAGTATGTTACTTGCCCCTAGGAACTAGGTTACTTGACTTTCTAAAGTCAATTTTCAACTTTAATGAAGTAACATGTTACTAAAGTGCCTGAAAGTGCATATACATGATAAATGGAAACTGCAAATACAATAAAGCTTGACTGCAAGTGGATATATAATAGTGAAAACTGCAAATTTTTTCATTGCCATTGAAAAGCTTGACTTTTTGGAGTCAAAATCCATTACAACAGGCTAAATTACAGAAACAACTATTTAATACTAAAACTGCTAATCATCTAACTGTACTAACTTAACAATACCAGCAGTAACCTTGCACTTAGCCTTAAGCAGCAGTCTTAACTTCAACCAGTAGTCTTAACTTGCAGCATGACATGCTTCACTTGGATTTTCGTATAACAATACCTTCACAGTCGGTTCGATAGTAGTCACTTCGTGATTCCTTACCCAAGTCTTGTTTACTTACACGTGGCAATATGTTTTCATTGTGCTCGTGAATGACTGTACTAAACTCCTCATCGACTTCGTCATATGTATCTTTGTAATTCTTGGTAGGTGTTTTAAAGACAATAGACAAATTTTTATGTGCCTGGTCTTTCACATAAAACATTTGTGTTGCTTGTGAGGCTAATATGAACGGATCATCCTTGTGGCCTAAACTATTCAGGTCTACCAACGTATAACCAAGAGTATCGTGTTTGACCCCACCAGTTTTGTGATTAACCCAATCACATTTGAATAAAGGAATTTGCCTGAAACGGTAATCTAGTACCCATATCTCTTGTAAAACCCCATAATAAAATGTTTTTTTTTGTGGTTGCAACTTCTTTGGATATGTGAAGATCTACTGCCTCAACACTAACCCCACTGTTCTGGTAAACTATGCCATCATTACTTTTCGTACGAAATGTATAACCATTGATGTTATATGCCTCGTATTTCACTATGCTGGCGCGTGGTCCAAATGATATCTACCTCACAGTTTCTGATACACTATCTTTGGATATCGCTAACTCTCTCTCAACCTGAATTTCATTACAAGTATATATTACCTTTAAATTGCAGGGACAACAAACAAATAATTTAAGAATAGGAGTGTTTGGGATAATGAAATAGTGTGTTGGTGGACCTCTATCTAATGTCATATACAGGAGAGACAATTATGATGATAGGTTCTATGACTAAAAAAGTTGTTGGGCAGATCATTGGTAAGTGCTTATTTATTATAGACTACTACTATTGGTTTTGGAGCTTGTAGCTATGAATTTTTCTGGGTGAATACTACACCTAATTAATGGTTTATACAGTTTATCACAAACACCAATTAAGGACTTATCAATAAAACACACTTCACATTTTATCTCAACTCACTTCTTTTTAGCAACAAACAAACAATTATAAACAACATACGAGTAATTACCTCTTCGCGTAACCACTTAGCAAAAGATTTATTGTGCTCATTCTTCAGCAATGCCATTTTTTTACCCGGGTTTTTTGTTTTCAAAACTTCCTTGTGTCGCCTGAAACAAATAAATGTCTTTGATTATTATATTTGATAGAACATTTTAAGCAATGAAATCGACATGTGTTAGTAATACTTACTCGATATACGGTTGAATTTCACCTGTATTTTGTATTACATACAAATGTGCTTTCTAAAAGAATTCTCCGAAAACTTCACTTGATTTTCCGGCCGACAATGGCTTTCTGTCCTCATCTTCATTGGTTACATGTTTATCAGCTGGGATACCAATAGTTTTCATGGTTTTATGATATTCGCTAAAAAACTCTATTGTTTCTTCCGCGATAGTCTCCTCAGCAATGCATCCCTCTGGTCTATTTCTGTTTCGCACATGTCCTTTAATAACCTTCATACATCTTTCGCAGGGATACATCCACCTAAAGCATATGGGACCACATAATTTTACCTCCCTAGTTAGGTGCATAGTTAAGTGTATCATAATATCAAAAAATGACAGTGGAAAGAACTTCTCGAGTAGGCACAGTGTCACAACAAGTTCTTCTTGCATCTTATCTAGTTCTTGCAAGCTAATTTCTTTCCTACATATAGATTTAAAGAAAAAGTAAAACCTGATAATAGCATATCGTGTGGGCAGGTGCATGACTGAACGTATAGCAATGGGCAAAAACTCTTGCATTAGCATGTGATAGTCATGCGATTTAAGGCCAGTGAGCTTCCTATCATTTAGGCTGACCAAACTAGAGAAATTTGAAAAATAGCTTTGTGGTACCCTGATGTTGCTTAACGTTTCACAAAAGATGTCTTTTTCAGCATTCGTTAATGTGTAACCTGTTGGAGGTAGTGTTGTTTTGTCTGCTTCTTGCCTAGCAAACAACTCTTCTTTTATCCCCAACTCTTCCAGATCCAATCGAGCATTCATTCCATCTTTTGTCTTTCCAGGAATATTCAGCAAAGTTCCGAGTAGACTCTCACCAACATTCTTTTATCCCCAACTCTTCCAGATACAATGCGGAACAGAATGATGCCTCCAATACCTTAGCTTTCGATACCAAATGTTGAATTTCTTCCAATATGCTTCATTTGCTTGGCTTGAACTACCTTCTTCTTCTGTTTTTTTTTCCTTTTCTGCTTTTTAATCTTCCCATCTCTGCCTCTTGTATCTTCTTGGTTTTTTGAGGTTTTTCCTTTTCCCCACTTATTTTCAATATGTTGTACTTCGTTGTATATTTGTTCCCCGGTCAATGGATTTGGAGCATGACGTGGTTCTTCTTGTCCATTAAACGCCTTCGTTTGCCTTCTGAACGGATGGTTGTATGGTAGATATCGTCTGTGTCCAGCATAACTTTGTTTGGATGAGGCGGAAAGTCTAACACAGTGTGTATCTTTCCCACATACTACACAACCTTTGAATCCACTGTATGGGTAGCCACATAATGTACTAAGTGCAGGGTAACCATTTATCATCCATAACACAACGGCACGCAGATTAAAGTTTTCTTTTGTGGAAGCATCATATGTATCAACCCCTTTCTCGAATAAGGTATGCAGATCATTAACCAACGGTTCTAAAAATACATCAATATCATTTCCTGGGTATCCCGATGTTAATATCGAAAGCATGATAAACTTTCTTTTCATACACAACCATGGAGGAAGGTTGTATATGACAGATAAAACTGGCCATACACTGTGATGCCTATTTCCTGAGTTGACGTCAACCCCATCAGTCGATATTCCTAGCCGTAGATTTCTCGGATCTTTAGCAATTTTGGGGAATTTTTCATCTATGGTACGCCATGCCTGTGAATCTGCGGGGTGACGTAAAACACCACCTGTTATCCTCCTTGTTGCGTGCCATGTTAGATCTTCTGAAATACTTTCTAACTTAAAGAGTCCTTGCAGTCTTGGTATAATTGGAAAGTACCACATTACCTTTGCCGGAATGTTTTCGTACACTTTATGTGTCTTATTATCCACCTTCCATCTTGATATCCCACAAGTTGGATAAATAGTCAACTCCTTGTTAACCTTCTAGTAAAGAATGCAGTTGGTCCTACATACATGTATCTTTTTGTATCCTGATCCCATCATTCTCACTAGTTTTTTTGGCCTGATAAGTTTTTTCAACCATTTCGTTACCAGCAGGTAGCATCTTTTTTAACAATCCTAGTAATTCAGTAAAGAACTTATCAGAAGCTCCATACTTACCCTTCAAGTTGAGTAGTTTAACTATTGCGGACAACTTTGTGAAGTCAAGACATCCTTCGTAAAGTGGCTTCTCCGCGTCTAATAATAGTTGTTGAAACTTGGCAAGGTCATCCTCATCAAAACCTTCTTTTGTAGCATTAACCATTTCTACTGTTGCTGGGCCATCTGTTGGAATTTCTGGACCAAATTCCATGTCGAAATCCGTGTCATCAACAAACTCCTCTATTGTAGCATTAACAGGTATTTGGGCAGTTGTTGCTTGCTCATCATTTTCTCCATGTTTATCCCATTTTGTGTTGCTTTGATCAATCCCGTGGTAGAATAAATGGAACTGCACATCCTCCATTTTCTGCTCTATGCGGTTTAAACATGAGATACACGGACATGGCATCTTAAGCTGTTGTTTATTACCTCTTGGGTCGATGTTCCTCATCTTCTGCAAGTTGTGTTCTACATACTTAATAAACGCTTCAACTCCAGCAATATATTATTTCTTGGTCCTACTAGTTCTCATCCAAGACTTGTCCATGCTATTGTTGAGGTCAAATGGTAATGTATATATCCTACAAGTTACAAATTAAACCAATATAAACATCAAATCATTTGTGCATAAGTAAACCAACTATTTACCACTACTAGTACAAAAGTTACTACTGCTAGTGAAAGTTAGTACTGAAAGTATAAAGTTAAGACTACTTAGAGATTAAGACTTATTTCATTTGTTGTTGCTTATACACTTTTGGTCAATATTTAAAAGTCAAATTCTTTTGCATGACATGTATTCATCTCATGCATCTATGCTATTTATGTAGAAACTGTGAACACAAAAAGTAACATTTTAATATGTAGGAGGCCACTCTACTTATGCAGTTTTCCTTGTCTTAGTACATTCATTTTGGGTCTGAATTGTGTACTTTTTTTCATCAATTTGTAAAAGTCAAACTCTTGTTGCATGCACATAAATGAGTACACCAACCTACCAATTAATGGCATTAACTTTTACTTCAATACATGGGTAAGATTTGCTTTAAATTTACATCACTACACCCATTAATACACAAATTACTTCCACTAAAAATCTTAAATCTTCCCAAAATTCTAAAAAATGAGTTCAAAGTCAGGAATCATTCAAATTATTTCAGATGATTCAACCTCTTCTGATGAAATTTCTTCACCATGGTTTAGCTATTTTCCTAGTTGGTATTCAAGCTCATCTGCTGTCTTAAAAAAGAGTACAGTTCTTAGATGTTGCAAAAAGGTTTCAAACTCTGTCAATCCTCCTGTTACTACTCAAGGTTTTTCAATCACTGGCAAAAGGATTCAAGTGCTAGGCCTTCCAACTAAGGAGACTTATGCAAAGATCACAGCCAAAGGGAAAGGGAAAGGGAAAGAGAAAAGAAGCATGGGCTAGCTTTTTATGTTGCTTCAACCATTTCTAATGTCTTAAGTTTAATATGTATGTCTTTATCTTTTGATGGTACTTTAACAACTTTTATTTAATGAAAATATGCATCTATATATGTGTATGCTTTTTCTATGCAATGAAATATGCTATTGTTGAGGTCAAATGGTAACGTATATATCCTACAAGTCACAAATTAAACCAATATAAGCATCAAATCATTTGTGTATAATTACAATGGACAGTGGGTATTGTAGTGGTACTCAAAATTCCCTTTGATCACAAACATCAAGCACATACTAATTGGAATCTGCCTGGGCAGAATTTGCTATCTTTATAATTGTAAAAAACAATTTCGAGAATAATATAATTTCACCATTGCATAAAAAAAATGATTTCCTAATTAAAAAAAAAGTACCTAATTTAGATCTAAATGAACCTCCCTCCGTTGTTGATGGCCGGACTGGCGAGTGGTGGATGGTGAGTGGTGGCTATGATTGGTTACTAGTGAATGGTAGATGGTGACTGGTGGCTATGATTGGTTACTGGTGAATGGTGGATGGTGACTGGTGGCTGTGACGTGGATGGTGAATGGTGACTGGTGGCTGTGATTGGTGTCTGGTGGCTGTGATTGGTGAGAAATGTGCGAAATTTGAAATTTGCTGAAAAAAATATGGGGGGCTTTAATTTTGAAATTTGCTAAAAAAATATATATAGGGGGGCTTTTAAAAAAAATATGGGGGGCTTTAATTTTGAAATTTGCTTGGAAAAAAATGGGGGGCTTTTTAAAAATTTTGGGGAAGGAAATACCAAAAAGGAAGCCACAGGTGTCGAACCTGTGACCTCGCCTTCACAACACCAACAACTCAGCCATCTTCCCCCTTGGGTCTTTTTCGATTATACCTTCTTTTGTATTCGTCTTATAGACTATCTGTTTTATTAAAGAAAATTGTTACAAAATCCAAATATCTTCTATACAAAGTTAAACCTGTTAGTACAAAGTTAAACCTGGCAGTACTAATATTTACAGTAGCAGTACTAACATTATTTTCTTTTTGCTTGTGTGAAGATCTTTCTCAGTAACTCTCTTGCCATTTCTGAGTCTTCATCAGTAACACTGAGCTTAGCATCTAACATAACAAATAAGCTAGTAGCCCTTAATGGATAATCCTTTTCTATCAGCATGTAGACGTCCAATCCATTCTTTGTAGATACATGGTGAACACCACATGTATCATACAGTCTCCATGTTGTACTCAACTCATGAGCTCGAAACTGCCATAAGATATCTTCTGGATCAGGTTCATACAACCTCTTCAATTCCACCTATAGCTCCTTGTCTTGGTCTTCTATAGGAGCTGTAGATCTGAACCTTTCTTGAACCAGACTCCATAGCTTGTACAAGTCTTCTCTATCAAAAATTTTCAGCATATCTTCAAAATACTTATAAACTTCTGAGTGTCCTCCTACCCTGATTATCTTCCAAGCTTTCCCAAATGTATCTGTGTGTATCTCCAAATCAATAATTGGATGTTTAGGTTAAATAGGATCAACATTCAATGCATCTGGGATTATAACCAACATATGCTGTTGAAGCCTTTCATCAGTTAATTCCTCTGCTGTTTCTTCTTCCTCAACTGCTTGATCTTCTTTATCTTCTTCAGTCTTTTGCTTCTTTCAATCCACTGCTGTAGGTAATTCTTCTTCACCAATCTTCTGTTTCTTTGAAGATTCAGACTCCAATATTATACCTACTCTCTTTGTAGCTCTAGTTGGTTCTTCTGTTCCCATGGGAATAAAGGTTTTCACTCTTCTGTAAACCCTTTCAAACTCACTCTTGATCTCCTCAAAACTTTTACCTTGGAAATACTTCCTTTTGTATCTAGCCATGTTATTCATGTAAATACACATGGTGGTTCTTTGCTCAGCTTGACTAGGTGGTTTACTCATCTTTTCTTTGGCTTTTTGTTCTGCAGCAGACTTTCTTCTTGAATTTATTAGTTCAGCAAGTTGTCTTGACTTCTCTTCAATGGACAACACTTCATCTGCTCTGAGTTCACCAAGCCTTTCCTTTAAAACATCATTAGCAGCAATCATAGATTGAACTTGTTCAGCGTCATTAAACCTTGCTTGTTCATCATCATGTAACTTCTTAGCCAGAAGTGCATCAGATTGTTCTTGTGCTAACCTTTGTGCTTCAGCTGCTTCATTTGCAAGTCTTTTTTGATCAAGGAATTTTGCAATCTCAAATTGTGCTATTTCATCTTCTTGTGCTTTACTAGCTACCTCTTCATCAAAACTAATCTGAGCAAGAACACTCTTCTTGACCTTCTTTGGTGGCTCTTCTTCAATCATAATGCCCTTTCCTTTATCTGCCCTTTGCCTTTCTCTTTGCTTTAAGTGACTTGACTTTAGACTGCAATTTCTTCACTTTTTCAATGAGCTTCTTGTAAGCAGTACCATACAACTGCTTTGTCTCCTTGAGTTCTTTCTCCAAGCCAGTCACCCTTTGAGTCAATTTGGTACAAATATCCATCAATTCCTTTAGTGACACTGATGTGTTGCGTGTGTCGTTGCGGTTTAGCAGTTTTAATGCCTAATCAAGTTTTAAATTTATATTTAGCCGACTTATCAATAACACACACACCTAACGAGCAGTGTACCCGGTCAGTATGAATATAATGGTAAGTAGAGTGTCGATCACTAAGAGTGGAACGTATTATCTAGTTATTCTAATCAGTATTTTAATACATTAAGTTAGCTATACAACCTAATCTAACGCAAGGGGGGGTTCAGCCTGAGAGACTGGCACGATTTGGTTGCAATTAAATAATAAACTAGACCAATAGGCACGAATCAGCAAGTAGCACACACGTACACAGATAAATACTCGAGACAATAAGAGGGCTGTCCTTATGATAAGTAGTTTGTCACTTGTTTTATTGCTAGTGTTATATGAAGTGTATAGTTCGATGCAACGCACCGAGATTAAGTCCTTTCTCGTTGGTTCTAATCTTATCGGCGAGTAAACCCTTAATGATTACTTATGACTATCCCGTTTATCTTTCTCCTACTTTTCTACAGACCATAGAATACATAGGCATCTAATAAACAGGCGAGGGCAGAGGCATGGCGACCCGATCAACGCTCAGCTAGACACAGAGGTTATCAATGCACTAATAAAAGTCACCAATGACATCAACATATAAACTTTAATTAATGAGAAAGCAGTTTTAAGGGAGTGCAACCTTTCCGTTGTCACGTTACACAAGCCACCAATCTTGATGAATTAAAGTTTACTAACACAATAAAACAAAACTACTTAATGAATTAAACATATGCAGCACCTTCTTACAGCTCTTGTATCTTTGATTTGGGTGTGTCTTATGCTGCTGCCTTGACTGAATTCGTCCTTGGTTTCTGGTCTTCGGTCTTTGGTTAAAACTTCGGAACTCGGAGCTCGTCTGGTCTTTGGGGTATTTATAGTTTCTATCTGAGGGTGAGATGCGGCGCATCTAAGGAGTAGATGCGGCGCATGTACTTAACTTCGCGTGGGGTCCAAGATTATAATATTCAGGAATATTCGTACACCGCCAGAAGATGCGGCGTATATTCATCTTTGGATGCGGCGCATGTCCTCTTGTATCTTGGATCGTATCTGGTGAGATCTTGATAGTGATGCGGCGCATGTAATGAGTGAGATGCGGCGCATCTGGAGCAGAATAGTCTTGATCTTGTCCAATTCAGTAGACTCTTCACTTTATGCATGTTTTGCTCCATAATTAGTCCAAAATCGCCAAGTTTCACCAAATGCTTGTTTTCAACTGAGAATTACAAAAGTAAACGATTAAGTATCAATCCTCATACATAATATAGTAAAACAAGTCAAATTAATAGGATAAATGATAGTAATAAAATGTACTTATTTGAGTTCATCAAATATCCCCCCACTTGAACTTTACTTGTCCCCAAGTAAACCTTAGAATTATTCTTATGAAAATGTATCCTAAAGGATATTAGGATTTATTTTTATATTTAAGCATGTATTCGTTTTATCATAATCACACAACTAAACACTTAACGAATTAGAAGTAGAATAAAATATTTTGATAAAAGCAAATCTAATCGTTTAACTGTCCAGTCGCGACGAATATTCTATCATAAGCTTGGCAAGTATACACATCTCCTCCACTAAAGCTAAGGAATAACAAGTCTAAAGCGGTAAAAAGGGTTTTTAGGCTTAAGGGTTAATTATTCTTAATCTCTATCGATCTCAAATTCCAGAAAAGGCGACAAAATCACAAATACATGATCGAATCCACGAACACGATACTTGCAATTGCTCAAATCCTTAACTCGAATAGGCTAAAGATAGGTCCAAACTTCACCAATAATAATATATAAAAAAGGGCGACAAAATCATAAATACATAGCCGAATCCACGACTACGATACTTAAGATTGCTCAAATCCCTAATCTCAATAAATCAAAGGATTCGTTGGATAAAGAATAGTACAGGGTATGGATAATTTTTGGGATATAAATTGGTGTAAAATGAAAAATAAACAAAACAAATAAATTAAAATCCTAAGTGTGGTTAATCACTATCCCAACCATCCCATGAATAAGACTCATATCATTGAATAACTCACGCTTTAACACTTGAAACACACGCTTTAGGTAGACACGAATTATACTCAACAAGATCTTAATCAAAGAATAAACCTTAGTTGACGTTCCCATAACTGCCAACTCCCATTCAATCCATAGATATAATATACAACAACTAGTGGTGATATCGACCACTTACATAACTTTACATCGTTGGTTAAAAACAAACATCCAACTCTTCTTTTTCTTTTTCTTTTCTCTTTTTTTTTTTTTTTTTTTTTTTTTTTTTTTTTTTTTTTTTTTTGACATAAACATAGATGTGTAAAATTTCACCACATCACTATAACAATAATTCTGGATAATTTTTCCATACTTTTCATACTTCAGAAATAACGGTAATAGTGAAAGTAGTAAACACACGAAAAATAAACTCAAAGATATACAATATTTACTTTCACTCCAATTGCATTGTGCAATTTCCCGACCTAACCATAGATAATGAATTACGCACGCGAACACAGGTAATGTAAGAAAACTCACTTTGCCTATAGCAATTAACCAACCACGGATTTTAATCTACAGGGTAGGCTAAGGTGTAACGTGTAACGAAACATTTTAAACAAAGGTGTAAGAAACGAAAGGAATGGCTCTGAGTGTTTTTCTAGGGGTATCTTACTCTAAAAGTGAGAGTAACAAAAGGGTTTATACGGGGGTTAACTAACCAGTGTAGTTAGCTAATAACACATAACATATAAGGCTATTTGGGTGTAATCCTAGAATTTTACCAATTTAGACAAGTCATTCCAATTATATAAAATAATACTTATTATGGTGGTCTCGAATAGTATACAAGCCAAGTTCTAAAGTTTACAAGTCACCGGCACACTCATAGATTTGTGAATTTTGAAAAATCACAATTTTTGAAAATAACGTCATGTGTGTAGCTATGCAACTTAGATCTTAAACAAAAACATGCTAAAAAATTTTAAATTTTGATATATTAAGCACATTTTAAGCATATTTTGAAAAGTTTAGGACAAGTAAGTGTTAAGTTGTTCTAATTCTTCAATCCCCCCACTTAAGTTAAACAACGTCCTCGTTGTTTGTATAAAAGGTTAAAAACTGGAAAATAAAAGAATTAGAACAGAAAAACTCCCCTGAGATTTGCTCGGTATGATCCTCCATTAGTTGTAGAGCAAAAATAATCATTCTTGTGGATTAGAACGTTTAAGCTTCATATAAGATGTATCCACAGGAAATGCAGGAATCTATAATACCACCAAGGCTTCAAAACACACCTAAGATAAGAAAGGTTCAAACTTGCATAATACATTAGTAGTTAGGAAAAATAAAACATAAAAATTAAAAATGAAAATCATCAAGTCAGTCGATGCGCCGTATCTTATGGAAGAAGATACGCCGTATCGAGCCTGGAATAATTACGGATCAGAATAAAGGATGCGCCGCATCCTTAACCAGGGATACGCCGCATTGAAATAAACTGATAAAAAGTTATAAATTCGGAAATAAATAATGCAGAAAAATAAAATAAAATAAGATATGACCATTGCAGGAGATGCGTCGCATCTCATAATTGAGATGCGCCGTATCCTCGGCGGCCTGACTGACTCGACATAAAACAAAATAATAAAACAAAATAAAAGATAAGCATGGGTTGCCTCCCACGAAGCGCTTGTTTTTGTTCGAGTCACGAGCCTGACTCCACCCTTATTTACTGTGTAATAGGGTGTTGTTCCCCCCACTTGGGATCAAGTGCGGGTGATAGTAGCAATAAACACGAAAAGAGTGTAAATTTGCTATTAAAGATGGAAGAAATAAATAAAGATCATACCTTGGCAATATATGTACATCGTTCCTATCCTTACCCGGTTTGGTTGATAAATTGGATGACTTAACCATTTCATCTGAAAGAGTAGTACGTTGAGGAAAAATGAGTCCCGTTTCTTCTTGGTTAGTCTCTTTGGTAGTAAGGCGTCCCTTGACTTCCGCAGAAGATGAGAAAGGGTCTTTGGCCAGTAAAAGTTCGAGTTCCTCTATATACTTCATAGGGTCTAAATCATCATCTTCATCAATCATAGCAATGTTTAAGAGCTCATCACCAAATTCTTCCTCGAGCTCCACCAAATACGGGTTGATCACAGGTGCTTCAATAGGTAGTGTAATAAATTTCGCCTCATCATCCTTTTGTTTTGCAACCTGTTTAGGAAAACTAGCAAGATTATTAATAACGGGATCAATAGTATTAAATAAATTTGTACCACTTTTTGTTGTAAGTGACTCCAATTCATCTCGTGAGTCTCCATCTTCAACTAATGGTCTTGCAATTTCATCTTTATCCCGAATAGCCGCCTCAAATAAGTCATCCCACATTTCTTCAAAATCCTTTGTGGGGTCATAATCTGGCTCATCCGCTCCACACCTAAATATTTCCGTTTGTAGTGGTAATTGCGGTATGCCATCGTACGCAATAGCATCAAACTTTTCAATATCAGAATACTCATTATCTTCATCCGAGGGAATATTATCATGGTATTTTTGATATGATGAGAATATATATTTTCCATCTCGGGTGGAAAATTACAAGTAATAGCACTAAACACCATTGTCCCACATTCGTCTTCATTTTCATCATAAGCACTTTCGGATGAATAAGCTTCTTTGTAAACAATTGCCGGATTTTCATTTAAATCAAACACTTGTGACCCTTCTTCATCTTGGGCAACTTCCGGAGAAATAACATCATCAATAACTATTGCCGGAAACCTAATTCCGCCAAAATCGTATGACTCTTCTTCATCATTATCATTTGATAAAGTCCAAGTGTGTCGGAATGGCAATTTGTTTCTTTCATGCCTTGACTTTTCTCGTCCTAAAATCAAGTATTCTTCCATAGTGGCTTCTTTATCCTCGATGACTTGTGTACCATATCTTGCTCTTTCCCAATCGTAGATCCCATTATTGCTCAAGGCTCTTTCCTCTCCAATTCTGATATATTCTTCCATTGTAATATCCTGATCGTCCATCATCCTGAAATAAAACTTACTCGTGCAAAAGAAGGGTGAAACGATCAAAGTAAAATAAAAGCTTCTGATATCTGCTGTTGATGCGCCGTATCCTAAAAATTGGATACGCCGTATCTTATAATCGTTAAAATTAAATCAGACTTTATTCAGAAAATAGATACGCCGCTTAGAAATCTGAATGCGCCGTATCAATTTTAATAATCAAAAATCGGTATTTATTTAAAATTAAATGCGCCGTATTAACAAAAGTTAATGCGCCGTATTTTCGTTACGATTCAAAATATAAGATTTTTGATTCAGAAGATACGCCGTATCGATAGAGATCGATGCGCCGTATCTGTTTAATTAATCGAAAACTGTTTTTAATTAAAATAATAGATACGCCGTATCTGCTAAAGCAGATGCGTCGTATGGCGTTAACGTTTAGAAAAAAAAATTTATCAAAAACAGATACGCCATATCTTGGGGAAAAGATGCGTCGTATCGCTTTATCGCTTAGAAAAATTTCTTATTAAAAACAGATGCGCCGTATCTTGGGGAAAAGATGCGTCGTATCGAATTAATTAAACGCGTTGTATTTTATAAAAAATTAAACGCAATACGCCGTATCTGAGAAATCAGATGCGCCGTATCGTTCGATTTAGCTCAGTACAACGATAGCAAAACGCACAAAATACGAAAAATAAAAACAAATAAAACACACGAAAATAAACACAAACAAAAGCAAACAAATAGCACACAAAAAACAGAAAATATGCAAAATAGTACAATGAATGCAAATTAAACTAATACACAACAAAATTAGCGGTTAGATAAAAAATTAAAAACCTAATTAAAATACTAATCAAATTAACAGATAATAACAATTCACTCCCCGGCAACGGCGCCAAAAACTTGATGTGCTGCGTGTGTCGTTGCGGTTTAGCAGTTTTAATGCCTAATCAAGTTTTAAATTTATATTTAGCCGACTTATCAATAACACACACACCTAACGAGCAGTGTACCCGGTCAGTATGAATATAATGGTAAGTAGAGTGTCGATCACTAAGAGTGGAACGTATTATCTAGTTATTTTAATCAGTATTTTAATACATTAAGTTAGCTATACAACCTAATCTAACGCAAGGGGGGGTTCAGCCTGAGAGACTGGCACGATTTGGTTGCAATTAAATAATAAACTAGACCAATAGGCACGAATCAGCAAGTAGCACACACGTACACAGATAAATACTCGAGACAATAAGAGGGCTGTCCTTATGATAAGTAGTTTGTCACTTGTTTTATTGCTAGTGTTATATGAAGTGTATAGTTCGATGCAACGCACCGAGATTAAGTCCTTTCTCGTTGGTTCTAATCTTATCGGCGAGTAAACCCTTAATGATTACTTATGACTATCCCGTTTATCTTTCTCCTACTTTTCTACAGACCATAGAATACATAGGCATCTAATAAACAGGCGAGGGCAGAGGCATGGCGATCCGATCAACGCTCAGCTAGACACAGAGGTTATCAATGCACTAATAAAAGTCACCAATGACATCAACATATAAACTTTAATTAATGAGAAAGCAGTTTTAAGGGAGTGCAACCTTTCCGTTGTCACGTTACACAAGCCACCAATCTTGATGAATTAAAGTTTACTAACACAATAAAACAAAACTACTTAATGAATTAAACATATGCAGCACCTTCTTACAGCTCTTGTATCTTTGATTTGGGTGTGTCTTATGCTGCTGCCTTGACTGAATTCGTCCTTGGTTTCTGGTCTTCGGTCTTTGGTTAAAACTTCGGAACTCGGAACTCGTCTGGTCTTTGGGGTATTTATAGTTTCTGTCTGAGGGTGAGATGCGGCGCATCTAAGGAGTAGATGCGGCGCATGTACTTAACTTCGCGTGGGGTCCAAGATTATAATATTCAGGAATATTCGTACACCGCCAGAAGATGCGGCGTATCTTCATCTTTGGATGCGGCGCATGTCCTCTTGTATCTTGGATCGTATCTGGTGAGATCTTGATAGTGATGCGGCGCATGTAATGAGTGAGATGCGGCGCATCTGGAGCAGAATAGTCTTGATCTTGTCCAATTCAGTAGACTCTTCACTTTATGCATGTTTTGCTCCATAATTAGTCCAAAATCGCCAAGTTTCACCAAATGCTTGTTTTCAACTGAGAATTACAAAAGTAAACGATTAAGTATCAATCCTCATACATAATATAGTAAAACAAGTCAAATTAATAGGATAAATGATAGTAATAAAATGTACTTATTTGAGTTCATCAGACACTCTGCCCTCATCACTTCCAGGTGTGTTACCTCCTGGGAGAGGTGAATCATGGGGCATTTCCAGGTGTGTTGAAGTTGGTTATGAGGCTGATTGAGAACCAGATGAACATATGGGTGTGTGATGGGACTCAACTAGGCTTGTTGATCCTTCACCCTGAATATTTTGATTTTGAGCCAACATTGTTTCAAAAAGTGGAACTACTATCCCATTAAACCCCCTAGAAGCCATGCTCATGTTACTGAAAAGTTTTTGAGTAAGGCAAGGAGTTGGATAAACAATTTTATGAGATAGAAGCAAACTTTTCCTTAAATTCAAAACCGTTTGTATAAACCTTGGATACATTAAAAACTTGTATTTGTTATCCACATTTTTCACCATACCATCAAAAATTAATTTTGAAAAGTTAAAAGTCCCGTTTGTTGCTAAACAAATGAGAGCAGTTGCAATATTGCTACTGAATTGCTCCCATGAGGTTTTCTTTGGACTTAAACAATGAAGGATGATATGTATAAAGAATCTCCATTGTGGGGCAAAACTGTTGAGTTTAGAACAACTCATGGATCGTTTTGAGCATCTAGGGTTCAACAATAACAATGAATAATCATGCACAGCGGAATAAAAACAAATCAAAGTTATTGACACAAAGTTTCTCTTTAATACTCCACGCCTCAATTATTATTTGATCAGAATAATACGGTTACACTAATTTGTAACAGGAATCAAGTGATTCTTGAGGCGACAAACTAACTCTAGTCTAGGCGTTTAACATCTACGCCCTAGACACACACACACACACCCCTTTATTGACTACATTGTGGAAGACTTACATAATAAAACATGTATCCTATGTCTCTTTATATATTAGAGACATTAGGGTTTACAAAGGATATTCCTAACATATTAAAAGATTCGTAGTAATCTTTTCTTTTATTGAAGGTTTCTTCCTTTGTCGTATTAAGTCCCACTTGTTTCATTCTTGGTCGTTTTGTCTCATCAAATTAATAAACCCAACAATCTTCCCCTATTTTATGATGACAAAACAAACACGGTCTTGTACGAACTTCCCTAGACGAAGTAGAAAAGTTGAGATGTGATCATCTCCCTGAATGAAACAAACTTTGTTTTCCCCTTAATCCATGCCATGCCACCACAATATCTCTTCCCCTTTTTGTTATCAACAAATAGAGAATGTAAATAGTAGAAACTTCCCCTCGAGTGATGCATGTACATAAAATGATTCTTCAAATCTGTAGGCTTTATATATTGTTGAAGAAAACTAATCACTACCAATTTGATGCTGAAGTAGAAGAAACCAACCTTGTGTCCTATGCCTTGTACTAAATACGACTTTGAACGTATACTTTACGTATAGGGAGACCGCAATCTCTTAACAATAATCACTGAACACAATAACGTAACTCCTTCAAGTGTTTTGTCAATTCGTAGTCACTTGAACGAACGAACAAGTTATATTTAAACGTTGCTAGCCATTTAAGATATGATAAGACACAACCTTGAAAACTTCCACTGCATCATCAAAGAAGCAACAAACACTCCTCTTCGCCAATAAGAAAATTAATTCGAGCCTTTAAAAACTTTAACGAACCGAAAACAAATCCAAAAACCTTGTGTCTGTGAACTTCCCCTGTGTGTGTGATCACCATATAAATCCATACTTACTTCCCCTCACTGCTCGTAAATCATGCAACTAGCAGCAGTATCAATCATGTAAGCCCAGCAGTAGAAACTCCTAATACGAGCAGCAGTATGATAAAGCTAGCAGCAGTATTAATATGTAGAGCAGTAGAAACAAATACCACTAGCAGCAGAATCATATAATGGTAGCAGCAGTATTAAAATCCTTGAACTTTGACTGATTATCCACGCATCAGACCTTTAACTTCAAACCAATATCTGCTCCCATTATTACACATGTCGACAAATCTCTCCATCAATTCAGAATACGACAATCAAATATGATATACCACTTGACTATAGCCACCAGCGAACAAGTAATTTGATAAAGAATGAATTAGTATCGTACAGCCCCACAATCGAATCAATAACAGTAGCAATGTAATATTCTATCATTGACCAATATAATATTCCATCCAATGAAATCACTGTGATACAGAAAAACCGACCCACGATTGCAATATTCTTATTATAATAATGAAAACAATAGAATCAGTAACATCGACCAATTAAATAATTCTTCACAGCAATGTTGGAAGTAGCATCGAATCTTCAATGAAATCCACAAAATAATACCAGATCGCATCGACCAATTAAAACATTGATAGACTTAAACTGATATGCGACAAATCGAATTAATGAAGATAGAATGATTGTGTTGCCACCGACCTTCTTTGCCAGAATTAATAAACAATTGTATCTGACCTTGAATAACACTTAAACAATTTTATATTCGATCAATCAGTACAGTACCTTTTGACTTTTAAAAGCGATGAACTTGAATAACACTAATTGATCAGAAAACCTTCTTCAAATCTGCTTCTGTCGTCAAATAAACTTTGTGAATCCCTAGGTAACGAGCTCCCCAATCTCTGATACCACATGTTGAGTTTAAAACAACTCATGGATCGTTTTGAGCATCTAGCGTTCAACAATAACAATGAATAATCATGCACAGCGGAATAAAAACAAATCAAAGTTATTGACACAAAGTTTCTCTTTAATACTTCACGCCCCAATTATTATTTGATCAGAATAATACGGTTACACTAATTTGTAACAGGAATCAAGTGATTCTTGAGGCGACAAACTAACTCTAGTCTAGGCGTTTAACATCTACGCCCTAGACACACACACACACACCCCTTTATTGACTACATTGTGGAAGACTTGCATAATAAAACCTGTATCCTATGTCTCTTTATATATTAGAGACATTAGGGTTTACAAAGGATATTCCTAACATATTAAAATATTCGTAGTAATCTTTTCTTTTATTGAAGGTTTCTTCCTTTGTCGTATTAAGTCCCTCTTGTTTCATTCTTGGTCGTTTTGTCTCATCAAATTAATAAACCCAACAAAAACATCTTTTTTGAAAAGTCAGAATTTGAGAAGATGTGTCATACCCCATTCTGGAAAGGTGATAAAAAATTTCAGTATTAGGCAAAGAACTAATACCATTTTCATCTGCTAAATGGAGATGCCTCCTAACAGATGCCTTAGTAATAGTTATTGTTTTGCCATCAACTGTTGCAATTAACTCTTTGTCTCCATTCTCAAATGTATTGGTAGTAATAGTCTGCCAAAACTATTTGATTTGAGAGACATAGATAGTAGGATTGACTGTAAGAGCATACCTGATGTGGGTAGTGTTTAGAAAATCTACTATCTGGTGGAAGTCTTGACTCCCTTCTGGTTTCTCCAAGAATGCAACCTGGTTATGTGTATTACAAAACTCTAAATTTGCCATGAAAATTGATTAAATGCTTGATTAGAGTGCTGGGTTATGATTGGACCGACTTTAATAAATTGTTTCTTTAGTTTGAAGAAATCGTATAAATTATATAAAGAAAGAGAATTATCCAATTTATGAAACCCTTAAGCGAAGTAATTGACAAAAATTACCCCAACGGTTATAAATAAACCACGGTTAAAACCCAGACAGTACTAACGGCTACCCAGCAGTACAAAGTTTTACGCTAGCAGTACAAACTTTGTGCAAAAACTTTTTCTCAGCAGTATGAACTCAATTTGCCCATAAACCCTCAGCATTCTTTTCACCACTTACCCTTATGCAAATTTTGGTTTGTTGACTTCCTTAAATCAAACATTCACAAGCAACCATAAACAATTAATTAAACATCAAATATTTCATTGATATTTTCTACAAGCTACAACCATACATCTAATTATCCAACCTAAATACTAAACATACTATAAACATAAAAACACCATCATCATAAACTGCTTCACTCCATTTCACACCAAATTGTTAGAACCAGAGCTCTCTTCCCTGCTTTCCTTCCACTTCTTCCTTTCCTCGAGTCGTTTAAACAGAATTTCAAGATCGCGAATCCTCTTTTCTAGATTATAAGGGTCTTCAAACCCATCTTGCTGCTCCCCGTGGTTTTGATGTACCACCACATTTTGCTGCTCCACCACATTTTGCTGCTGATCCTCTTCATTTTGCTGCACCACCTCACTTTGAGCCATCTTCGCAGCCTGTTGCTCCTCCTCCTCCTCCTCTTCATCTTGTTCCTCCTCCTCCACCTCATTCACTCCTAAAACCGCATCCCAGTAAAAGTCTTGCGCATGCAGCCAGTTCAAAATTATACTCCTCATCCACGTATCTACCTGCCTATACGACCCATATTCTGCAATGGGTTCATACCCGAAAGCATCAAACAC
The DNA here is from genome assembly GCA_021014915.2 of Artemisia tridentata subsp. tridentata. Classification (NCBI taxonomy): domain Eukaryota; kingdom Viridiplantae; phylum Streptophyta; class Magnoliopsida; order Asterales; family Asteraceae; genus Artemisia; species Artemisia tridentata. Next base: position 162,744,282 of record CP139508.1, read on the forward strand.
TGCGTCAAACAGCAAATAGTTGTTTAACACGAACTCGTACTCTTCTGCATCATTTTGAAACCTACCATTATTTGCTGCAATTGTTGAAGTTTTCTTTGAATTGAAAGGGATATATGTGTTTGTGTGTGTTCTTTGGTATATAATCGATAGGTATAAATAGGCTGGAGAGGTAGATGAATGGTTCCCAAGACTTTAGGCGGGAAAAGGGACCAAAGGAGTGTGCCAAAAGTAAACTGTGAATTGAAGTTGTACGAAAAAATATCCAATTTTCTTTTACCAAGTATTGACTTTCCATGTACAATGAGTTTATGCAACAACTAGTTGTATCTCATGCTTTGTGAATAATAAACTTCCAAACTCAATATTTCCATGTAGTTGTTTGTGATGTTTGGGATGATTTGGGATGGGTTCATTATTATTGACCCGAGGGAATAAATGTTTGACTGTGACTCGAAAGGAAATAGTAACTCATTTGTTGCGACTTGATATTGACTCGATTTGGACAAAATAAAAGAAAGAAATAAAAACAATTGTTAAATTAAAAGTTGTAGAGATATTTGTTATTAAATTTGGTTAATAACAAAGTAAGAAAATTAGAAGTGTACGTGAGACCATGGTTGTCAGGATCCCGATCCTGATCTTAGGATCTTACGATTTTACGATACCGCAAAGCAAAAACAATCCGGATCTTACAAAGGATCTTTAAAAGCTTAAGATGTTATAGGATCCCGATCTTTACCATAGGATCTTAAGTAGGATCCCGATTTTGAAAACCTTGCGTGTGACATTTGGGATAAAAACGGAACACACGAGGGCTATTGGACTATTCGAGACATGCTACCCGTACACTAACATATTTGGATTTATTAGACTATTTGTTTGGTTATTGTTTGAGTTACGGATTGGTTTAGGGTTTAGGGGTTAGGATTTATATAAATACTCGTTATATTAAAAATTACTCGGGAAATTGATTTTCAATAAAGTCTTTTGACTTGGAAACGTTCGATATATGAAAGGATCATGGCGAAATTTTGTTATTTCCAAAGATTAATTTTGTCGTAAGTCCAAACTTGTTTTAAATCATAAAACGAGTATACCTTGTACTAATAAATGGGATTATGGGAAAATACCGACGATTACCAATCGACTCATCTTATTTGATATGTTTGTTGTTAGTTATCTCTTTGACTTGTTTTCGTCATCTCGTCTCGACTCGAGTTATCATCAGTACTCTTCTCGACTATTCGGTTATTGGTTTTTTTTGGAGTGACTACTTGTAAGTCCGTGTTCTCTACCGTTACACGAATGATGATACCAAACCCTTTTAAAAGTCTAAAACGAGATTATTTTTGGAAATGAGAATGATTAACTTTTGAAACCTCTTGGGCATTTGATTTTTTTGGTGAATATCGTGCCGAGTACGTTGCGTTAAATCATTTGATACGATATTCATTTTCTTTAACTATTAATTACCGATAACCGATACCCGCGGGGAAACCCGAAAAACCGATGGATAATATTAATCGGGTATCCGGTGGGATATGGGGCGGGTACGGGTATATTATAAACGGGTTCGGGCACGGGTACACTAAAACCCGCCCCGAACCCGAACCGTTGCCATCCCTAGTTACCGGCTATAGCCGGTTTTCACCGCCACGTCAGCACCATTAGCCTTTTTTTTTTTCTTTTTTTTCCTTTTTTTACACCTCTTGCCACGTCATAGTTAAACCAAACCACCACTTCAATATTCAACCGGCAATTAATCCCTTTACCCGATCAATTATAAACACAGAATAATCAATAAACCCTAATCAAAACACACATTCTTCTGGAAAACACAAACACGCAAACAATGAATCCAAATAACAACAAAGGTATGTTTTTCAATGTTTTCACATATCAGTTGATGATTCATTGTACAATAATTAGTAACAGGCTTTTGATATATAAATGGTGATGTTTGAGGTTGTTACCGATTCTAATGTAAAGCTGGGTGAATTTAGTGTTGAATGTAAAGCTGTGTGAATTTTTAATTTATTCAAGTTTATTCTTTAACAGGTTCAAAGGAAAAAATCCCTAGGTCCAAATTCAAAATCTTTTCCAACAAGGTATACTAAAGTTGTTATGTGTTTGTGGCTAAAGTTGTATACCTTTATACCATTAATTAAATTTTTTGAAACACATGGTATGTTGAACTATTAGGAGGTATGGGAAAACGCAAATTGGAAGAGAAAGAGCCCTTTCTATTTCTCTAGCGATGAAGAATCTGGTGATGAGGTATGGTACATTTAATAAGTGTTGTTTCGCTACTTTTATGACATTCTCCAGACTTAATCCATTATACTCGTTCAACTTGTAGGTAAATGACAAAGCTGAATCCTCTCAAGCTACTCCCAAAACTCAATCCTCTCAAATACGAGTTGAAAAGGCACATAAAAAGAAATTTACTCAGGATATTGTCTTGGGACTGCCGTGTAAGAAGATGGTTTAGGGGTTTAGGATATCCATTAACAGCTTTTGTGTTTTGTAAATGGTATTTGGTACTTTAATATGGTAGTAGTAGTTCTGACATATAATTTGGATAAATGTAATTATTAATGGTACAATAACTGGTAATTAGTAGTTTAACTGTATCTATTTTATAACTGTAATGATAGTATTTTGGTTTGTTAAATGGTAGCAATTTGTGTTCTTGATGTGATGATTGCACAGTTAGATTTAATGGTAGCAGTTTCTGTTGTTGATTTGATGATTGCACATATTTATTTAATGGTAGGAGTTTGTGTTCTTGATTTCATGTTGGTTTAATTATGATTTAATGGTAGCAGTTTGTATTAAATAGTATCAGTTTGTGTTCATGATCTTGGTGTAAATTGTGTAAATTTGAGTTCTTGATTCGATATGCAGTTTGTGTTCATGATCTTGGTTCTAGATCTTGGTTGATGATTTTCGATTAAGATAATGATATATAACATTTGGGGGCAAAATTTTGATTTTTTCAAGTTTATGCTTTACTTAAGAGGTTCAAATTAAGGCAAAATTTTAAATAATTCAATTGTTATTTTGAAATTAGAATTTGGAGCCAAAATTTTGATCCAAAATTTTGAAATCACCTAATTACAAGCAGTTACCCAGAATAAGGTACGATTCATATTCTTCCTATACCCTCTTTTCTCTCATAAAAAAAAAGACTGCAAAGAAAACACAAAAATCAAATCTTCTATCACCATTACTCTCCAAGTCAGAATAATTTTCTTTTACCCATTGTTGCTCAAGAGTCATGGAAATTCAACCCATTGTTGATAATCATCTTTTGCTTCCTGCTGATAATGAACATGATGATAACAACTTAGAATGTGAATCCGAAAAGTATTCAGATGATGAAGATCTAGATGCGCCTGGAACCAACCAATCAGATCGGATACTAGCTAAGAGAGGCATAACCAGGCTATTTAAGTTTCGCATGAAATATGGCAACCCTGGTGGAATAAAGCTCAAGATAACCTTTGATGCATTGAATAGGATATCAGGGTTACACAGAGCACTGTTTTCGAATTTTTTAGGAGATCTGGTTCGTGAGCACACAGGTTTGAAGATTATTTCCTGGGGGAAGGTGAATAAAGAATCAAGAGATAAACTATGGGCTGAAATCACGGTACATATATACTATTTTTTAACCCAGTACTACATAAGTTTATCTATGCAGTTACATTATGTGCAACTAATTAATAACAACATTGTGTTAATCTTTGCAGCGATATTTTGATGTTGACGTGACATTCAGAAAATTGGTAATGACTCGTCTTGGTCAACTGCTAAGGAATTTCAGAACGAAGCTCAGAGAAAAATACATTTTTCCCAACCTAAATACACCTTCCAAACAGAATGAAGTCCCGGCCAAGTATAGCGCATTTGTGAAATCAAAAGACTAGGTCGAGTTTGTAAACCACACGACCACCGATGCATACAAGGTTTTAATTAGTCATCTTATTTAAGTCTATATGTCATTTCATAATTTTCAGTTTGCAGCATTACCGCATGTAAACGCCTTATGATTTTGTGTTTTTAGGAGATATCTGATAAAGCTAAAATGTCGCGTTCCAAAAATATTTATCAGCATAAAAATGGACGAGGTGGATATGTTTATGTGAAAAAGAAAATGGTAAGATTACATGTGTATGCATCCCCATATTTTCGTTTATCTAGTTTTAACTTTACATGTGTATGCATTTGATGTTTATTAGATCGAAAATAAAGAGATTGAAGCAGACGAAGAACCCCCGCGTGGTATAATGTGGTTGAAAGGAAGGGTAAACAAAGACGGAGAATTTCTAGATGATGAGATTAGATCAGTAAGAGATAAACTTGTAAGTTTGACTGCAAATTCTATTATTATGCTTATATACCAGCAGCATTAACTGTGTACTAGCAGTAGTAACTTGTATACCAGCAGTATTAACTGCGTACTAACAGCAGTAACTGTGTACTAGCAGTAGTAAACACTAGGCATATTTTTCATTGAAGTTCGTGAGCAACACTAACTCCAGCTGAGCAGCATTGACACAAATATGAGCAACAGTTACTCTAACAGCATCAAAAAGACTATTAATCCCAACATTTCCTATATTTTTTATGCAGAAAGAATCTGATGACCAGATCAAGAAATTGTCCAATGAGATGACAGAAACAAAGAGAATACTTACTCAAATGATGGCATAGTTGAGTTAACAAGGGGTGCAGTTACATTTGTCATCTGAATTGCCAGTAGCCTCAGATGTAAGCCAACAAGGGTCTACAGATTCCCAATTGCAAGGAAATGTGTCTCCAACACAAGGAGTACCAACAGTATGTATTTCAACATATTTCTTGTTATTCTTTTGTTTAAATAATGTAACGTGTTTTATATATACATATAGGAACCTGCTAAAACTGTCGGACTTAAGAAAAAGCCTAAGTCACGACAAAACGGTTCTCCAGATTCCCAATCGGAACAAAATGTGTCTCCAACACAAGCACTGCCAACAATATGTATTTCAACATGTTTCCTGTTATTCTTTTTTTTAAATAATTTCTGATATATACATGCAAAAATTCATTTTTTTTAGCCATTTAAGTGCAAACTGTGGCACTTAAAGAAATCAAATATCGTTGCTTTGGGTACATACATGTGTTTTTTCAACCTACATATATATAATTCTTCATATATAATTCAATGTTTGATACAAGCGTCTTTTGTTACTACAGGTTACACCACCAACTACGATGCAAAAGATTAGTGACAACAAATGTGGACCAACAACACCATCGAAGCGCAAAAGTTATGTCTCTATAGAAGCCCTAAAGCAAGCTAGGCCGGCGAAGAGTCAAAAGTCTTTAAATTATGGTACTTGAGAATTTGATTATGTACGACATTACAATTGTATATTCGGTTCAGTTATATACATTCGAGTTTAATTCAATTTGAAATTTCTTTTTGTTTTTAATTCTGTTATATATATATATATATATATATATATATATATATATATATATATATATATATATATATATATATATATATATATATATATATATACTCATTCCAGCAGCACTAGCATAGTACTAGCAGTAGTAACTCAGCTTCAGCAGGACTAACTTAGTACTAGCAGTAGCAACTCTGCTCCAACGGTACTAACTTAGTAATAGCAGTAGTAACCCTGTGACTAAAAGATGCAGTCACATAATATGGTCACGCTTATCAACATTATTCGTCACTCTTTGTTTAATTCGATGTGTGACTAAATATTACAAAATGCCACACAAACTAAAAATTCATGTGACCATTGGATGAACCATAGTCACGCAAAATACACATTTCTTTACTTTAAACAGTATATGGTCACACTTATTAACAATTTTGGCCACTTTATGGTTAATTGTATGTGACTAAATACCCAAAACAAACATGATTTGTGTGACTAAATATTACAAAAGTCCACACAAACATAAAATTCAAGTGGCCATTGGATGATCAATAGTCACACAAAATACATATTTTTTCACTTTAAACAGCATATGGTCACACTTATTAACACTTTTGGCCACTTTATGCTTTTTTATATGTGACTAAATACCCAAAACAAACATGCTTTGTGTGACTAAATATTACAAAAGGCCACACAAACAAAAAATTCAAGTGGCCATTGGATGAACAATAGTCACACAAAATACACATTTCTTCACTTTAAACAGCATATGGTCACACTTATTAACACTTTTGGCCACTTTATGCTGAATTGTATGTGACTAAATACCCAAAAAAAACATGCTTTGTGTGACTAAATATTACAAAAGGCTACACAAATATAAAATTCAAGTGGCCATTGGATGATCAATAGTCACACAAAATACACATTTCTTCACTTTAAACAACATATGATCACACTTATTAACACTTTTGGCCACTTTATGCTTAATTGTATATGACTAAATACCCAAAACAAACATGCTTTGTGTAACTAAATATTACAAAAGGCCACACAAACATAAAATTCAAGTGGCCATTGAATGATCAATAGTCACACAAAATACACATTTCTTCACTTTAAACAGCATATGGTCACACTTATTAACACTTTTGGCCACTTTATGCTTAATTGTATGTGACTAAATACCCAAAACAAACATGCTTTGTCTGACTAAATATTACAAAAGGCCACACAAACATAAAATTCAAGTGGCCATTGGATGATCAATAGTCACACAAAATACACATTTCTTCATTTTAAACAACATATGGTCACACTTATTAACACTTTTGGCTACTTTTTGCTTAATTGTATGTGACTAAATACCCAAAACAAACATGCTTTGTGTGACTAAATATTACAAAAGGCCACACAAACATAAAATTCAAGTAGCCATTGGATGAACAATAGTCACACAAAATACAAATTTCTTCACTTTAAACAGCATATGGTCACACTTATTAACACTTTTGGCCACTGATTTTTAAATTGTATGTGACTAACTCCAAAAAAATAACACACGTTGTGTGACTAAGTCATCACAAACGTCACATTTATTATATATTCATGTGGACATAGGACGGGAAATAGTCACACAAAATACACATTTACTTGAATAAATCATCTCAAATGTCACATATATTATATATTTATGTGGCCAAAGGACGAACAATAGTTACTCTAAAAAAACATTTGTGTGACTATAAAGTGTTTACGGTCACACAAAACTGATTAATCCAACAAAACTTGTGCCTAATTTGTCACACATATTCGGGTTTTGGTCACTCTTTTTCAATGAAAACGGCCACAAACTAAACAATGTGACCATATGCCACCTACGGTGGCGCGACCTTTGGTGACACACACCAAAAAAAACGTGTGTGACTATATGCATATCGTCACACATTTTTGGTGTGACGAAATCCCATATCTGTACCAGTGGTAATATGATTACGTGATTAATATATATGAACTAGTCATGATTCTTAAATTCTAACAGTGGCATCACGAGCCGTTTTAACATGTAATTAAATTACCGAAACACATAAAAAATGAATCTTGGATTAGGTTTTTTTTTTACTCGATTTTTTAGGGTTTAAAAAATTAAAACCCTAATTTTTAAGGGGGGGGCGATGCCCTTTATAATTAAAAAATTCCCTAAAATTTGTAACAAGCTTATGTGATTAAGTGCGTATCTTGTGACTTGTATTAATCCATGATGAAACAAGCATGTTTATCATGGATTAGGGTTTAATTAATTGTTAAGTTAATTGACACATGTAATTATGATAGATAAAAAATTTGGGAAGACCTCAATTAATTATATTAATAAATCTATTTTGTGCTATTTGGTATATGTTTGCTAAGACTAACGCAATTGATTCGTCGATGCATGTGGCTCACACTACCATTGTAGGTGATAGTCTTAGTTAAATATACGCATATTGAAACATAGAAAGATTATTAATAGGATTTTATCAACAAGTTTGCATGTGGCTACTTGATACATAAATTAATTGTAAAGATTATGTGTACTTATTTGGTTATTTATTTTTATTAATTACTTGTTTTTTGTTTAAATTGTATGACACGTTGTAAGAAAAAAAGGGTAATTTTTGAATAGAAAATAAATGGACTAAATAAATATGAAACTTGTTGTAATAAATTATAGATCTTGCAAAGTCTTATGTGCCGATAGTGGTTCGCTTCGCACAGTAATTTGCTCCCAGGCGAGACTAGCAAGATTATAGTTTATTACATGTTTTTAATACTTAAAGTCATAAACTTTTAATTGAGTGATGAGTTTTGTACCTATAGTGTGAACGGCTCACCCAGTTTTGACAAACTATAAGAGGGGTATAAGGAGGATTGACATTAAATTGTCAAACCGAAAGAGACGCTTTTTTAATTGGCATTTAGTGCTGACGTTTGTCTCTCCGGTCCTTTGTGCGTCAAATTGGAGCTACCAAGTAAGCTATTTTATGTACAAAATCATCTTAAGGGTGAATAGACCTCAATTTCACGTGCCACTTTATGGTAATTATCCGAATAACTTGGGTCTTTTGACTCATGCAGTAGTAGGATATCGTGGGCGATAATTGTGGGTAATTCTTTGATTGGTGAACCCAATACCTCAATTAAAACTTTGTTGATTTAAATCTTAGCCTTAATTGGTAAATAAAAACGTTTTGAAAACTTATGATACGAAGATGTATGCATGCTTCTTCGTACATATTTTTATTTGACACATCAAAATTAGTACCCTAAAAAATTTAAGTTCATGCCATCTAATTATAAGAAACACTTCAAGTTGTAATTTAGTTTAGGTGAGACCTTGACTAGATTACAATGGCAAGGTAAATTTCCGTTAATGCGTGAGACCATATATGGAGAATTTGCAGTTTCTAAATTAGACAACCTAATTAAGTTGTTAGTGAGACCTAGAAACATAAGGCATGAGATGGGATGAAACATACTTACTTTGCAAATTGTATTTGGCAAATGTGAATCCCATAATGATCTAGGAATCGGAAATTGTTTGACGATTATTGTTCGACAGATTACCATATTTTATACTTTCACTACTAGCAGATCAACTGATGTAGTGAAACTATGAAAACTTTGATCCTAGGTTTTAAGAAAATTCAATGTTTGTATGAATATTTCCTTGGGTATTTTATTTTCTTGAAAAGATTGTATTATCGAAAATACTAAAATTGAATTTGTAAATTCTTTTAAATGTATTAATGCAACGTTAAACTGTAAACGTGGAACATTCTTTTATTGGTAAATTGATCTACACCCGTAGGAGTTTTTGGCTAGAATCAACTTTACTAAAAGAATAAACCTAGTCTCCTTTCTATGAGAGAAGAGTGAGACTTAATCCTATTCTTTTTCATGAATGAGAAAGGTAAGATAGAAAAATTAGAATTGTCTAAATTCTAAGAAATAACTCATAGCAAACTTTAATAGTTAAAAAATGCACATTTTATGAGTTATTAAATTAGAAGCTAGACTAATTACCGCAACATTGGTAAAAGGAAAACTAGAATAATTTATTTAGTTGTTGTGCTTTGACCACTTAAAGATGCTACATACCATTGTGGGAATGGTAGACATATTAAGGAAAAATTGCATGCCCAATTTTCAAGTTAATTGCATTGATGGATAGTCCATCATCTACATAGTAGAATACACTCTTTTTAATACCTAAGTAATTGTTACGAATGGGTCTTCTCAAAGGTGTAGGAAAGTTAATAGCACACTATTTGCTTTGACTGGTTATGAAACACTTACAATGTTGTCAAATCCAGTGGGAGCATTGTGTTGAAATTACTGAATAATGAGTTATTGTAATGATCTGTAATTCAGTGGGAGCTACAAGTTTTGTCATCTTGGTAGTAACCCAGATTATCTCTAGAATGTCTTGAGATAATTACTTTCCAATTGTAGACACTTGTGGTTTTAAGTATAGTCATGTACGTTTCCTTACTAGACAATGTGGTTCTACATCTACTAATTATGCTAATATATATGACACAATCATATTAATCACATAAACAAACGAGTGACGTGTTGTTTATCTGATGCATGATGTTGTTCCATGCACAAGTGGGAGAAATCTTTATTGTGTGCAAGGTACAACAACATATAGGAATATGATTTAAAGGACTGTCTTGACCGCAAGGTAAGAAACTAACGTTCTAATTATGACTAATACACATCTAATTCAAGAAACACTTGTTGTTGAAATATAGTTTAAGTGAGACCTTGACTAGATTACAACAACAAGGTTAAATTCCATGATTACGTGAGACCGTACATGGATAATTACTGTTTCTAAATTAGATACCTATCAGAACAAGTGTCAATAATGATAATGAGACTACTTCAAACTAAATATTTATGTATTATTAAAATGACATAAATAAATGAAGTAATCTAATACTACTTCAAATTTGAATATTTGTGTATTCTTGGAATGTCATAAATATATGAAGTAATAAATTAACTTGAAATTACTATTGAAACCAAATTGTGGTGTTCATGATTATTTTAGTTATACATGTTTATACTTTATTGTAAAGCTATAATTATGAAGTCTTTTAATTGTTACAAGACTTATTATAATATAAAGTAAGACGTTAACTTGTTATGTCTTCTTTATTAAGACATATACAAGAAGTCATTGAGTTGATCAATGATTTATAACGTATAGTGGGATTATAACAGTCTATGTCTTCTTGTTGAGACATGGACAAGAAGTGACTTAGTTAAAAAGTACTTGCGTTATAAAGCATGCAATTGGCTTGGAAAATCTATTTCACCATTAAGTTGACTTAGTTGGAAATAGGTAAGCCAGAAGGAGTATGAGTTTATCTTACATATTGTCTGATTGTCTCACAAAATTAGTTCTAATGAAATTCCTCAAGTTAGTGGTGTGTTCAGTTAGGAGAATCAAACTCTATTGGTATTGTTTGATTAAAGTTAACTATAACTTCCTTTCCTTCAAAAAGTTATCAAGGTTAGAAAATTAAGTATGGATTGTATATACTCAATAAGACTCCAACCTAGAAGATTAATAAGACACCATTTATTATGGAATGTGATGAATCACATTAAGTCTTAAAATTGAAGTTCTTAATTTGTTAAACAACTTATGAAGTAGAAAATTAACAAACTAATGTAAGGAACTGTCAATATGTATTTATAATGTCCCAAAAGAGAACAATTTAGTGTTGCTCTACTTGCTAAGTATTTATAGATGGTCTATTAATTACAAAAGGTAAGTGGGAGGTTTTATCTTGAAAAGAAAAAATTACAAGATGCATAATCTTCTAAAAATACACTAGTAAATGTCATGATGAGGATTAAACATGTTAATGTTAAATCTCAAGATGATAGAATTCTCATTCATAGATCCGCAAGGATATCTCAAATATTTGAATAATATGTTGAGGATTATGAGTTATAGGATTATGGTAAACCTGTAGTTCATTAAGATGAGTTGCAAATATTGAATTTGGCAAATTACTCATACTATGAATGTTAAGATGCAGTCCATAAAGATAATTAGTTTTTTGAAACTTAATTTATCTTGAACTCTATAGTTAGACTATAAAATGAAGATGAGTATCTTCAAAGGGAATGAAAATCCTAGAGGTTTAAATCTTTGTGTAGACATCATATGGACAAATTTTGTAAACATATTTAATGTATGAAAAGATTATTAATCACACTTAAGCAATTAACTGTGATTGAATATTCTTTCTAGGCACATTAAATGTATAAAGATTATGATTGTCGTTCTTAGTTTCATTAATATGAATTTGACAATGGAATATCAAAACTTTTTCTTGAGTAATTACTTGTGCGAGGATGATAAGTAATCAAAAGGAGTATTTGAATTCAAATAATCTTTGAAAGTATACAAAGTGCAATAATTCATGAATGGATTAATGCATGCATCTAGGAGATATACTTATGTTTAATTATTAAATCCAAATTTTGATTTACAATTAAAATAAGTTACTCCCTCCGTCCCAATTTTATTGTCCCATTTTTCCATTTCGGGCGTCCCAAAATTATTGTCTCATACCAAAAATGGAAAGTGAGTGGAGTTTGGTAAAGTTTACTATATTACCCTTGGTTGAAATTAATATTACAAACTATAATGAAGTATTAATTAATTGGTTAAGGGTAAACTTGTCATTTGGCGAAAAAGTAAGAGAGATAAAGTAGTGATAGTGGTGTTTTTCTAAAAGAATGTGTTTTTTGTTATGGGACAATAATTTTGGGACGGAGGGAGTAATTCATTAGTATTCCTGAAAGCTAGTAGGAGTGTTATATTTATTTTCTTATTTCATATATGTTGTATAACATATAGGAAGTAACATTCCATATACGTTAAATGTTAAGTCTTAGTTTGGAATGGAACTTCACTTGAAGATTTAGGAAATAAACATACAACCTTGGAATATATGTTTATTGTTATAAACATAAGCGGTAAAATAATTGATTCTAATAGAGCATGATATACTATTAGAAAGTCTAAATGGATACATATCTTTACAAAAATATAACATGAATGAAATCAAGTTTGACACAAGGATTTTTCATGTACATCATGTTATTTGTTGTATCATACTTGGATGAAAGATGATTTGACAACATTGATATCTAATTGAAAGTTATTAGATAACTAAGTGTAATGAATATGGTTGGATATAGAATTACATCCTCAGCTTGGAATTGCTCCTAAATTCTAAGTATGAACCATATGGCAAATTGTTGCGTAATTGTTATAGCCGACAAATCTTGAAAGATTGGAAGGCATCAAACATTACACAATGGATATTAAAGTTTACGAAATTTTAAAAAGTATATTGTTGTTTGCATACAATGATGCAAATGAAATTGAGATGACACTCAATACTAGTCATGGTAGGATTTCATCCTTGTTAATGGCCATGTGTACTAGTTATGCTTAACTAAGAGCATAGTTGCATTATACATTAAAGAGAATTAGAATACTTTAAACTATAAAAGGTTTGATAGTTTAATTGTCATAAAGTGGTGGTTGAGGATGTCACGCATTTTATGAAATATTATGTGGCAAAATCAAGATAGTTGAATGCACACATACAAGAACTTCACTAATTGAATTCTTGAAATAAGTATTCTCAAAATTCCGATAGATCAAAATTAGTTGATTTATGTCTTGTCAAAAAGTATGATTGACATGACTTGAGGCATAATTCATTAACTAGAATTATCATGCATTGATCTATTTAGTATTTGGATAAGGGATGTTAAGCAATTATTATTTACAATGAATTAAAGTACTTGGTACGTTTGTTTTCATTAATAATAGATTGTATCCTATATTTGCATGTCTAAATCTGTGAATAACTTATGTTATTTTAAATTGTCCGTTGTCACTTAATGATATGGGAATATCATTAAATCAAGACAAATCTGAGTATTGGTAGAATATACTTGAAAGTATATTGATGCGTTGACATGCCAATTTCACATGATATTCAATGAATTGAGTATAGGACTTATCCCAACTTCATGAGTTTACTTTATGGATCTTGTCATCAAGTAAATCATGAATATAGTTATCCTCAGACTTGAGATGCCAGATAACTGTCATGGATGTAGTGCATTTCTGTGAAGCAATTTACCGTTATACGTTACTGGTAGCTATAAGGATTGTTTTCAGGAGTGTTGCAAAGTTCATGGGTTATGCTCGTAGTCAAGAGAGAATTTGTTCCTTCAAATTTGTTTTGAAGTTTAATACTGCTGGGCCCCTCGTAGGGTTGACAAGATGTTTACGTGGCCACGCCCAAGATCCATCTGGAATACGTTCAGACGATTTGGTAATCTTGCTCACTCAGAAACAACGAGAAACAGAATGGTTAATAAAGAATGACTAAGATCCATATCTTTATTAACGTAGTATTAGAAACAAAAGGATAAGTATGATGATGAATCATCGAATGGTTTTTCCAGGAGACCACCACCCGAGTTGTACTAGGGGCATTGGCGTGTTACTAGACGCTAACCAATGTCATTACACTATTAATAGATGTCCAAGTGGGAGCTGTTAGTTTTAATGGACAAATATTAATGTGCGTATGTCTATAATCGAACTCGGGACCACAGGATTGCACACATTACGTATGAGGAATTAATGTATAATAATTAATATATAAACCGTTATGTATTTAATTATTGAAACATAAAAATAACGACTAACGGACGTTAAGTAGTTAACGGGAATTGACTAACGACCATTAGGGAATAAGAGAAGGACTATAGATGAAATTAGAGGAACAAGAAGCTTTCGGAATCCTTAGGGATCCTTTAGGCCGGTCGTATATGGGCTAGGGTTAGCCAACCCATTGCCAACTTATTCTCCAAGATACTTCATCTATAAATACAAGGCTAGGGGTTATTCATTCTTGACTCTTGCACTCTTGCTATAACCCTTAAAGTCTTTTCTCTTCTTCTTTGCTTAGGATCGATCAAACTAAACCCTTAAAGGGTCGATCCATCTTTGTTTTATAAACAAAATTGTTTTGGTTTATTTTGTGTTTTTCAAGATCTAGCAATCTCATTAATTCGGTTATAGTACGTGTGTACAAGATTGTGGATATTAACTCGTTGTAGTTAATAATCTTGGATTGAGATACAAAATAGTAGGGGTATCTCGTTAATCCATTCTTAATATTAAAGAAGAAGATTTGAAGGTTGATTCTTGTTCTTGCTAGAATCAAAAGGTACATTACTTTAATTTTCGGTTAATCTTTTATATGTTAAAATTGATCCTACGCTTCCGCATAGGTAATATGATTACGTGATTAATATATATGAACTAGTCATGATTATTAAATTCTAACAGAACTCACATAATTTAGAACCACTATAGAACAACAAGAATTAACTTAACCCAATCTCATCTTTCACGAGATATGGAGGAGGTAAGATGTAGACAACCTTACCCCTACTCAAAGGTAGAGAGGCTAATTCCAGAAGACCTCCGATCTTTTTGCAAGAAATGAGGATCGAACCCTTGCCTTTGTCTCCAAACGAGAGGGGTTTTTCCAACTGATCAAACACTGTTTGTTTACAATAGAACAACAAGAGTTCAAGTTAATTCAATTGTAACTAAAATAAAATCAACAATAACTAAAAGTAGTAGGTTATTTGTATATACAAACTTATGAAATTCATCGTATCATATACAATCAAGTATAAACAGCTCCACATGTGGTTCGGTTGGTGCTCGCTAGTTTAGTGCTTCACTCAATATTGTATCCATTCTCTAGAACATACACAAAGTTCATTAGTTTTAAAAACAATTGTAAAAGAAGTAAAGAAGTTCACAGCAAGAACGACAATATTTTTAGTTTCATAAAAATACATAGACGACTTCACCTGCCACATTAATGTACTTGCCAACGATATCCTTGTGGTACATCCATTCACCACCAATATCATTCTCTAAACTCTAAGGGCCCGTTTGATTACCACCTTTTGGTTTTGGATTTGACTTTAGATGACAAAAACTTTCTTTGTTTCAAAATCCGGGATTAAAAATTGGCTATTGATAGCGGAATTTTGCAAAATCTCAAGTTTTACAATCCTCCAAGGCAATGCACCTAATCGTTGTAGTGTAGTATATGCAAGACACGGGGGATTAATCGTTCTCTATGGGAATAGTGTTGTGACAGCCGAAGTGTATGACGAAATAGATCTAGAGGTGTAGGATGATTCTTTTTATATTTTTATATAATTTTTAAAAAGCAAATTAAAATATCTCAGGGTTTGAAGAGTGGGTTTTTAAACTACTAATTAAACTAGTTATGCGAAAAAGTAAATTGTGTTAACTCTTATGTATGTGTTCACTTAAATTATTCTTACTCCCTAGTTATCTCTTATTGATTAGTCGAATTGTCACATCCTTGTTTTAATTGGAGCGATGTTTTATTCCTTAATATTGGTCGTAGGGAGGTGTCATATGCCCTAACTCTATGAATGTATAAGTCTCCTTTAAGAATCCTAAGGGTCATTAAGACTCTTAATATCAACAAGCCGCAATTCATGCAATAAATACAACGAGAAAAACATCTAGTGCACTCTAGTGTTACGTTTAGCAGGACGTTCAAGCTAATACATATAAGAATGAAGCCAGTTTTTCTACTCCTAACGTGAGGTAACCAATAAAACAAGAGACGACAATCAATAATTAATAACTAGGTTTCATTCAAATCTAAAAAAAGTAACTCCAAATACCGTCTTTCATGGGTTATGGGTCCCAATACCGTCTTCCATGGTGTATGGGGGAGGTTGAAATGTAGACAGTCTTACCCCTACCTAAGGTAGAGAGGCTACTTCTGGTTCTACCAAAAGGTAGAAAAGGACCCCGGCCTTTTTATAGGGAGTGAGGATCGAACCCTTGACCTCTAGGTTAAGAGGCAAGGGGTTTTCCAACTGATCCACCCTACTATTTGTTCATTCAAATCTAAGCAAACACTAATTAATTTAGCCTAGCATGTTAAAGAGAAGAAAAGAAAAACATATAATCAAACAACACATAGACATATTGAATGATTAAAGAGGAATCACTTATCTTCAATAGAACATAGGCTTAGTGTCTGGAAAAAGCCTTACAAATCTCTGAAAATTGTCTTAGGGTTCATCTGTACAAGATGTTACACGAATAATGGAAAACATACGAAAATATATATAGATTTACACTAGCGAAGGCGTCACTTTATGGTTGTGACGTCGTTCGCCCACCGTCATTAGGGTTTCGTATTTTGTACCACCGCCGTTGTGACGATGTTGCCTTGTAACTTCTGACGCCGTCGTGAAGTGTGACACCGTCAATCTCTAGACCATCATAAAAAGTTTGAACCGTCGCGTATAAAATTTACTTTGAATCTTCTCATTGAAATACAAGTGATGGCGTCACGTTGTAACTTGTGACGCCGTCAGGACTCCTTTTCCTGACGAATTCGTGACTTGGTCATTTTCTTGTCCAAATAAGCCAAAAACATGCTCCTTTCCGACATTCGCTTCCAAAGTACCTAAAATGTAAAAAGAAACGATTTAGGGTAATAATTGATCAATTATATACGAGTTTAGAGACTAAATGACCCACTAAAAACGCACGTTTTAAATTCTTATATGCTATTATGTTCGGTGGTCCCACACTTTTCCAATCCTCATAACTTGATGGGTTTTCATTTTTTTGTGGGTCCAATTTTCATTTTCTCTCTATCTCTTTTATCTCTCTCGTATGATATTATTATTTTTTTATTTTAATAACATCATAAAACACTTATTCAATTCTTTAGGGTAAATTGCAAATTTGGTCCCTAAAGTAACATGAGTGCGCAAGGATCACACCGAGACGCTTTTTTTTGCAAAAAAAAAACATTAATGTTTACGTTTTTTAGCAAAAAAAGCCACCAAGAGCGACTGTTTGCTAACGTTCGTTATTTATCTCGTTAAGTGACTCGTCACTGAGGGTATTATTGTCATTTCATTGTTCATATTTAATTCACCTGTCTATTTTGCGTTCCCAATGCACGAGTTTATTTCAATGGCTTAGCTTGCAAAACACACCTCCCTGTTTATCACTTCAGACACTCCCCCAAACATACACTCTTAAGATAAAGTCAAATTCCCCATTTCCTTAACCATGAACAGGTCTCATTGTGATATTGACCTCATGCTTCTCTGTAACTCCTTTTTCCTTACTGAAATTATGCTTCGCCATTACCAGACAGATATTCTTCAAGACATGCAGCAGGCACACGATTTGATGAACAAGTCCCAAAAGATTACTGACAGGGTTGATCATAGAGGGAGCTGATTGTTGAACTTCAAAACTTTTCACGTTCAAGAAATGCAAGGGATAATACGAAGAAGCTTAGGAGACTCCAGACTATTGATTTGCGTAGGGCGAGGGCGTTGATGAGGATGGTCAAGCAAATTCACGACAAGATTCTTAAGAAGATTAAGTTTGCTGTGAGGTAGAGGTTTACGTGAGGGGGTTGGTTGATGGAGGTTGGGATGGGTTTCTTTTGTTTATGATGAATGTAGGTACTAAGTAGTAAGTACGGGTTTAGGACTTGGGGTTATTTTGTTGTTGTTTCCCCGAGCCTTATGTAGATGTAGATAGGGGTTTTGGTTTCCCCTATCTAAAAATTGTAAAAATATGGTTATGATTAATGAATGAAATTGGTCGTTTGATCCGGATTTTCATTGTATAATGTGGTCAAATATTTTTTTACTATTTTAGTGTCTTGGATCAGTATCACATACATAAACATGAAAATCACATAAATCAAACCATAAAACACAAACCAAAACATGAAAATGGCATTAATCCAACCATAAAACACAATGGATTAGGACTTAAGCCTGTAGAACAATGGATTAGGACTTAAGATAGGTGATGCAAAAACAGAGTAGTGATAGTAGTGAACCATCCTTTGGACACTGGAAATATGAATTACTGCAAATAACATGAATTGGCCTCCTGAATGGTACCTATCTCTACCTGTTTTGCTGCTATATCCAATACCAGTGATCAATGTAAATAGGAAACATAATATCTTCTTGTTCATACTATGAACATGAGACATATCTAATAGGAAATACGCATTACTACAACTATACTAATACAACTCTGAACATGAGACATATCTAATAGAGCATACTCATCCATTGGTGTTCTTGTTTTTAATGAAGTTTCTTGGTTTTTTTTTTTCGCTTGACTTGCTCCAACACTTTCTTCTTCTTCACTACTCTCCCTAGGTTGATCTTTAGGTGGTGTTCTTTCTCCACTTCCATCTCCACTATCCACTGCACCACCCCCTTTAGTTATGTTTCTAACACCTAAACCTATAACACCACCACTTATAGCTACTGCACCACCAGCTGCAACAACACCTCTGCCTCTGTAAGCATGCCTCTAACAGGAATACCACATACTTTCTCCTTTAGGTAGCCTTGCTTCAAAATTTAAACCAGCCATATTTTGAACTTCCATATAATAGCCAATGCATCTCATTTTAGTTGATTCGCTGCTGTCATCCAACAACTCTACGTGTGTATCATTACCAGTCATATTGTTTCTCTTTAATTTTTTAGTTGAAGGGTGTGCCATACCTATGTTGGAAAACAAGTTGGAATGAGTATTTACTTCACTATACTAGTTGGTAGGAGAATTTACTCATGGCACCTTTTGTGTAGGCAAATATAGTGACAGTCTAGTTTGAAATGTACCCGTTTGACTTTCATTGTGTGAGGTAGGTAAAGGAGTATTAACTTCTCACAAGTTTACACAAACCTACCCATCTCAATGGATCAAAATCAAATAATCCATTACTATGCATTTTAAACACAACTTCATCTTGATAACCCATTAAACATGACACCATTTAAATTCAAACATTAAGAATCAATTAAAGTAACACACTATGAACATCAAGACGAAAGAGCTACTACAGCTGCTATGACAAACACTCCTACAGTCTCAACAGAAACAACACAACTGCTATGCCAAACAATCCTACGAAAGAGCTACTACAGCTGCTATGCCAAACACTCTACATTTCCCATTGTCACTACAACTCTATTGAATTGACTACATTTCCTATTCTAACGGCCTAATTAGAACCACAATACTATGTTTATCCTCAACCTATTCTAACGGCCTAATTGTAAGTATTGTCCTTGAAGTATATTTGGCGGGAGAGAGTGAGATGCCTGTGAAATGACAATAATACCCTCAGTGACGAGGCACTTAACGAGATAAATAACGAACGTTAGCAAAAAGTCGCTCTCGGTGCCCATTCGTGTTACTTTAGGGACCAAATTCGCAATTTACCCAATTCTGTATTTGCTTTCATCAAATACGAATCCTAATCATAATCCAAAAACAAATCAAAATCCAAATCTTAATCCTAAACCCAACTACAAACCACCACGGACCCTAAGTTACACCTTCCGCTCCTTGGACATTAATGTACTTGCCAACGATATCTTTGTGGTACATCCATTCACCTACAACAAAAGGCATAACTTGTGAAATAAAATATTGCTAACTATAAATGAAGACATAAATAAACAAAGACGGGTGAAGTTTTGACATGATTTCTACCATCAATTTTTTGCGTTAAGATAAACCTATCCTCATAACTTACTTTTTAAAGTTTAAAGCACGAGTCGCCTTCCCACAATTCTTAAGGAAACTGCAATCTGAAATTTTATTTTAAGAAAAATTCCGAATAAATAGTTGGTTAAAAAACCACATAACCACAGTTAATAAAACAATCATCATAAACTTGCCAAGATAATAATATAACAAAAAGCTACTTGTAAGAAAACACAATTTAACACTTAATCTTCTTTTATTCCCAGATACCAAAAGTAAAACAAGATTGATCTCAATCAGTGAATACTAGATACAATAACAACCTGATCTCAATCAGATATCAAACAACAATCTATCACAAACTAAACTGACCAAGATGATCAGATACAATAGAATCAAATTAGGGTTTATAACTGTGTGTGAATGAATGAGAGCAGAGAGAGAAAACGGATCAAGAGTTATGAGAGAGCTTTTTGTGTTTTTTCTTTATATACTAGCTTCACCGACTATCTTTCAATCTTGACAACCCTAGTCCTCCATCTTTCACACTCTTGCCAAAACCAGCTAAAGCTCCCATTCCTCTATAACTAAAAATACAAACAACACACAATTAGTCCCTGTAGTTATTCCAGGCTAAGATTATAATTTTAACAACCCCCCTTAATATCAGCCTGGAACACATCATACATACCCAATTTTAAAACCATTTTGTTATGTTGAAAACTGTCCAATCCTTTTGTGAAAACATCTGCAGATTGAACTTTCTCAGTTTTGATTATACCAGATAAAATTTTATCCCTTACAAAATGAAAATCAATTTTCAAATGTTTAGTCCTCTCATGGAAGACTGGATTAGCAGCAATCTTAATTGCCGCTTGACTATCACAAAACGGTTTTACAGGTAATTGCTGCTTGACTATCACAAAACGGTTTCCTAGTTCAGGTCTTTTAAAATCTTTAAGACCCAAACAGTTTCTGAAGTGGCAGAGGCCATGGCTCTATATTCAGCCTCTGCACTGGACTTAGAAAGGGTATTCTCTTTCTTGCTTTTCCAGGAAACTAATGAACAATTTAGAAAGATGCAAAACCTTGTAACAGACCATCTAGTTACCAAACACTTTGCCCAGTCTGCATCCAAATAAGTCTCAAGATTTTCAAAATAATTTTTGACAATATGTATACCCCTTCCAGGAGAACCTTTGAGATATCTCAAAACTTTAAGTGCAATTTTAAGATGAGACTTAAAGGGTTTATGCATAAACTGACATAAGCAATGCACAACATAAGATATAACAGGCTTAGTGTGAGTTAAGTATATAAGTTTTCCAATAAGCTTTTGATACTCAGTTATTTTATCTAAAACAGGATCTGTCAAAGTTGGTTCATTAGATATACTCAAATTTTGATCTAATGGAAAAGCTGATGGTTTACAGGCAAGAAGACCAAACTCAGATAGCAAATCTAGGCAATACTTTCTTTGTGATGGACAAAGACCCTTATCAGTTTCAATAACTTCTATTCCAAGAAATATTTAAGTTTTCCTAGATCTTTAATCTGAAATTTAGTCTTAAGATAAAATTTAAAGTCCTCAATAGCTTCTAAGTTATTACCAGTGATAATAATATCATCACATACAAGTAAGGCAACAAACACCTGATTCATTCTTAGTAAACAAGGATAGTCACTCTTATCTTTTTGAACCATTCTCAAGTAAAGACTTGTAACTTACATCTGTATGTGCTTGTTTTAACCCATACAGTGATTTTTTAAGCCTGTCAAACTCGTACTACTTAATCAAGACACCATCTAGTAATTTGACACTATAAAACAGTATTAACAGTTTTCTCTAGATCACCATACAAGAAGGCATTATTAACATCAAGTTGAAAAATAGGCCAAGACTATTGAACAACCAAATTAATGACACATCTAACAGTAACAATCTTAACCACAGGTGAGAAAGTTTCATCAAAATCCACACCTTCTTTTTTATTAAAGCCTTTAGCAACAAGCCTAGCCTTATATTTATCAACTTCACCACTAGACTTGTACTTGATTTTGAAAACCCATTTGGAACCAATAGCATTTCTACCAGCAGATATGTGACAAATGGTAAATTTGTCATAATATTAAATGCATAACAATTCATTTATTGTGACTGAATTATCTAATTTGGCCTTGTGTGATTATAACGAGAAACAGACCTGCATTTATTGACACCCAGATATCTCACCAGGAACAGTGAAGTTACCATTATTGACAATTTACCCATGATTATTGTATTGAAAATGGGAGGTTATCTCGGTTTCACACGGATTGACACCACACACAAACTAGGAACAAATAAGAGATTTAGGAATTCTAGTGAATAATTAAAAACTCACAAACACATTCAAGAATTATAGAAACAATAATATCTCATAATTGTAACGGTTCCAGGAAGGATCCGAATTGGACTCAGTTTAATGATACGCGGATTTAAAATACCTCACTTAAACTAATTATTCACTCTATATACTTAAAATAAAAACGTGTATACCCTGCACTTAAAATAAATACTACTCCCTTCCACTCACACCTAAATAACGAAAATCTGTAACCCTATCCCTTTTACTTTGTCGCCTCTATCATCTTCCCCAAAACAAAGTACGAACCATCACCATCTCCATTAAATCCCTTTAACTAAAACCATTGTCTCCTTCATAGATCACGAGCTGACATAGGATAAGGAGCCATAGGAGTAGAGAAAACACACCAAAAAGGTAGGATCGTTCACCCCAGATCTGAAAGTGAGCATGGAGTTATTCTCTATAATTATCTTTTTAAACCCATGTCCCAAAAGATGTCGAACCACACTCACATAAGGGTTCTGAGAATCGCTAAAATGACAACAAAGATTAGTGGGATTGTGGTTCGGTTTGGGACAAGTTGGGTCTCGGATCTGGAGGGTTCATCTTAGTGTTCATTCGCCAAAAATCTTGGTCAGGGAAATTTTTATCTTGGATTCAACTAGTTATGTTCATAAGAAATTAGAGGGTTGAATAAATAAGATTAGTAATTGATGTTGTCATTTTCTGTCGAATGAGTTACCCAGAAACAACAATAGATTTAGAGAAAATTTAAGTGAAATGATGATTAGTTTTTGTGTTGTTATCGTTAGAATGGCTTAGGAAATCATCAATTGGTACTATCTTGTTGATCATTGTGGCTAAAGTTCGCAATTCGAGTCGAAGGACTCCAGGGGATTCATGGATTAGAATATTGAATTAAGTCTAGAAATTTTGATGAGGAATTTAGGCACTAGAACTGTTCGAAAGGACTCACCGCTTTAGTTTAGCAATATTGTTACCACTGTGGGCTTGTATATGTAGTTACTATATTTCTGTTCGAGACCAAACTAGCCAGCCAACCCAAAATCCACTAGAGCTCCTAGGACTTGACCATTAGGTCGATGATGTTGTTGGTCGTGGTGGCCATTTCAAGGTTCGAATACCCTAGGCGACCCCAGGTTTGAACTCTGTTTGGACTAAAACCGCAATGGTCAATTAGTACTCGGTTGGACTGTTCTTCCAACAAGTGTTCTTAGACCCAACATTAGAGGCCAAGGGGTGTGTGTGATCAGGAATTTATCACCCACTCCGAGTGTCCATTAGACCAAGAGTAAACTAAGACTACTAGGTTTGGAGTTGAGTAGTACTCGAGGTTTAGCCGAAAAGAGAAACTTTGAGACCTCGTTGTTAATCGGTTGCGACCAAAGGAAGAATAGAAAGACTTAGTGTTGTTAAGTTAATATAAGAAGCCTTGAGTTGTGATAAGCTAGATTTTTTTTAGGTCATTCTTACCCATGTCGAAACATATAAGGTAAACCAAGAACTTAAACCCTTAACACCATTTAGGCTTACAAATCACATAAACGAGTAGTACTTGAATGAGCCATGAGGAAAGACCAAGGTCGTGATTAGTGGACCATCATAGTCGCTAAGTAAAATGGTCCCAGAAGAGGTTTCGCCAAGAATTGGCAGTTTGGCACAAAAGGTTGTATTTTCCCCATAGTGCTCAATATACCAGGCAAACACAAACCTAGGCAGGCAGCCCACCAAAGGCCCACCTGGTAACCTTGGACTAGCCTAAAAAATGGGCCTGCGTAAGGTCATTTAGCCCACACAAAAATCCCTTGAAACAGCCCACTAGGATTAGTATAGAAACAGCCCAATCGGTGCTAAATAGACTAAAATTGGATAACATGTATAATGACATGTCATAAACAATTAAAATGAATAGAAGCCGTTTACGGAAATGAATTGTATCAAACAACAAATGGACAAGTAAAAACTGCCATAGCCGAGTACCAAAATGGAATTTCATTTACATTAACATACATGTACGTTAAAAACTTGAATCGCCAAAATGTAAAATGCGACGGAAATGAATAAAACAACTAGAATATAGGTACACATATTGTTATACAAATGATAATACAAACACTTTGGAAAAATAAAGGTACATATCAACATATACTTGAGTAATACAATGTGGAACTCAAAAGAATAACAAATCAAATTTACAATAGAAGTTGACCATTAGACACGACAGGATATATGCATATTGACGCCCACATTACTACCTTTAAAACTAGAGAAAATAAAATTAAATGTCACTAATAGTATATTAAATTAAACTTGAATGAACTTAACACGTGACTCTAAACTAATATAGTGTAAGAATGATTTATAATGAAAAACGAGGACCTAGTTATATTAATCAAGTTAACGTTATGTATTCAACTTCACAAATCATTAGGTAATAAACGTCAAATATATTAAGTCCTATTTTTAAAATCAACATAAATGGACCTAACGAATAGATCACAATATATATATATATACAAACCTAATACAACTAGATTAACTCATTCGTACCTTAGATCATTAGATATTTTCCAACCCCTCGTTACCATACCTTTAGGCCATTGTAGAGTTACACCTCGCCATCCCTTAGGAGAGACCTTAGTAGCCACACTTGCCGCCGTCCGAGTGACAACAACATAGTTACACTAAAATATTGAAACTAAAATCTGGAAGGACTTGAAATTTAATACTTGAAACTAAGACATGGTTATTTAATCTAGGTTGCGTGTTGGTGCCGTGCATTCCCTAATTTCACAGCATTCACTGTTCAGATCATTAAAGGTGAGTTCATGGCCCCTACTTTTACTTGTTTTATAAACTGTTTTAGGGGAGAATACATGCTTGTTTTAAACTAAATTCAATGACTGTTTATTTGGTACATGAAATCTGGACTTGATTGTTTTACTTGAAATGTGTTTGGTGTTGTATAGACTGTTACTTGAATGCCCTATTTAAATACATGATTTATACATAGATCAGGGGTACTGATTAGATATGTATATAACTGTTTACATGGATGCCCTATTTAAATACCTGATATATACATAGACCAGGGGTACTGGTCAGATATATATATGAGTGGTTTACTTGAATACTTTATACTTGACATGTTCATTGATCAGGCGTACTGAACAATGTCGGGCGTTCCGGGTACATTGACCGGGCGAAAGGCGAAACGGTCACATTACCAGGAGTACTGGTCATGGCGAGCGCACTGATAAATACATAGACCAGGGGTACTGGTCAGATATGTATAGGTGTGATTTACTTGAATACTTTATGTGTGTACATGACTTTAATACTAAACTGTATGATGTTCTGTGTAACTTAAACTCTTTTAATCAAACCTATGAACTCACCAACCTAGTGTTGACCCTTTTTAGCATGTATTTTCATGTTTAATGTGATGATTTAGTGGCGACGACTTTTGGCAGAGCATGGCATGGTCATAGAAGACTCTTATATAATTGGGACCACATAAAATCTTTTATGGACTTATATTTTCACACCATTTTGAAATGTTGTAAACAAATAAATTTTGTATATGAAATTTAATTTAAATGGTTAAGTTAAAACCGTTCTTTATTCCTTGTGTTGTGATACCAATTGAGTAGCACCCCAATGACATGTATGCTTCCGCTAAACCAGATTTTGGGAGTGTTACAGATTGGCATCCGAGCCTAGGTTATAGAGAACTGGGAACTTTAAAACCTAGACTATAACCACTTTTTACAAAAACAAAATTCTATGACGGACACATGCCAGCCTGCCAAGCCTGTTGCCTTAATTACTGTTTTACTTATGATATGTTCTACTGTTTGATGATTTATATACATACTTATATATGCATACCATAATTGTCACAACTTTCCCCAAAACAATTACCAAATTCCTTTGAAACACCAAATTCACCATCATCCACAAATTAACCAATTCAATTGATCACAACCTTAACCTATCACCTTAAAATATGTATTTTGATCTCATTCTTCCGCCGCTATTTTAAATGGACGTGTCATTTGGAAAGAAGACCTATCATCCGCCATATGACGACTATGATTATCTTCTCAATGGTGTCTCTTCCCGACTTTGCTCGCGTATCCTACCTGTGACGATTTTACCCTCGTGCGATACCGTCCTTTTTATCTGAAATTTTTATTCACCATTATCTTTTATGATGTAGACCAATGGCTCCTACTAGAAAGACAACCAAGACTACACATGGACGACCCGCTGCTACCACACTTCCAACCAGGAATGAGGAAAACCCGCCTATTATAAGTCAAGCTATGCTGGATCAATTTGTTAACCGCATGATAGCAGCAGTGGCCGCAGCAAATGCAAACAACTCAACTACGGATGTCGGAACCTCAAGACCTACAAACAAAAATAACCGCGGCTGCACCTACCAGGAGTTCCGAAAGACCATGACTGGAGGCTTTGGAGGAACCGAGGGAGCTGTTGTCTTGGTCAGATGGATGGAAAGGCTGGAGACTGTGTTTCGAATATGCAGGTGTGCGGATGAAGACCGAGTTAAGTATGCATCGTTCACCTTCGTAGATGCCGCTCTAACCTGGTGGAACAACTATTTAAAGTCTGTAGACATTGATGCCGCGTACGCAATGCCATGGGAAAAATTCAAGGAAATGGTGCTCAAGAAGTACTGCCCCCGCAGTGAAATTAAAAAGTTGGGGGTGGAGTTTTGGAACCTCAAGGTACAAGGCACCGACATTGCTGCATACAACCAACGCTTTCAAGAATTGGCCTTACTGTGCCCCGAGATGGTACAAACCGAAGCACGCTTACTGGAGAAATACGTTGGAGGATTACCCCCATCCATCAAGGGTAACGTCACTACCTTCAAGGCTACGGACCTCCATGAGACTATGGAAGTGGCTAACAAGCTAATGGACCAAGTCATTGAGGATACCGCCGAGGGGGTGGTAGATGACAAAAGGAAATGGAATGATCACTCTGGAGACAACGACAACCGGAACAAGCGACAAAGGATCGCCAAGGTCTATACTGCTGGAGAAAAGAAAGGTTATGCTGGAAAATTTCCCAAATGCAACAAGTGCCAATTCCACCACAACGGACCTTGCCCCGCTCCGTGTGGGAACTGCCTAAAGATCGGACACAAAGCTAGGATTTGCAAGGCCCCCA
This sequence comes from Artemisia tridentata subsp. tridentata, assembly GCA_021014915.2. Classification (NCBI taxonomy): domain Eukaryota; kingdom Viridiplantae; phylum Streptophyta; class Magnoliopsida; order Asterales; family Asteraceae; genus Artemisia; species Artemisia tridentata. Next base: position 162,772,040 of record CP139508.1, read on the forward strand.
CCCCTGTGATGGACCCGAACCTCTCAATAACCTGCTATGAGTGTGGAGTGATAGGGCACTTCAAGAGTGAATGCCCGGAGCTGAGAAATCAGAATGAAGGAAGGACTCGTGAGAACACATACGCGATAGAAGGAGGAGAAGCTCGCTAGGACCTCAACGACGACACCGGTGATGACTATGCTTAAGAAGAGAGTTTCCTAGTTCTTGAATTGTGAAGTTAAGTTAAATTCAAGTTGTTACGTAGTTTAAGGTTAGTTCCAACTCGTTGCTTAGCTTAATCCCATGACAGTTCTTGTTTGATGAATTATGAGATTAAGCTGAAAATAAGTTGTTACTGAGCTTAAACTTACGGTTTAGCTTAACTCCAAAAAGAACGATCTATGCCTAGATTCTCTTAGTATTTGTATTTCTTTTGAGATGTTGTTTTGTACGAACCCCTCCGTAATGAAATCCTTAACTTTTGAGATCAAGATATTATGATGCCCTTTTTCCTACCTTCATCACTTTTGAGACTTGTTCATTTATTTGTACACCTGTGATAACTTGTTGTGATTCTAAACCAATAGAAACCAAAGGTCATGGTAACTAAACCCGGCATCGCATCATCAGTCCTTAACTAGGCATAGCCTGATCACCTATGTTTAGTTAAGGGAGGATCATGCCTTGATAGGAATAGTCATCGTGAGAGACATCCACACACTAGAACTTTCAATACATATCCTAACCAGTGAGTTTCACCCGGCAGTAACCGAGCCCTGAATCCGCGTAGAGGTGTGAAAAGTAGAACCAGAGAACACTAGAACCTTCAAAACCTAAACCCCTTTGGGTATTTCTGAGTGAAAACCGAGGACGGTTTTCGTTCCTAAGACGGGGAGGATGTGACAAATGGTAAATTTGTACTAATATTAAATGCATAACAATTCATTTATTGTGACTGAATTATCTGATTCGGCCTTGTGTGATTATAACGGGAAACAGACCTGCATTTATTGACACCCAGATATCTCACCAGGAACAGTGAAGTTACCATTATTGACAATTTACCCATGATTATTGTATTAAAAATGGGAGGTTATCTCGGTTTCACACGGATTGACACCACACGCAAACCAGGAACAAATCAGAGATTTAGGAATTCTAGTGAATAATTAAAAACTCACAACTTCAAGAATTATAGAAACAATAATATCTCATAATTGTAACGGTTCCAGGAAGGATCCGAATTGGACTCAGTTTACCGATACCCGGATTTAAAATACCTCACTTAAACTAATTATTCACTCTATTTACTTAAAATAAAAATGTGTATACCCTGCACTTAAAATAAATACTACTCCCTTCCACTCACACCTAAATCATGAAAATCTGTAACCCTATCCCTTTTACTTTGTCGCCTCTATCATCTTCCCCAAAACAAAGTACGAACCATCACCATCTCCATTAAATCCCTTTGACTAAAACCATTGTCTCCTTCATAGATCACGAGCTGACATAGGATAAGGAGCCATAGGAATAGAGAAAACACACCAAAAAAGTAGGATCGTTCACCCCAGATCTGAAAGTGAGCATGGAGTTATTCTTTATAATTATCTTTTTAAACCCATGTCCCAAAAGATGTCGAACCACACTCACATAAGGGTTCTGAGAATCGCTAAAAGGAGAACAAAGATTAGTGGGATTGTGGTTCGGTTTGGGACAAGTTGGGTCTCGGATCTGGAGGGTTCATCTTAGTGTTCATTCGCCAAAAATCTTGGTCAGGTAAATTTTTATCTTGGATTCAACTAGTTATGTTCATAAGAAATTAGAGGGTTGAATAAATAAGATTAGTAATTGATGTTGTCATTTTCTGTCGAATGAGTTACCCAGAAACAACAATACATTTAGAGAAAATTTAAGTGAAATGATTATTAGTTTTTGTGTTGTTATCGTTAGAATGGCTTAGGAAATCATCATTTGGTACTATCTTGTTGATCATTGTGGCTAAAGTTCGCAATTCGATTCGAAGGACTCCAGGGGATTCATGGATTAGAATATTGAATTAAGTCTAGAAATTTTGATGAGGAATTTAGGCACTAGAACTGTTCGAATGGACTCACCGCTTTAGTTTAGCAATATTGTTACCACTGTGGGCTTGTATATGTAGTTACTATATTACTGTTCGAGACCAAACTAGCCAGCCAACCCAAAATCCACTAGAGCCCCTAGGACTTGACCATTTGGTCAATGATGTTGTTGGTCGTGGTGGCCATGTCAACGTTCGAATACCCCAGGCGACCCCAGGTTTAAACTCTGTTTGGACCAAAACCGCAATGGTCAATTAGTACTCGGTTGGACTGTTCTTCCAACAAGTGTTCTTAGACCCAACATTAGAGGCCAAGGGGTGTGTGTGATCAGGAATTTATCACCCACTCTGAGTGTCCATTAGACCAAGAGTAAACTAAGACTACTAGGTTTGGAGTTGAGTAGTACTCGAGGTTTAGCCGAAAAGAGAAATTTTGGGACCTCGTTGTTAATCGGTTGCGACCAAAGGAAGAATAGAAAGACTTAGTTTTGTTAAGTTAATATAAGAAGCCTTGAGTTGTGATAAGTTAGATTTTTTTAGGTCATTCTTACCCATGTCGAAACATATAAGGTAAACCAAGAACTTAAACCCTTAACACCATTTAGGCTCACAAATCACAGAAATGAGTAGTACTTGACTGAGCTATGAGGAAAGACCAAGGTCGTGATTAGTGGACCATCACAGTCGCTAAGTAAAATGGTCCCAGAAGAGGTTTCGCCAAGAATTGGCAGTTTGGCACAAAAGGTTGTATTTTCCCCATAGTGCTCAATATACCAGGCAAACACAAACCCAGGCAGGCAGCCCACCAAAGGCCCACCTGGTAACCTTGGACTAGCCTAAAAAATGGGCCTGCGTAAGGTCATTTAGCCCACACAAAAATCCCTTGAAACAGCCCACTAGGATTAGTATAGAAACAGCCCAATCGCTGCTAAATAGACTAAAATTGGATAACATGTATAATGACATGTCATAAACAATTAAAATGAATAGAAGCCGTTTACGGAAATGAATTGTATCAAACAACAAATGGACAAGTAAAAAATACCATAGCCGAGTACCAAAATGGAATTTCATTTACATTAACATACATGTACATTAAAAACTTAAATCGCCAAAATGTAAAATGCGACGGAAATGAATAAAACAACTAGACTATAGGTACACATATTGTTATACAAATGATAATACAAACACTTTGGAAAAATAAAGATACATATCAACATATACTTTAGTAATACAATGTGGAACTCAAAAGAATAACAAATCAAATTTACAATAGAAGTTGACCATTAGACACGACAGGATATATGCATATTTACGCCCACATTACTACCTTTAAAACTAGAGCAAATAAAAATAAATGTCACTAATAGTATATTAAATTAAACTTGAATGAACTTAACATGTGAGTCTAAACTAATATAGTGTAAGAATGATTTATAATGAAAAACGAGGACCTAGTTAGATTAATCAAGTTAACGTTATGTATTCAACTTCACAAATCATTAGGTAATAAACATCACATATATTAAGACCTATTTTTAAAATCAAGATAAACGGACCTAACGAATAGATCACAATATATATATATATATATATATATATATATATATATATATATATATATATATATATATATATATATATATATATATATATATATATATATATATATATATATATATATATACAAACCTAACACAACTAGATTAACTCATTCGTACCTTAGATCGTTAGATATTTTCCAACCCCTCGTTACCATACCTTTAGGCCATTGTAGAGTTACACCTCGCCATCCCTTAGGAGAGACCTTAGTAGCCACACTTGCCGCCGTCCGAGTGACAACAACATAGTTACACTAAAATATTGAAACTAAAATTTGGAAGGAGTTGAAATTTAATACTTGAAACTAAGACATGGTTATTTAATCTAGGTTGCATGTTGGTGCCGTGCATTCCCTAATTTCACAGCATTCACTGTTCATATCATTAAAGGTGAGTTCATGGCCCCTACTTTTACTTGTTTTATAAACTGTTTTGGGGGAGAATACATGCTTGTTTTAAACTAAATTCAATGACTTTTTATTTGGTACATGAAATCTGGACTTGATTGTTTTACTAGAAATGTGTTTGGTGTTGTATAGACTGTTACTTGAATGCCCTATTTAAATACATGATTTATACATAGATCAAGGGTACTGATTAGATATGTATATAACTGTTTACATGGATGCCCTATTTGAATACCTGATATATACATAGACCAGGGGTACTGGTCAGATATGTATATGAGTGGTTTACTTGAATACTTTATACTTGACATGTTCATTGATCAGGCGTACTGAACAATGCCGGGCGTACCGGGTACATTGACCGGGCGAAAGGCGAAACGGTCAAATTACCAGGCGTACTGGTCATGGCAAGCGTACTGATAAATACATAGACCAGGGGTACTGGTCAGATATGTATAGGTGTGATTTACTTGAATACTTTATGTGTGTACATGACTTTAATACTAAACTGTATGATGTTCTGTGTAACTTAAACTGTTTTAATCAAACCTATGAACTCACCAACCTAGTGTTGACGCTTTTTAGCATGTATTTTCAGGTTTAATGTGATGATTTAGTGGCGAAGACTTTTGGCAAGGCATGGCATGGTCATAGAAGACTCTGATATAATTGGGACCACTTAAAATCTTTTATGGACTTATATTTTCACACCATTTTGAAATGTTGTAAACAAATAAATTTTGAATATGAAATTTAATTTAAACGGTTATGTTAAAACTGTTTTTTATTCCTTGTGCTGTGATACCAATTGAGTAGCACCCCAATGACATGTATGCTTTCGCTAAACTAGATTTTGGGGGTGTTACAGGGTAAGACAACAATTTCAAAAGTATCATTACTATATAAAGCACTCATTTCTTTATTCATTGCCTCCACCCAGTGCTGATATTTACAACTCTCCCAATAATTTTTGGGTTCAAAAGTTTTATTTAATTCAATTGTAAAACAAAAGTTTTTAGAGTTTAGTTTAGAGTAACCAACAAACTTTTCAAGATCATATTTAACCTTTGAATCAACAACAAATTCATTGTATTTATTTGGAAACACTGAAGTTCTCTCAAACCTTCTCAAAGGTTGATTTTGAAATTTTTGACTTGTTTCTGTGTTTGGAAAAACAGTATTGGTACCCTCAGAATTTGCAGTTTCATTTTCATTTGCAGGGTCCAATTCTGTTTCAGAGTTTCAGCCATCTCATTCCCTAAGGTAGAACCATTGGAACCATGAAAGTACCCCAAATCACTTTCATTTTGGTCAATTGTTGGACTGCCATTAAGGGAAGAGTTGTTGCCCTCACCATGAGGTGTTGCTTAAGGTATGTCATGATCCTCATACACAATTTCATTTATGAAATTTGTATGATCTAGACCATAACTATCACTTTTGTCCACAAAAACAGTTTTAATCTTGAAAGGAAAAATATTTTCAAAAAAGTTAACATCTCATGAATATAAAAATCGTTTCCTTTCAAGACTGTAAAGCTTGTATCCCTTTTTAAACGAATCACAACCTACTAAAACACATTTCTCATATCTGCTACTAAATTTATCAAAGTTATTTAAGATAGTAGCAAAGCAAAGACACCCAAAGGTTCTTAAATGATTCAAAGAACATTTTTTATTAAAAACCAATTTATAAGGAGATTTTCCATTCAGCACTGAGGTGGGCAACCTGTTAATCAATTAAAAAGCAGTAAGAATACATTCAGACCACAAATTAAGAGGAATTCCCCCCTGAAACATAAGGGATCATGCAACATTAAGCAGATACGTATGTTTCCTTTCCACAATCCCATTCTGTTGTAGGGTGTAAGCACAAGATGCTTGATGTATAATACCATTTTGAGCAAAAAAAACTCAGAAAAACTGTGATTAACAAATTCAGTTCTATTATCACTTCTAAAAGTTTTAACAGACTTATTAAACTGATTTTTAATCGGATTGAAGAAAGTAGTAATACAATCAAACACCTCATCTTTGGTTTTAATCAAGTAAACCCACACAGATCTGGTAAAGTCATCAACAATAGTAAAAAAAAAAAACATCTATACCCTTCCTTACTAACCACCCTATAAGGCCCCCAAAGGTCAAGATGGACAAGTTCAGCAAGCATAAAAGACTTGTGATCACTTAAAGGGAAATTTTCCCTAGTTTGTTTAGCCTTTTGAAAAATTTCACAAGGTTCATTATCATTTTTATCTTCAAAATTGATGGAATTTTTAAGCACAGTCAAGACCTGATCAGCAGGATGACCAAGTCCGGCATGCCATAAACTTTTGGACAAAAAACAATCAGATTTAAAATTCTCAAATTCTAAATCAATACCTTGATTTCCATCAAAGTAATATAAACCATCCTTTTGTTTACCAATCCCCAGAACATTCATTCCCTTCAAATCCTGAGGTAAAACATAGCATTTAGACTCATCAAAATCAATAACAAATTTGCTGTCTCAGGCCACTTTATGAACAGACATTAGACTAACACAATACTCTAGGACAACAAGCACATCATATAAAGTTAAGTGTTTGGTTAGAATCATATTTTCAACCTTAGTAATTAAAGCTTCAGTTCCATTAGGATGTGAAACTTTAATTCCAAGTTTGGAAATATCAATTACATTAACCAAAAACTTATTTGTATATGTTAAATGTTGGTTGGTGATAAGGATTTATTTGGTACATTTTTAAGGGTTCATTTAAGCCTAAAATCGTATTGATATGATCAAATATTTCCCTAAATCGTTTCTTTTTGCGTTTTAGGTACTTGGGACGAAATATCTGGAAATCGGCAGATTTATGGCTTATTTGGACGAGAAAGTGAAGAAAATGACGAAGTCGCAAAAATATGTCAGATAAAGGAGTCTGACGGCATCACACATTGCAAAGTGACGCCGTCACTTGTTACTGAAGATGGATTTTTGGTGGAAAATTAACAACCGACGCCTCAGTGAAATCTGAAGACTCTATAACCTGACAGCGTCAGGTGCAATTGAAGACCAAAGTCACGTACAAAGTTAACATGAGACGGCCCAGATGATTTAGCAAAGGACGGCGTCAAGACATTCATGACGGCATCAGAGATCATAAGTGACGCCGTCATAACGGAGACTTACACAAGACGAAACTCTAATGGCGGCGAGCTGACGGCGTCACAACCTATAACGTGACGCCGTCAGAGTTGTAAAACTATATATATTTTCGTATGTTTTCCATAACCCATGTAACATCTTGGAGTATCACTTAGGGAACGATTTTCTCAGCTTTTGTAAGGGTTTTACAGCCTCCAAAACACATGTTTCATTGAAGATAATTTATCATTTTAATCATTCAATATGTCTATGTGTTGTTTGATTACTTGTTTATCTTTTCTTTACTTTAACATGCTAGCTTAGATTAATTAGTGTTTGCTCAGATCTAATGAAACCTAGTTATTGATCATTGATATGTCGTCTCTTATTTAAATGATTGCCTCGCGTTAGGAGTAGGAAAACTGGCTATTTTCTTATATGTGTTAGCTTGAACGTCTTACTAAACGCAATCATAGAGTGCACTATTGGTTTTTCTTGTTGTATTTATTGCGTGAATTGCGGCTTGTAGATCCTATAAAACTTAATAGACTTTAAGGGATTTAGGGGAGACTAATGTTCTTAGAGTTGGGGACTTCGGCAACTCCCCACGACCAATATTATGGAATACAATGCTTCAATTAAAACAAGGACGTAACAATTCGACAAATAAGTAGGAGATAACTAGGGAGTAAGGAAATCTAAGTGAACACACTTCCCTATCATACGAGTTACCACCAATTTACTTTTCTCGCATAATTAGTTTAATTGTAGTTTTGGTTTAGTTAATTAGTAACTAAATCCGCCCACTCTTCAAACCACGAGATTTTTACTTGCTTTTCATAAAATATAAAAAATACAAAAGAATCATCCCTCACCTTTAGACCTATCTCGTCATACACTTTGACCTAATGATACTATTTCCTAGAGAACGATCAATCGCCCGAGTCTTACATATACTACACTACAACGGTTAGGTACACTGCCTAGGAGGATTGTAAAACTTACTTGTAGGGTTTGCAAACTCCGCATCAAGTTTTTGGTGCCGCTTCCGGGGAATAGTTAATAGTTTAGGTTCGATTTCTATCTCGTTTAGGTCTACTCACTAGATTCCTATCAAGTGAGATTCTTATTTTCTTTTTCGTAGCTTTCTTTAGCCTATCTTTTTCTTTGTGTTTTTGTTCGTATTTTTTTCATTGACTATTCCGTTTGCCATTATGAAAAACGCGAATCCATCCGTTTCACCCAATGCAATGCTCTCGTTGCGTGACAAAATCGAGAAGGAAATTAATGAACTTAGGGAACTTAATAGGATGATTGAGGAAGAAATTGAGCTAAGGACTAGTACTTCCGCCACCTCTAATGATGATTCGGAAGAGGAACTAGAGGACGATTTTAGTGAATTTAGAAATTTCTTTCCAATACGTGATGAATTGAACTATCATAAATTCCTTTTGAAGTACCCTTGTCCTTATAGATATAGGAGAAGACCTTGGATTAGTAGAGGTAACCGTATGAATATTAAAATCCCTTGCATGATTGGTTATCTTTATAGAGATCACACATACATTGACTTAAAGGCTCCTATGAATATTTTGTCTAGGCTCTATTATAATTGGATCATGAATGATGAATTGAAACCTAGGAAGGATCCGTACAACCCTAATTGGTTGTGCAACTTTGTTGGAAGAGTTAGAGGTTTACATATTTTTGTAGGAAATTTTACTTACAAGTGTGATTTCATGATCCTTGAGGATGTTAGAGGTATTATAGACGGCTACTTAGGTGAAACAATGCTAGGATAACCGTTTGTAGAAGAGTCGAGGATGCTTTGTAATCTAGATGAAAGAACAGTTCAATTTTCTGACGGATTAGAAAAGATCACCTATAGGATGCCCTATAAGAGGGAGGAGTTGAAAGACATTGAGGATTTAGACGTTGATATAATTCATGCCTGTGAAGTAAAAGATGAAGAAATTGAGGATTTAGATATCGACAATAATAGCCACAAGAAAAATAAAGTTCATTATTCAGGGTGTTTGACTTTAGGCCCAGAATATAAGGGGGATGAAAGAATGATTAAGATGTTCGAAAGGAACGTAGTAGGCCATGACTTTGAGTCTAGCTATAAGACTCGTAAATAAAAAAAAGCGCTTCTTGGGAGGCAACCCAAGCCTTTTAATTGTTTGATTGTTTGTTTGTTTTGTTTGATTTCATATATATGTATAACATTATTGCTTAATCTTTCATGTTCCAAATAAGTTTTTGAAAATGCTTTATTTTGTTTTTCACCTCGTCTTAATTACATATAAATGTATTTTACAAAAAGATAAGTGTAGGGAAGATCATATTTGTTTAAAGAATGAATTCGAACATAAAAGTTAACAATGCATGATCAGCATATATTTTTGTGTTTGTTAGAGTCAAACACTTGTATCGAGTCACAATAAATGTTTTGCAGAATTTCCAGGTTTAATTAAGTAGATTTTTTTCATAAATTTTCGAGAAACAAAATGTAAAAATATTGTCAGGTGATGCGGATTATTGTAACCCTCAACGAGTTTTAAAATCCTCCTAGGCAGTGTACCTAACCGTTGTAGTGTAATATAGGTAAGATCCGAGGGATTGATCATTCTCTAGGGGAATAGTGTCGCTAGGTCAAGATGTATGTCGAGATAGGTCTAAAGGTGAGGCATGATTCTTTTTGTATTTTTATATTTTATGAAAAGCAAGTAAAAATCTCGGGTTTTGAAAGAGTGGGCGGAATTAGTTACTAATTAACTAACCCAAAACTATGATAAAACTAAATTAAACTAATAACAAGAAAAGTAAATTTGTGGTAGCTCTTATGATAGGAAAAGCATGTTCACTTAGATTTATTTACTCCTTTGTTACCCCCTACTGATTTGTCGAATTGTCACGTCCTTGTTTTAATTAAAGCATTGTACTCTTTAATATTGGTCGTGGGTAGGTGTCGAAGTCCCCAACTCTATGAACATTAGTCTCCCCTAAAACCCTTAAAATCTATTAAGTTTTCTAGGATCTACAAGCCGCAATTCACGCAATAAATACAACGAGAAAAACCAATAGTGCACTCTATGGTTGCGTTTAGTAAGACGTTCAAGCTAACACATATAAGAAAATAGCCAGTTTTCCTACTCCTAACGCGAGGCAATCAATTAAATAAGAGACGACATATCAATGATCAATAACTAGGTTTCATTAGATCTGAGCAAACACTAATTAATCTAAGCTAGCATGTTAAAGTAAAGAAAAGATAAACAAGTAATCAAACAACACATAGACATATTGAATGATTAAAATGGTAACTTATCTTCAATGAAATATGTGTTTGGAGGGTTGTAAAACCCTTATAAAGGCTGAGAAAATCATTCTTAAAACCCTACTCCAAGATGTTACACGAATTATGAAAAACATACGAAAGTATATATATATATTTAAAACTCTGACGGTGTCACGTTATAGGTTGTGACGCCGTCAGCTCGCCGCCATTAGGGTTTCGTCTTGTGCAAATCGTCGTTATGACGGCGTCACTCTGGATCTCTGACGCCATCATGTATGTCTTGACGCCGTCCCTTAGTAAATCATCTGGGCCGTCTCTTGTTAACTTTGTACGTCACTCTCAACTTCAAATTACACCTGACGCCGTCAGGTTATAAGTCTTCAGTATTCAACTGAGGCGTCGCTTGTTAATTTTCCACCAAAAATCCATCTTCAGTAACAAGTGAAAGCGTCACTTTGTAGAGTGTGACGCCGTCAAACTCCTTTATCTGACAGAATTTTGCGACTTCGTCATTTTCTTCACTTTTTCGTCCAAATAAGCCATAAAAGTGTCGATTTCTAGATTTTTTGTCCCAAGTACCTAAAATACAAAAAAAATGATTTAGAGCAATATTTGTTCATATTAATACGATTTTGGGCTTAAATGACCCCTTAAAATGTACCAAATAAATCCTTATCAAATATCCCTACACTTGGGATTTGCTTGTCCTCAAGCAAATATTCTTTTATCGTAATCAATTTACAAGTTAGGGGGCATCTAACATTAATATAAAAGTAATTACAACATACCATCGTTCCACGTTAGCCAAAATAAGCACGAAAAATATATACTAGCACCTCACATAAAGTGTTTGGATTCTCACATCTCTCGGGTGTATAAAGTTATATAACATGAATGGAAACGGGAAAATAAAACACTCTCTACCTGTTATATCACATTGTTAGGAATACAAATATTCATATGAAGACTCGGTCACCCCGAGTATCAGTTGGGATTAACTAGCTCGTAGGATTAATAGTATTATTAGTAATAGTTTAGTTATTATTGTATTCGTGGAGTGGGTCGGGTCTTTACCCACTGTTAGCTCACTCCACAGCCCACACGGGGCGTATTATGTAAGTCTATATAAATCCCTTCCCACACAAGGGAAGGGTTGGACCTTTCATACATTCTAATCTAATATCATCTTCTTTCTCTCTCTAAGGTTCCCAACTTCTCTTTATCTCTCTACAATTCTTATTCTATTCGGCCAAGATCTTAATCCATACGTGTTATATGTTTGTGAACATCTTACAATTGGTATCAAGAGCCATGGTTAGGTTTATTTGAGCGTATATATTCACGGATTTCTTTGGTTTTATGGTTTCTTTTTGGTTCGAATAGAAAAGGTTAAAAATCTCTCATTTGTGCTTTGTTCGTGGTTAAATCTGTGAAAATCTTGTACTTTCTTATTTAAGATTGGTATACATGCTTTTTTTAGTTGTTGGATTACTTGTTTCAGTCGTATATTGAAAGTTTGTGTGAATTCGAGTGAGTGTTCTTCGTTGCGATTTGAGTCTCGTCTAGACTTTCTTCGTTGCGATTTGTGTTCTGTTGGGAAATTGTTGGTTGCGATTTGGTAACTTTGGATTCTGCGATTTGACTTATTACTTAAAAGGGAAAAAGAAGACAAACCACAAGAAAGGAACTGTTTTGGCGTTTTGTGTGTTGCGATTTGACCAGATAGCGACTGTTCTATTCGGTAGTGTCTGTGATTTGGTAGCTGCGATTTGGGTAGTTCCGTTTGCCATTTGGGTATTCTGGTTGCGATTTGATAGTTGCGATTTGGGTATTCTGGTTGCGATTTGATTGTTGCGACTTGAGTATATTCGGTTGCGATTTGTGTCTGCGATTTGAGGTTGTAACTTGCGATTTGAGTCATTGCGATTTGGTCTTTGCGATTTGAATTACAGTTGACTAATTGCGATTTGATTATTTGCGATTTGACAAGTTGTGATTTGACGTGTTGCGATTTGACTGATTGCGATTTGACCAGTTGCGATTTGACGTTGCGAGTTGACACTTGCGATTTGACTTATTGCGATTTGGTTGATTAAGATTTGCCTTGTTGCGATTTCGCAAACTGTGACTTGACTTGTTGCGATTTGATCAAATTGAGATTTGACTTCTTTGAATTGAATCTTGAAGATCAGTATTGCAATTCACTCTTGGTTAATTCTTATTGATTGCACGGTTTCTTTTGTTGACTTTAGAAAATCCCGCGAAAGATTCGATTTCTCGGTTTATATCACAAAAGTTGTAAAATCCCGTCTATATCATGGCAAGCACTGCTTCTGATGACATCCAAGCTACCGGGTCAGATACCCGCCCTCCTATGCTTGATAGGACGGATTATGAGTCATGGGCACAAATAATTCGACTCTACTGCTTGGGAAAAGAAAATGGATTTAACATTCTTAAATCCATTGATGAAGGACCATTTCAAATGGGCACCACTCGAGATGCTGTGGCTACTGCTGAGGATGAAACGATCACTCTTGGGATTGATAGGCCATGTCAATACAATGATCTGAATGAGGAAGAAAAGAAGTGATATGATGCTGACATCCGAGCTTCCAATATTGTAATTCAAGGCCTGCCCAAAGATGTTTACAAACTCATCAACTTCAACACTGAAGCCAAAGCTGTTTGGGACAATGTCAAGATGCTTCTGGCTGGATCAGAATTAACAAAAGAAGATCGTGAGTCACAACTGTATGATGAGTTTGAGCATTTCAAGATGAACCTTGGTGAAAACATCACTGATTACTATGTGAGGTTTCACAAGCTGTTAAACGACATGAGAATCATCAGAATGACTATGCCAAACATCCAACTCAATTCCAAGTTCGTGAACAACATGTCACCTGAATGGGACAGATTTGTCACTGCAGTCAAGCTCAACAAAGGTTTGAGGCAGACCAATTATGAACAGCTATATGCTTATCTTCAACAACATGAAAAGCATGCTGTTTATGATCATCTACTCAGGGAAAAACTCAATCCAACAACAACCAATGATCCATTCACATTGATTTCAAATGTTCAGCCGTACAATCAACTACAAATTGGTCAAGCTTATCATCATCCCGCCTCATCACAGAATCAGACATTATTTGCTCAATCATCGATGCACCCACAACCTACTATGAACCCTCAGCTGGATTCAGGGTATTCTCTCACTGATCAGAGGATTGATGATCTTTCCAATCAAGTCTCCCTGCTTGTTCAACAGTTCCGAGCAACACTTCCTCAAACCAACAATCAACTTCGAACTTCCTCAAACCCACGCAGCCAAGAAACTGTGGAAGATGGAAGAATTATTGTTCAGAATGTTCAAGGAAGACAAAATGTGAATCCAAGGAATGTTGGTAGGGGGAATATTCAAAACAGAGGTGGAAATGTCAACCAAGGACAAGGAAGGCAAGCAAAGTGTTACAACTGTGGTGGGTTGGGACACATTGCTAGGAATTGCAATCAGCCCAAGCGTCCTCAGAACTCTGATTACTTCAAGGACAAGATGTTGCTGATGCAAGCTCAGGAAAAAGGAGCAGTTTTGGATAAGGAAGAGCTTTTGTTCCTTGCTGGTGATGGGGGAAACACATTTGATGCAGATGTGGATGACCAACCAGTTCAAGATATGGCCCTCAACGACCCAAACATCTTCCAAGCTGAAGATTATGATGCATTTGATTCGGATGTTGATGATGAACCCACTACTCAGACCAACTTCATGGCCAATATATCCTCTGTAGTCTCATCACCTCAACAAGCTGGTCCTTCCAATGCATATGTCATATCTGAGGTACTAAAACTTTATGACACATATAACATGGTAGATGAACAGAAGATTCCCACCGAAGTACAATAGACAGACGATGTTGAATCAGATACTGTTAATATGGGAAACAGCAATGTTATTTCATATGAACAATATGTGAATCACAACGACGTGTCTGATGTACCTAGTAGTGCATCTTCTATTGTAGAAAATACCTGTGTTGTAGAAAATGCTTGTGTGGATGATAATGCTTGTGTGGTAGATAACACTTGTGAGTTGCATGAGAACACCGTGTTTATCCCCGATGACACCTTGATCACTAGGCTTAACATATATAAAGATCAGGTAGCCATATATGAACAACGTGCAAAATTTGAGCTAACTGAACGTGAACAGAAAATGGATTGTCAAATGCGTACATTTGTCACAGAATGTAATTTAAGGGAAGAAACATTAAAAAGGGAGTTAGATTCATTAAGAACACAACTTAATCAAACTGTTAAGCAAAAACAGGAGATTCAAGAAAGTGTAATTACACTAAAACATAACTTCAAAGAAAAAGAATCAAAACTCCTAAATGATTTTTTCATACTTAAAATGTTGAAAAACAAGATTGAGAACAAGTTGTACACACAAGACCAGACCAGACAAACTGATCAAATGATGCAAAAGCATAAAAAATTATGCGATAAACATAGTGAATATAATGTAGGTGAACCTAAATTAGCTCTTCTTAGGAATGCTAAGGTAGCCCAACCTGCTTTATATGATGCAAATTAAATGCTTAAGACTGTTCATGCACCCCCTGATGTGTCATCACTTGAAGAGAGTAATGAGATAGAAGACAGAAACAGAGAGAGATTAGCTGAAAAAATGAAGGACCCAAAATGTATAGCCAAACGAGTCATAATTAAACCCCATAATTACTATGATCAAAATCGGTTGACTATATTTGCACCTCAAACTAAGTTAACGCATGAGCAAATATTTTGGTCTTTGGACATAGAAAAGAGAAAGGCTGATGCACTTAAAGACAATACCCCACCCCTTAGGAAAATAGCGGCTTCAACGGTGTATCCTCCCAATACACCGAGGCACTTAGTTCCGTTAACTCTTCCCATAGAATGTAAAACTCTAATTAGCATATATGTTCTTTGTCAACTATTTGCTGATTTTGATAAAACTTATAAAAAGAGAATTACACCAACGGGAATTACTAAAGGGGAAAGAGGTTTTGAACTTACCAAAGAATGCTACTTAACTGAGGTGATTCCATTCTTTAAGCTTCTTAAGGAACATTTTGAGGGTATGCAAACAACCCTTAGAATTGACGTAAATGAGATGAAAGCAGTATTTAAAGATATGGAAAATGAAGTGTCCCAATGTGCGATAGAAATTAAGAGCCGTGAGATTGAGAGAAAAAACATTCTCATCACCAATGAGAATTTGATTTCTAAATGTGTTGCCCAGGATGTGTTTTATACTGCTACTGATGCTACACTAACTGCTTGTCAATTTCATGAACTGTCTGTTGCACTGAATGCTTCCCAAAATCATGTTGTTGAGCTTGAGGGGGAGAATTGGAAATTGCATGAGAAAATTCAAAATGATGACCATGATAACATGGTTAAGCGTTTTTCAAAACTAGAAGTTGATTATCTTAATTTGCAATTAAAATATCAACACTTAGAAGAAAGATGTAAAATCTCAAATGCAAAGACATCTTCTGATGCTCCTGAATTTGATACATATTTTGAATTAAGCCAACGCGATGAAAAAATTCAAGCTCACACTAACATGATTCGACAATTGAGGGCTCAAATCGCCCAATTAAAATCAAACAAGAGTGATGTGTATGGCACCAATAAACCATCGTCTTTAGATTCTCAGAATTTTCACTATCAAGACACCATCAATAAGTTACACCATGAAAATGAGTGTTTTAGAGCTGAAAATTCAAAAGTCAAACAGCATTACAAAGAGTTATATGACTCAATTAAAGTCACATGAAACTGTCACAATGATAAGATAACTTCTTTGTTAAATGAAATCGAGAATCTTAAGACTCATGTGAAAGGAAAAATGCCAATTATCACTTGTGAAAATGTTGTTCCAAAGGTTTCTGCTTGTAGTAAGTATGCTGTTGATATTGTGCCTATTTCATTTCCCCTTAGGAACAATAGGTCTGCCCATCAAGTATATCTCAATCACCTTAAGGATAGTCTTGATACACTTCGTGAGATAGTTGAAGAGGATAATATAGATAAACCACTTGATAGTGCAGTTGTATATGCTTACTTCCTCACTAAACGGTCTCAGGAACTTTTAGAGTATGTCATTGGCACGGATCCTAAAAATGATTACAAAAGAGATAGATTTGTTGCATCATCATCTACGACTAAGAACAAGCACGTAACCTTTGATCTACCACTAAGAACATCAGAACCCAGCACATCAAAATTAGGAAGGCAAATGACAGTAAAACAAACTAATGTTCCCATCATTACTTCTACAGGAGTAAACAGTGACACCAAAGCTAGCGGGTCAAAGCCTAGAGGCAATGCAAGGAAAGATAGGATTGTGTCGGCTAAGAGTGGTCATGAGAAGAAAGTAGAAGCCCAACCTAGGAACAATAAGTTTGCAATGAATGGAATGAATCGTGTTGATTCTAGTATTAAAAGTACTGTAATTAATTCGAATTCTAATGCTGTCTGTAAAACATGTAACGAATGTTTAATTTCTGCTAATCATGATGATTGTGTTGTGTCTTTTTTGATGTCTCATGTACTACCCCAAGTTAAGAATGTTAGGAAAACTGAAATAAGTAAAAAAAAATGTGGAAAGCAACTAGAAAAACATTTGCTAATGTCGGGTATCAATGGAGACCCACTGGAAGGAAACTCACTTTAGGAGATCAGTGCCCCTTAACTAGATTGAATAACCATAAAATTGTGAAGGTTAAGGAATGGAAACCAACTGGTCGAATTTTGCCTTTAGTGATACAATGCCCTGCTACTAGGTCAATTACAACTTCTAGTGTAGTTTCCAATATAAATACAGTAGCATCTGTGAATCCTGCCATTTCAAAATTTGTGTGTGCTAACCAAACGGACCCCAGCTGCACATGGGGATCCACATTTTTCAGTTATCCATCGTTGTCTGTTTTCAAATGCAGGTCGTATAAATCGTCCTTTGGTATTTAGACTCAGGCTGCTCAAAACATATGACTGGGGATCGCTCACGGCTCAAGAATTTCGTGAAAAAGTTTATCGTGACAGTTAGATTCGGGAATGACCATTTTGGGGCAATTATGGGTTACGGAGATTATGTGTTTGGCGACATTGTAATTTCCCGGGTATACTATGTGGAAGGACTAGAAATAACTCGTTTTCTATGGGGCAATTTTGTGATTCCGATCTTGAAGTTGCCTTCAGAAAACACACTTGTTTCGTCAAAGAGTTGGATGGTGTTGATCTACTTAAAGGCAGTCGTGGCACCAATTTATACACCATCTCTATTGAAGAAATGATGAGGTCCTCTCCTATTTGCTTGCTTTCAAAGGCCTCAAAGACTAAATCTTGGCTTTGGCACCGTCGTTTAAACCATTTAAACTTCGGCACCATAAATGACCTTTCCCGCAAGGATCTTGTACGAGGCATGCCCAGATTAAAGTTTAAGAAAGATCATCTGTGTTCTGCATGTCAACTGGGCAAAAGCAAGAAGCATACTCACAAACCCAAAACTGTCAATTCCATCATGGAAATTCTTCACACCCTTCACATGGATCTATGCGGACCAATGAGAGTGCAGAGTATCAATGGAAAGAAATATGTTCTTGTGGTAGTCGACGACTACTCTCGGTTTACATGGGTAAAGTTTTTGAGAACCAAGGATGAAACTCCAGAGGTTATCATCAAACTAATCAAGCAGTTACAAGTAAGGCTGAACAAAACTGTCAGAATCATCCGGACGGACAATGGAACTGAGTTTGTTAATCAACAACTCAGTCAATTTTATGAAAGTATTGGCATTACCCATCAGAAAAGTGTTGCACGCTCTCCTCAGCAGAACGACATTGTTGAAAGACGAAATCGTATCCTAGTGGAAGCTGCAAGAACTATGCTAATATATTCTAAGGCTCTGATGTTTCTTTGGGCAGAAGCAATTGCTAATGCATGTTACACCCAAAATCGTTCCTTGATACATACTCTTCACAACAAAACTCCCTACAAGCTGAGACATGGCAAGAAACCAGATCTTTCCTTTCTTCGAGTGTTCGGTGCTCTGTGTTATCTGACAAATGACGGTCAAGACTTGGGAAAGCTAAAGGCTAAAGCAGACGTAGGTTTCTTCGTTGGGTATGCACCAGATCGCAAGGGATACAGAATCTACAACAAAAGAACCCGACAAATCATGGAAACTATTCATGTGACATTCGAAGAGCTGACTAAGCATACGGCTCCTGGACAAACCAGTTCTGGACCCGCACCTAATCTATTGACACCTGGACCAATTAGTTCAGGTCTTGTACAGAATCCCACTCCTGCAGTTCCTTATGTACCTCCAACAAGTGATGAGTTGAAGAAGTTGTTTGATCCAATGTTTGATGAATATTTTGAGCCACCAACTGGTGATGCTACAACTGAAGCACCACCTGCACCACCAGCTGCTGATGCTCAAGTTCAAAACAACACAGATGGCCCATCGGTATCTATCTCAGTTAGTCAAGAAGCACCATCTGTCAGTCATTTACCATCATCATTGAATGTTCAGTCTTCTTCGGTACAACAAGGCTCTGCAATAGATAATTCTTTTGAGGTGAATCCTTTTGCTCCTGTTGATGATGTTCCATTCGAAAATATCTTTGCTCCTGAATCTTCTACAGAGACGTCTTCCTCAGGGGATCTTAACACGGCAACATCAGTTCACTACCCTCAACCACATGATCATCTCAGAAAATGGACCAATGATCATCCAATTGACAACATCATTGGGAATCCTTCTCGTCCGGTCTCCACAAGAAAGCAACTTGCCACTGATGCATTGTGGTGTTTCTTTAATTCCGTACTGTCAAAAGTTGAACCCAAGGACTTCAAAGATGCTTTGTCTAAAGACTGTTGGTTTACGGCAATGCAAGAAGAAATTCATGAGTTTGATCGTCTTGAAGTATAGGAATTGGTGCCTCCACCAGATTGTGCAATGATTATCGCTCTCAAGTGGATCTTTAAAGTGAAACTTGATGAGCATGGTGACGTTCTGAAGAATAAGGCACGACTTGTTGCAAAAGGGTATCGACAAGAAGAAGACATAGACTTTGAAGAATCATTTGCACCGGTTGCTAGAATTGAAGCCATCAGAATCTTTCTAGCTAATGCTGCCAGTCAGAATATGATTGTCTACAATATGGATGTAAAAACAACATTTCTAAACGGTGATCTGAAAGAGGAAGTCTATGTCAGTCAACCAGAAGGATTTGTGGATCCTGATCGTCCTACTCACGTCTACCGTTTGAAGAAGGCTCTATATGGGCAAAAGCAAGCACCCAGAGCGTGGTATGATACTTAATTGAAGTTTCTTCTGGCTAATGGTTTCTCCAAAGGTGTTGTTGATCCTACACTATTCACTAGGAAATCGGGCAAACATCTACTTCTTGTTCAGATCTACGTAGATGACATCATCTTCGCATCTTCCGATCCTAAGGAATGTGATAGGTTTTCTAACGAGATAAGTTCTAAGTTCTAAGTTTCAAATGTCTATGATGGGACAAATGTCATTCTTTTTTGGACTACAAATCTCACAAAGTCCCGGAGGCATCTTTATTAATCAATCCAAATATGCAAATGAAATCTTGAAGAAATTTGGATTTGATTCAAGTGATACAGTTGACACCCCTATGATTGAGAGATCGAAGTTGGATGATGATCTCTCTGGGATCCCGGTTGATCAAACAAAGTTTCGAAGCATGATCGGATCTCTAATTATCTCACTGCTAGTAGGCCAGATCTATTGTTTGTTGTATGCATGTGTGCTCGATACCAGTCCAAGCCTACCAAGAAGCATCTGGAAGCAGTAAAGCGGGTCTTTCAATACCTTCAAGGGACTATTCATATGGTTCTCTGGTATCCTAAGGACACCGCCATGGAACTCACAGCATATGCGGATGCAGACCATGCGGGGTGTCAAGATACTCGTCGGAGTACGTCGGGAGGTGCTCAGTTTTTGGGGGAAAAGTTGGTTAGTTGGTCATCTAAAAGGCAAATGAGTACTTCTATATCTTCTACAGAGGCTGAATATATCGCCATGTCTGCGTGCTGTGCTCAAATTCTGTGGATGAGATCACAACTATCGGATTATGGCTTTGCTTACAACAAGATCCCTCTGTATTGTGATAACAAAAGTGCTATTTCTCTTTGTTGCAACAATGTCCAGCACTCTCGATCAAAGCACATTGATATCCGGCATCACTTCATCAGGGAACAGGTGGAAAAAGGGGGTTTTGAACTTTACTTCATGAGGACAGAGTTTCAGTTGGCTGATATCTTCACTAAGGTGCTTCCGAGAGAACGGTTTCAATTTATTCTCCCGCGACTTGGCATGAAGAGTTTGACTCCAGAAACACTCAAGGGTCTTCAAGAAGAAAACAAGGAGTAAAGGATTTGCTTCACATATCCTTGTATATATTTGTAGATATCTTAAACCAAAAAGAAAATAGAAAAATATAAAACCTATAAAAAAAAAAAAAAAAAAAAAAAAAAAAAAAAAAAAAAAAAAATAGTTCTTCTAGGCATGTCTTCTGTTTATCGATAACATTTACGATCCTAGAAATGTCATTCAATAATGACACGGGTCTTTAAATGAAGCTCGAGCAGAAGTTATATTAACTGGTTAAAACATGTCTAATCGACTTGCAGTTACTTCAGACTGCAACCCGTGCTTTATTATGAGGAAAGCATGTCGCCAAAAAGACAGTTGTTCCTCCAACTGGGTGAAGTTCACCTGGGTATGGATTACTTTATATCCATGTTTCTTCGATCTGATGTACGTTTCAGTG